>JAYESA010000008.1:191442369-191612369 GCA_036927795.1 Iris macrosiphon | reverse complement strand
ATACCCTCAAGTTTATATAAAAAAAAATTAATATTAGAAATAGTGATGGCAGATATAATTGAAAAGAATTTATATTATCACATATTTTTCGCCAATAGTAATATTTTGTAACTCATATTTACTATGCAATTATTTTCCAAAAAAATTATTATTTTTTAATATTTTTTTTAAAATGGTGAAAAATAAAACTTCTGCAACCCATAGAAAATATTATTTTCCATGAGAAATTATATTTTTCCTGAAAAATAATGATAATCAAAAACTAAATTAAGTTCTCTATGAGAAAATTTTATTGAATTTATTTTCCTAGAAAAATAATTTCGTAAAATTAATTTATTTTTCACTTGTAACCAAATGCGTAACTTTGTACATTTGATATCTAATCCAGGAACAGGAGATGCCGAGGAATCTCAGCTTAAGGTTGGTAATAACAAGATATTTCGTCTTTTTTTTAAGCTTTATATATAATAATTGGTTATGGTTATTGTGGACTGTTAGGGAGGAGGAGGTTTTGAAGTGAGAGACAGAGGCGCAAAGCTTGTTAGACCGAGAAAACCCCCTCCAGCTCAAACCAACTGATAGTAACTCTTCAAGATTTGGAGAAGGGAGTAATTGGTGGAGGATTGTGAATGGTTTTAATTAGTTCTTAGTTTAGTACTCTCTTTCTCTGGTTCTCAAGATCTTGTGCTATTTTCTTTATATTTTCCGTCTGTCAGTTTCGGGATGTATTGACTTAGCTAATGTTGATGTATATTCAGCAATCCTTTTCCATCTCTCTTTTGCATTGTAAGTGTTCCAGAACATAAAAAATCACAATGGATGGTGTCAATATATTTTTGCACTAAATTAATATTACTTAGGAAGAGAAAATAATATTCTCTTAATTTTTTACTATTTTACAATAATAAATATTTTTTTTTTAATTTGTTTTACTGTTTGAAAAGAGGAAACAACAATTCCATCTTTTCTATACATAATTATCTAACTATTTACAATAATAAATAATATTTTTTTAATTTGTTTTACTGTTTGAAAAGAGGAAACAACAATTCCATCTTTTCTATACATAATTATCTAACTATTCATGTTAAATTTAATAAATAATATTAATTAATAAATATAGTTAAAAAAATTGAACAAAAATTTCACAAAGAAGCCTCAAAATTTTCTATTATATAATAGTATAAATAAATTTAATGAATAACAAATTTTCACAGTAGAATCTCTAGCTTTTCAATTATATAGCAATATAGATACAAGTGGTGGAAGACAAGACCTCAACTTTTGTTTTTCCAAAAATGGGCACACTGGGAAGAATCAAAATTAAAATTTGGACTAATTAACAGCTTAGAGTTTAGGTCCTAACTTATCCAATTAAAAAATTTAGATCCTAAATTTTTATTATTTATTTAATATTTTCTATTAAACCCTCCCTAATGAAACCTTACTCTATAGGTTAGGGAGAGTATAATGGAAAAAATAAAACAAATAATAAAAAAGGCTAATTAATAAAAAGGGCTAATTAGTGTTTAGATCCTGAATTTTATATCAACTTAGAGTTTAAGTCCTGACATGTCCAATTAGAAAGTTTGGACCCTCGAATTTTATTTTTTGTTTATTTTTTCCTATTATATCCTTCCTCTCATACATGCCAATTAAACTTTTCTGTATAAAGTAGGGACAGTATAATAGAAAAAATAATGTAAAAATAAAAATTTATGGTCTAAATTTTTCAATTGGACATATCATCACTTAAACTCTAAACTAATATAAAATCCAGGGTCCAAATGCTAAACTTTCTTATTCATAAGGCTAAAATAGTCTAAATTTTGTCAAATGCATTTCCCATTATCACAGGACGGCCATAGGTTGTTAAGTGCTAGTAATTATTAGGTATTCTTAGAGCATAACTGCTCCAAACCAGTATGTTACATCTCCAAACCAGTATGTTACATGTTTACCACATTTTTTGCATACAACAGCAACCATAAGGTACAAATGTAATATTTTGATTAACTTAGAATACTACACGGTTGTGTTCGAAGAGTGCCTTATAATTTCTCAACCCACCCACAACCTTGTTTCCTAAAAGAATCAATTTCTATAACTATCGAAATCGACAGTTTTGGATTGAAGTATTGAATCTTTCGATATTAAAAAACAAATAATTATTAACATTTTAAAAAATATATTTTATATATCTAAACATAATTTTAAGTATTTTTTATTTTATTTCTTAGTAGTTTTAAAATTGAATAAAATAATAATCACCAATTTAGATTGGTTTACATATGATAGATAAGTTTTTCTTTTCTTTTACAAGCTTTTAAAACTTTACTATTCTTTTACATCATTATTGATTTTTTTTTTCGTTTAATTTTCTTTGTCGAATTGACCGAAAAAGACCATCAATGTCAATATCGGTTAGTATTGGATATCGGAATATCGGTTAGTATTGAATATCGGTCGGTATCAGATCATGCTAAATCGTATCTATATCGATCGTATCGGTATAGGCCGATACTGCAAACTACGGCACAAACAAATATATTAGACATGATAGAAGTCTCATGCATCAATTTACTTGTTATATAATGAATGAATGGCTAACAAAATAGTGGAGTTAAAGAATACAACCTAGAAGCATATAACCTACTCATCACTATACACTCAACAAAAAAAAGTCCTCATTGTCGAGAACCCTTTCGCGATACACCCAAAAAAGTATTCGTCTTTTCTTGGCTTTCAAAGAACTCGAATTGAATGCTATATGATACATCAACATTTCTTCCGTTTAGCCATTATAGTTGTCACAACTTAGAAAGCATGTTGCTGCATAAATTATTATTTGAGAAGAATAAAATACAGAAAAATCAGTGCAGTGATACAAAAGTAAAGGGATCGGCACTTCCGTTTTATTATCCCTTAAGGTATAAATTTTGTCTAACAGTGGGATCCTTAATTGAGAAGTTCTTGATCTGTTCAAGTGACTGCCAACCCCAAGAAAAGAAACATGTAAGAATACAAATTTTTGTCGTACGCAAATTATTTGTCACAAGGCGAATACAGAAAGGAAAACCGTGGTGGAATACCTCAATAGCAATTGCAGTTGGAGTCAGTGCAGAAACATCAGTATGTCCTTGTTTGGCGGCAATATCTGCATCAAAGTAGAAATCACACTCAGTTTACAGCGTTTCACAAAACTATTCAAAAGTGCCCTACTCCGAAACTCTATACAAATGAGTCAGCATCAATACAGGGGAGCAAGTAATTAAATTCATCGTAAGTGAAACATACATTCAAGGGAAACTCTTGCATCAGCATTTGCATAAGCAGTGCCCCTTTGCTCAGCAAGTGCACTGAGGCGCATAAAAGCCTGCATAAATCGAGTCAGGTAAGTCACATTTGCGTCAGCATTTACTGGAAGTTAATGCACCTGGATTGCTTGTAGGGAATATAACGAAGATGAAATTGCCTCTCGTTTTTTAAGAGCTACATGATCAAAACTAGAGATGCTTTCTGTAACAGGTTTGCTACCTTTGTGTAAGGATCCCCAGATTCTGCGTGTAAGAGAGGACGTGAGGCGGTACCTACCGCAGCAATACGCCTTGCCAGGGCTTCCAACGGCACATCTAGCCAGATGGTTAGCCCCTGTTTCATGTATCTCCTGAAGGTTCAAGTTAACGGCATAATGTTTATTTACAGAAAAGTATGAGATTGGCAAGATACTTCGTTTCAGTTCATTACCAGTTGATCGGTCGAATCACAGCACCGCCTCCAGTTGCAACTACTAATCTATGCATGGAAGACAGATTTTCTAAAACTTTGCTCTGACACAAAAGAAAAATCCATGAGAATTACAGCGGTTACAATTGTGAGCCTCGCTATCTCATTTGGATGACTACCTCATTCTCTCTAAAGAAAGCCTCACTGTGTTCCTTAAATATCTGAGCAACAGAAGATACACCTACAGACTGCTCAACCAATTTATCGCTGCAAATGATTAAAGAAAAACAATTAATTATCTTGCAAAAAGCACATTCAAAACAATGACCGCCTAACGGCTAATAGTTATGGTAATTATGCTAATCATGCCATATCTGCAAACCTGTCAAAGAATGAATAACCTAAAACTCCAGCTAAGATGGTACCAACTGTCGTCTTTCCTGATCCCATCATTCCTGTAAGAAAGATCCCAAAGTTCAACTTAGCATAATATCATAATCAAAACAAATGGCTATTTAATGGACAGATGTTTGAGATAATATAGGGGAGAAGAGTTACCGACTAGATATATACAGCGATCATTTAAGTAGGGTGCAACATCATTTGCCTTTGACTAATACAGAAAAACACTATCAGATGACTAGTTTTAAACAATACAATACCAGAATCACTTTTAATTTTGAATACCAAGAATACATTCATTAAGGATGCAGGTGGTACCTGTAAAAGAAGGGCTTCATCTTTTGATGTATGAGTGTTCTGCTGTCCCAGGGCTGAAGTTGCCACCGTTAAGAATTTGAAAACATGGTATTCATATATCAGATCATGGCAAATAAATTCTAAAGAGATAGGCAAATCATGGAAATTCAACTATTGGAATATCAACACACACACACACACACACACACACACACACAAGCATCAACAGTCAGATTAGGTTGGTCCTTATAATGTGGTCATAGATAAGGACACCCCAAAAACAAGCCAATAAATGACGTCGGTAAATTGCTTTTTCACAGTTGGCCTTTGTTAGGTTGTGAAAGGCAGTGCTTGTTGAACTTTGTTAGGTTGTGAAAGGTACAGGTTTTTCTCACCTAATCGCTCATCCCTAACTGAATGAAAACTTTACTAACTTAAAAGGTTTTTCTGATATAAGTTCCATAAAATTTAAACTTAGCGATGGATACCCCTAAATCTTGATAATTGCATAAAAGTCTCCAAATCCCAAACAATGTGGGTTAAGAGTCCTCCTCCATCTCCAACAGCCCAAAATTAAACCTACCAATGGGTAACATAGTGAAACTACTATTTTTGTCATTTCTCCTTCCTCCACCATGAGCTCAAGAAGAACCCAGGAACCTCCATTATCTACCATGAGATTAAGAGGAACGCATTAACCCAAGAAGAATTCATTACCTACCAAAGAATCCATTGCTACCATCAGCTAGAAAATATCCATGACCTCATTGACACCATAAGCTCAAGAGGAACCCATGAACCTAAAAAGGAAATGTTGACTATCCGTGAACCCATTAAGCATCCATCATAAGCTCAAGAAGTCATGACTCATGACACGCTGTCTATTAGTTCAATAAAAGAAAACCATAAACCCATTGCATTCACGAGCTCGAGAGGAACCTGTAACGCCCCGCAACCGCTCGGAGCGTTACGCTGAGTCGGACTGAATAAATCAAATGCTGGTTACATTTAAAATGTCGGATTTCGGGAAGAAGGATTAATCGAGTTAGTTTCAATGTGCAGATGGCTAGCGGGATAATGGAAATCAGGTGTTCGTTCAGAACAGTACTGAATAGCTGGATGGAAACGACAATGCCGTCTCCCTTAGTCCGATCGGTCGGATGATTTGTAGAGCACGGCCTGCTCGCACGGTCATACCAGTTGAGTAGATCGCGCTTGCATCGGACCACGGGTTCAAGGGATTGGCCGTATCGGCAGGACATGATGCCTAACGGATTCAAACAATGTGAGTGGGCTCTTTCCCTTCTCCTCTACTCCTTCATGCCTAATAATATGGAAAACACGTAATGACTTGAACACTTGGGCTGAAACATCGGGAAGCACTACACTGAGGCGTGCATAGAGTGTGCGTCGTTGGCTTGGTAGGATTGTGGCTTGAATGGTTTACGCGTTGGATAGTTGGATACGATAGCTGAATTATTCATTTGAGGCGATCGGTTGGATTACTTGGGATTATGCTTGGACGGTTGGAAATATACAAGTTGGAATGATACAATTGAGGCAATAGGAATATCGAGAATATCGGGAATCCGGACGAGCGAGCGTGCATCCGTGCACGAGTATCACTGGGTCGCTTTGTCTTGCAAAGCGAGCAGTTGTGGTTCGAAACCGAACAACTGCATCGGCGAGGGTATTGTGCCACTGTTGGGGCATTGTGCCACGGGATTATTCGGAGTGTGGGGTGTTGCACCCAATGTGAAACACTGTGTTGGGAAGCGGCAATGTGAAACACTGTGGATTTTGGTGCCTTGGGATTAAATCCTGAGGTCGAGATTTGGACTCCTTTGGGAGGATATGTTGGAAGAATGGTTATGGATGCTTTGGTTGGTTATTCGGTGGAACGAGTTTAGGATCGCTTGGTGGGGCGAGAATGTTCGATCCTCTCGCCTCACCTACCTTTTGCATGTCACGGACAACCTGGGTGCACAGGGTGTTGATTTCCTTGAAACGGTTTTTATCCGGGGCACTGGAGCCGTTTCAATCCGGAGGGAAATATCGATTCGTGCTTTGGCGCGGTGCATTGCGGGACCTCCAGCGGGGCTTGCTACCCGGGCTGATAGGGCGCGCCGTAATGCTTGGAATATGTCCTTTATGGCTTGGCCAGTGACTTCATATAGATAAGAGTTGGCTTGCTTTTCTTTCGTTGGTTTGTGCATCGTGTAGGCGCGGCCACCTTGCCTCGGCAAGAGTGTGCATTCGAGATGGGAATATATAACTTCGGTTGAGGATGGATATTGAGGTGAGTCTGATGGTTCGTTATGTTATCGTGCAAACGATGGCATGGAGTTAGACGGGTCGGCTATATATAAACTGCTTGTCGTTTGGTTTGAGAATGAATGCTTGCATGCTTAAACTGCTTTACTGCTTTCCTTAACATGTCATCCATATGCCATGAAAAGAATCTAGGATTCAACTAGAAAGATCACCATATAACTGTGTGCATTCACTACTTTACTTAGTGTCGGCTTAGACGAGTGGGTTACCCCGCTCACCAGTACGGTTGTGTACTGACCCACGTTTGTGGGCAATATTTCAGGTACACAGGCGTAGTGGCGCTGCTTGGATATACGGGACAAGATGTATGAACTGTAAGTACCTTTGTGGGCTAGAGAAAGAGCAAGAGTTATTTCATCGTCTCCGTGGCATCGCCTTTGTGGCATTGACTCGGGGCATCTCATTTGGACCCTATCGTGAGCTTCGCTGCGTATACTCTGATGTGTGCTTGGTACACATTTGGCTTCCGCTGTAACTTGGTTGTTTCGTTGATAACTTTCGTGTTTAACAACATCGCCTTGTACGAGCGCAACTCCAGGCTCGCACGGCATCACGTCCCGAATAGAACGATTGTCCCGCGGGAGAGCTGCAACGTGGTAATTTCACGTTCAGCGGGGACTATCGGGCTTACGGGAGTTTGGGACGTGACAGATTGGTATCAGAGCCAGGTTCATTTCTTCGGACTTGGTCCTTCGCTTCATCACAAACTCTAAATAGCTTCCGCGTGTCGTCTAGCTCTTGACTCTACTCGGTGCCGCATCGGATGTTTCATGCAATAAGTCTATTTATTGCTGATTTTGGCTGCATTTTATTTCTTGGTTGGGTTGCCTTGGTTGGTTTTCGTAGGATCGCTTAGCCTCGTTAGGCGTTGTTGCTTTCGTGCAGCAAGTTGGTTGGCGTTGTTGCATTTGTGCAACAAGTGTGGGCTTTCGTTGGGTTGGCTTGGCTTATCGTTCTGGGGTTTCTGATTGCCTCAATGGATCAGTTGGTTGGCTAACGAGATTTGATTATGCAGCATGTTTTGGGTAGAAACATTCGATGGGAATGGATCCTTGCACGAGTTGCTCGTCAAGTGATTGTGTTGGATAGAAGTTGGAATTTCGACTGTGGCGCATCGGTTGGGCAGATTTGAGTTGGCTTGAGAAATATCAGATAAGTTGGCATGAGTTGCTCGTACAATAGACGTGTGGAACCGTTGGGTATTGGGTTGGACTATTTGGAAGACAATCGTTGCACGATTGCTCGTGTTGAGAAAGTATCAGACGGCTTTGAGAATAGCTGGAAGTATTGAGAATGGAATATAGCATAAGTTGCCTAGCGAGATTGATGGAAAGAGTAAGATGGTTCACTTGTTGGTTGGGTTTTTGTGTCAGACTGAAATTGGGAAAGGCATGATTATGCATAAGGGATGGTTCGAACGGATCTTGGATCTATGAAGGAAATTGTAATGCGAGTAGCGACTTGATTCGGAGTGGTATATGGGATACCACATTTTGAGCAAGGCATTGGAAACATTTTGGTTGGACATTCAATGGAAATTTCCTGAACGGACTCGTGAAACGAGAATACAAGCTGGTGAGTGATAGTCGGTATAATGGGAAGAATGAAAATGGAGCAAGCGAATATTGCGTTGAGCATATCGTGAACGGACTGGTGCAAATGGAAAGCATCGTTGGGCTTAAGAGATGGATCGAATCGGAACGAACATTTGGGTTACGCTTGAGCAAAGCGATGGGATTATCGGAATGATAGCGAGCAAGGACTACGATTTTGGGCAACACATTTGAGATGTTGGTTGAGCAATGAAACACGATCTTGGTTTGGAGGGACAATGCGATGGACTTGAACGGTCTGGAAGGATTTTGAATGTTGTTGCTCGTGAAGTTGACTCAGGTTTAGCGGAAATAGAATTTTGGGCAATATGGTGCAACGATGATAGACGGATTCTCTAGAAAGACGTGGACGGATTGTGGCCACAACGGAAGGCAAAGATATTGGCGGACATACTTTTGAAGATAGCTAAATTTGGGAGCAACGTCGGAATAAATCACTGTGCTGCTCGAGTAAGTTGGAAGTGCAAGGTGGGACGCAGCAATATGGATGTGAATTTGAGCAAGTCTCGAGTTTCGAGAATCAATGGAATCGATGGTACGAGAATCGAATATGCAATTCAAAAATTTGATGGATTCAGGACAGAACGGCGGATTGATGGAATAAGGTTTCAACGAGCGCGGTTCTCGGATTCAGAAACTTCGCTCGGGTGAATGGTTGGATTTTATTCGGATTTTCAGATGAGATATAGCATGGTTTATAGTAACTGTCCATCGTGATGATTACAATTATCAAGCGTAGCTTCGGGACAGCTGACCCTAAGCGACCTTGCCCACTGAATCGGATAGGGATATGGTAGACCCATAGAATGACCCTTGAGGCGGCGTATTTGGGAATGCGTCGAGGGCAGATGTGAGCAATGTGATTTGGCTTATTGACTGAGAGTTGGATTTGAGAGATCCTTGGGATAGCCTTCAGCTGAAGATACAGTCGGAAGATCGAAGCGATGGTGGAAGTAGCCTTGTCAACTGATGAGATTCAGAGTCGCAGATTTTTATCGATGGCATCGCCTCTGACTCATCGTGCCCTGGGAGGGAATAGCATTCATATGAATTGACGACTGTGAAACTAGCTCGTGAAGTTAAAGCAGCGGCTCGTTCAGATCAAATCCTTGCGAATACTGGAAGGGACAGATTTGCTTCAGATTTACAAGATGTCTCGGAACTTAGTCTGGGAAGCGTGCTCATTCGGAAGGCGAAGGTGATATCCTATGCTTCGAGGCAGTGGAAGCAGCGCGAAGAACTATTTCATGCGCAACCTAAGAATTGTGGCGAGTGTGTCCACGTTGAAATCGTGGCGACACAAATCCCTTTGGCGTGGCGACGAGATCTTCGTGGATCACACGAACCTCAATATAGATGTTCACCCTGTAAGATATTGAGATGGCAGGAAATGTGTTGGACTGAGATGATCTAAGCAAGTTGATATTTGGGTAAGTCGCATAGCTGGGGTAGATCAGTTGTGAGAATTGTTCGGTGCACGAGATAATATTTGGAGATGTTGCTAGTACCGATTTCAGAAATAGTGGGATGGATTGAGCTGGAACACGAACTGATTGAGTCGGTGGAAAATCTGCATAATTGAGAATAGTTCTCAAGTGAATGTGTTGGAATGGGAATTGTGATTTGGTTCAATTGGGAGCAAAGCAAATGGACGCCTCGAACATAAAGATACCCTTGTAACTTGTTCAAATTTGCTATCGCAAAGCTCGGCTGAAATGCATGTATTTTAGGGACGCCTTAAATACGTGTACGATCCAAAACTAAGCGATACGAGAAATTCGTGTTGAGCTGCAAGGAGGATGTGGGAATTCGTGAAAATTTATTCGAGCGTTCAGCAGAACGAGATGTTGTGTCAGAAATAGTGAATATGTGAGTTGCTTAGAGCAGATCCATGGAATTGGATTGTGGCATGCTAGTAAGGAATGAGTACCAGCACGGTTCGTGGACGAACCTGATTCTAAGTGGTATATTATGTAACGCCCCGCAACCGCTCGGAGCGTTACGCTGAGTCGGACTGAATAAATCAAATGCTGGTTACATTTAAAATGTCGGATTTCGGGAAGAAGGATTAATCGAGTTGGTTTCAATGTGCAGATGGCTAGCGGGATAATGGAAATCAGGTGTTCGTTCAGAACAGTACTGAATAGCTGGATGGAAACGACAATGCCGTCTCCCTTAGTCCGATCGGTCGGATGATTTGTAGAGCACGGCCTGCTCGCACGGTCATACCAGTTGAGTAGATCGCGCTTGCATCGGACCACGGGTTCAAGGGATTGGCCGTATCGGCAGGACAGGATGCCTAACGGATTCAAACAATGTGAGTGGGCTCTTTCCCTTCTCCTCTACTCCTTCATGCCTAATAATATGGAAAACACGTAATGGCTTGAACACTTGGGCTGAAACATCGGGAAGCACTACACTGAGGCGTGCATAGAGTGTGCGTCGTTGGCTTGGTAGGATTGTGGCTTGAATGGTTTACGCGTTGGATAGTTGGATACGATAGCTGGATTATTCATTTGAGGCGATCGGTTGGATTACTTGGGATTATGCTTGGACGGTTGGAAATATACAAGTTGGAATGATACAATTGAGGCAATAGGAATATCGAGAATATCGGGAATCCGGACGAGCGAGCGTGCATCCGTGCACGAGTATCACTGGGTCGCTTTGTCTTGCAAAGCGAGCAGTTGTGGTTCGAAACCGAACAACTGCATCGGCGAGGGTATTGTGCCACTGTTGGGGCATTGTGCCACGGGATTATTCGGAGTGTGGGGTGTTGCACCCAATGTGAAACACTGTGTTGGGAAGCGGCAATGTGAAACACTGTGGATTTTGGTGCCTTGGGATTAAATCCTGAGGTCGAGATTTGGACTCCTTTGGGAGGATATGTTGGAAGAATGGTTATGGATGCTTTGGTTGGTTATTCGGTGGAATGAGTTTAGGATCGCTTGGTGGGGCGAGAATGTTCGATCCTCTCGCCTCACCTACCTTTTGCATGTCACGGACAACCTGGGTGCACAGGGTGTTGATTTCCTTGAAACGGTTTTTATCCGGGGCACTGGAGCCGTTTCAATCCGGAGGGAAATATCGATTCGTGCTTTGGCGCGGTGCATTGCGGGACCTCCAGCGGGGCTTGCTACCCGGGCTGATAGGGCGCGCCGTAATGCTTGGAATATGTCCTTTATGGCTTGGCCAGTGACTTCATATAGATAAGAGTTGGCTTGCTTTTCTTTCGTTGGTTTGTGCATCGTGTAGGCGCGGCCACCTTGCCTCGGCAAGAGTGTGCATTCGAGATGGGAATATATAACTTCGGTTGAGGATGGATATTGAGGTGAGTCTGATGGTTCGTTATGTTATCGTGCAAACGATGGCATGGAGTTAGACGGGTCGGCTATATATAAACTGCTTGTCGTTTGGTTTGAGAATGAATGCTTGCATGCTTAAACTGCTTTACTGCTTTCCTTAACATGTCATCCATATGCCATGAAAAGAATCTAGGATTCAACTAGAAAGATCACCATATAACTGTGTGCATTCACTACTTTACTTAGTGTCGGCTTAGACGAGTGGGTTACCCCGCTCACAAGTACGGTTGTGTACTGATCCACGTTTGTGGGCAATATTTCAGGTACACAGGCGTAGTGGCGCTGCTTGGATATACGGAACAAGATGTATGAACTGTAAGTACCTTTGTGGGCTAGAGAAAGAGCAAGAGTTATTTCATCGTCTCCGTGGCATCGCCTTTGTGGCATTGACTCGGGGCATCTCATTTGGACCCTATCGTGAGCTTCGCTGCGTATACTCTGATGTGTGCTTGGTACACATTTGGCTTCCGCTGTAACTTGGTTGTTTCGTTGATAACTTTCGTGTTTAACAACATCGCCTTGTACGAGCGCAACTCCAGGCTCGCACGGCATCACGTCCCGAATAGAACGATTGTCCCGCGGGAGAGCTGCAACGTGGTAATTTCACGTTCAGCGGGGACTATCGGGCTTACGGGAGTTTGGGGCGTGACAGAACCCGATGTTTGGGATAACGTGGGAAAAGAAGAGGAAGATGGGGGTAAAAGAGTCAAAGGAAATAAGTTCGTTAAAGTTGGCAGAAAATTCCCTTATCATATGAATTAATTTAATTTGGGGGACTCTTAACTCACATTGTTGACACTTCGGGGAATTTTTCCACGATTACCAAGATTTGATGTACCTAACCCTAAACATGATATTTGAAGAAAAATATAACAAAAAACCCCCAAGCTTTTCTTGGGGATTTTACCAACCTTGTACCTGTATTCCTAAAACTTGTTCAAACCAACGTATAAACACAGCATCGCTTGAGAAAATATTCACTGATTCTGTGGTGCATAAAGTATTTCATAGCCTGAAACAATGATAAGATTTCTCGAAAAAGATACATATATTATTCTATTAGTAATTATAACCCACACACTCCTAAACATAATATATATCTGTACTAATTCGGGACTAACTCAGGCTGGGAAATGATAAAAGCTCGTTTCAAACTGGAACAAACCAGCACATAGTAGGAACCTATTAGATTTTATTAGATTACAGACTTTATAGTGAACAATTCCCATTAGGAATATAGACGAAACACACTAAATGCATAAGAAGTTTCTCCATGGGTTGAACCATTTCGGTCAGTTTGTACGGAAGTTACGTTTCATCCAGGATTCCTTAAGTGCCATTCATTTCGGGGGTCAAATTGGCATTTGCCATTCATTTCAGGGTCAATTGGCATTTCCAGAACGCTACTTCGGGATCAAATTGGCATTTCTAACGTTCGCTCAACGAGCTTAACACACCATCGCCAAACTAAAGCTAGTGATCCTCATCTAAGTAAATTTTTGGGCTAATTAGCGTTTAGACCCTAGATTTTATACCAACTTAAAGTTTAAACCCTAACATGTCCTGTTGGTGTTTTCCACTTTGCTTTGGGAGTTTTAGTCTCACATTGGAAAACCACTGATGTGTATATCTCAATATATAGCTTGGCTTAGTATTGGTATATGCACATGGGGTGGTGGCCCATGTGGGTTGACTTTCCTAGAGGGATTAAGTGTGAACCCCTTTATGACAATCTTTATTTTGTCTCCACCTTTGGGATGTTTTCCTTAGGAGCTAAGTCCGGAAAGGTCTTAGCGACTCGGATTCGGACTCAATGGTGCAAAGTGACGCTTTGTTTGCGCACTTAGCACGTCAGCTTCGTCGCATGGCGCTCAAGCGCTAATTTTATGCGCGAGTTGTATGCACGGTTGCTGGCTCGGGCGCATGAGACGAGGTGCTATGCGGCCTGGGACTATGCGTCCAGTAGCTTTGCGGGCAGGCGCTATGCGGCCTGGAACTATGGGGGCGGGAGCTATGCATCCAGGAGCTATGCGGCCAGGGAGTTAGCCTGAGCGAGTCGAGTGTGGAGGGGAAAGAATCTGTTGTTGACGACGCATGTGGCGCATGGTTATCCATGCCTTCCGGACATGCGGCTTATGCGGCGCGCGGATGTCTGTGCACAGTGGCAGCTGCTTTCGGCGCTTGACGGCATTTGGCGGCGCTACTATGTGCAGCGTGACCGACGGCGGCAGCGACGGCGACGCATGCGGCTACAGCTACGCATGCGGCTCGGTGTCTGGTCGGATGGCTCATATGCGACATGAACTTTCTCAGGCTGCATAGGTGCCAATTTTTCTCTATATATAGAGGAGCTTCTCTTTCATTTGAGAGGTTGAAAAAACCGAGAGCATCAGTGCATATGCGGCCCAGAGTGCTCCCCCTCTCAAATAGTGATTTTCGAGTTATCCGAAGGTGACTTAGAGCGTTGCAGAAGTTCTCGTGTGAACTTGCAGGATCCTGGTGGCAGATTGTCGTGTAGGACGAATCTTGCCTTGAGCTCTGGTGGTTTTGATCACCCCAGCAAGGAATTCCTTTCTTTGTATTTCTCTTATTGTGTTCGTTCTTTTTTATTATAGCGTCTGCGAACGTAAAGAGAAGAACTTTTTTTTCTTTGTTGTTGTATTTTCATTTTCTTGTTCAGTCAGTTTGTAACATATTTCTAGTGTTGTGCTTCTTGGGGGTTGAGTGTCACTGTAGAGGAACTCTTGTGTGAATCTCAGTGCACCAACTTCTCTTCTTTGTGGGTCGTTTCTTCTCTTATCCTACTTCGGGACTAACATGTCCAATAGAAAAGTTTGGACCCTGAATTTTTTTTCTTTCCATTATCCAGTACAAGTGCAACAACCAACACAAGAATGAGGGTATAAGGGAAAAAAATTAATCAAAAATAAAAATTCATGGTCCAAGCTTTTCAATTGAACGTGTCAGGACTTAAACTCTAATCTGATATAATATTCAGGGTCTAAACGCTAATTAGCCCTAATATTTTTAACCCAGCCTCCTTCACTGTCAATAAACTATTACAAAATAAATAAATAACCTATGTTTTCATGTTTTTGGAGAAAAGTCCCTTATAATTTTCCCATAACCAGTCCACAAGACCAAACATAACAAAAATTCATCAGACATCGATAATTATATAAAGTATTAAAGATTGTTATAGCAACTCATATTTCCAAAAATTAATCTCTCCAAAATCTAAAAACAAATTAAAAAAAAAAAAAAAAAAACAGGCTAACCTCCATTGTTTCTACTGTGACGACAAGAAATATTCAGCTCGACTCGTCTGGACCGATTCGGACCAGAACTTCCCTTCAAACCCCGCAAATCGACCGGTCGAACCCTCAAAAATTTCACCGAACCGCCCGATCTCCTCCAATCCGCCACCGGACCATTCCATGGACTCGAACTCAAGCTCAATCCGGAGATCGCCTCCATCTCTGATCGGAACTGCTAGTGGAACTCGCCGATGAGGATCGGACGGCCTAGATACTCCGATATTGGTAAGAGGGGTTCCTGTGATTTTGAACCATGCGAGGAACTGAGAAGTCTTCGATGGCGGATTGACGCCAGTTTTAGGGTTTTTTTCTGAGAATGTTTTCTTCTCTAACCGGCGCAGGTTAATTGGAGACGGAGGTTGGGGAAGATGAGGATTTAGTGATTTATAGCTGATTTTTGGGTTGGTGGCGTCTAGTGCAGGAGAATTTACGATAATAACCTCAATACCCTTGAATAAATGGATTTTATTTTATTTTTATTTTTTTCTAAACCCTTTGAAATGTACAGTCAATGGGGGTGGCCCAGCTAGTGAAGTCTGAAGAGGAATAGTGGAAAGTTTAGAGTAAAGCCTAAAAAAATACCGAGACCCTTATACAAGTAAATTCATGTAAAATAAATATTTTTATAATATTATTAAAAAATAATTTATAAAATATTTAAATGTATTTGAATTAAAAATTGTTAAATAATTTAAATATTTCTGATTTTTTTCTTTAAATTTAGGTTTTCAATAATTTTAAATTTATTTTTTTATTTAATTTTAAATATATATTTATGCGGAAAAATTTGAGAGTGTTAATTTTTTTCCGATTTTTTTAACAAATGATGAAAGATTTACAAACTGCTAAGACGACTCAATTGTGAGTTATTTTAAAGTCTCAATATAAGAGTAGAGATGATATATTTTTCACTACGATTAAAGGTGGTCAACAAGGATGACCCACTTGGTGGAGGCTAATGAGTAGCAAGGTCGACTCCGGGGGTTGGGTTGTCCTATCCGAGGTTAAATTTGGGTTACCTCTTGACCTTTATTGTGGGTCGGTCTTGATGGGGGGGCATCTATACCTTGACCTTTTATGGGGTCACGTTGAGTCTGGGGGGGTGTCCTAGCAGAGGGGGTTGTCCAAACCCAAAATTTTGTCAGACTTATTTCTGGACCGGCCCAAACAAGTAGTGAAGAATAATGGAAAGCTTTGAGATTCGAGTAAGGCCTAAAATAATATTGAGATTCTCATACTTATGGTTTATGATTTTATTTCATACTATGATTAAGGTAGTACTTACATGTAAAGTAATGGGGGTTGAGTCCCCACTAAATTTGCGAGGAAGAAAAAAATGTATATACGTAATTTTCCATAATTTTATCAATATAGATATATTACTTTAGTCTTTATGTCACTATGTACTTAATTATGTGTCATGACAAAGATGAAAAAAAAATGTTCGTGGTGTTAGGAAATGTTAACACACAAGGTGATGTGTCAAGATAGGTGGAGTGTAGATTAGTAATTGACTAAATTAGTTTAGTTTTCAAGTAAAAAAACAATGTTGGCGACTTAATTAATTCAAACAAAAAAAAACAAAAAATATATATATAAAAATAATATTATATTAGAAGAAATTGAAAATGGTCATAGACCGATCAGAATACAAGAATTCAATTAATAAAAAAATATTTAAATAAAAAAATACAAATTATAATAAAATATTATTATAAAATAATACAAGATAGAAATGGTTGTTACATTCCAAGTTTTACTGAATAATTTTATGCATCCATCGAATTTGAAATGAAAGTATTAGAATCACATAGTCGTCCTATGTTAATGACTTGTTAGAAAATGATTCATTTATACAATTCAAAAAATTATAATTATAGCCATGGTTGAAAATAAATATTGTATTAAGTTAAAAATATTCTAAAAAATGATAGTGACAATTTAATAAAAAATAATAATAATATAATTCACACTTACCTAAACGTTCTTATGGTTGGGAAACTCGAATCATGTCGACCTCGGCTGATGTTCGCGCTGCTCATAATAGATATATAGTTACCTTAAAAACAATGACACGTACAAACACAAGAATTATTAAAATAAAGTTGTGAGAGAGATGGAAAAAGAAGAAGGTACAAGTGAGTTTGGTTTCCCAATTTTGGAAGAAGGAAGTAGGGATTTGTAATAGGGTTATCTTGGGTATTAACATGGCTCTAGAGCCCCTATATTGCAAGGTCCCCTCAAAGGCTAAAACAGAGATTCTGCTCTTTCATGCGAACAAACGCGGAAGCTATCCAAGCCAGAGGGGTATATTTGGAATATTGAATTCTTTGGGTTTTGTGGGAGTAGGTGGCCACGCAGACTCCATCTAACCTGCCACGTCAGATCCTCCGCCCGTCAGGTTACGTCAGCGACGGTACGCATAGAACTTGTTCCAATAGACGGCCAGGATGTAACCGAGGATGATTACGACGTAATTTTAAGTTGCCAATTGCCACGTGGTAAATTTCGAGCCGTTGGACTCAGATGTGATTTTGTAATGGTGTCAACACCGAACGTGCCAAATTGTTTCCCAACAACTCTGCAGAGAACAAATAGGCCCATGATCTTTCTAGGATATTAGAAGCCTCGTACTTTGTTGATAGCCTCTGCCAGCCTCAAGCCCTGATGTATTATTGCTTCAATTTCTGCTCGAGTGCTCTGCTCTCCAAATATGAAAAGAGGATGAGAACCAAGTTAAGCTCCAAGGAAATTACCTCGTGAATCCCTTGCAATTGCAGATGCCGCCATTTGAGTGTCCGATGTAGAGCCCCATCCACATTCATTTTGATGAACCCATTAGGGGGTAGTGCCCATCTAGCATTACCAGATAATGATGCACGAAGCTGTTGTATTTTAGACAGCTCAGTTGTGGAATCTGAGGAGTAGGAGAATGGTAATTTGAGAGGGATTGGAACAAGATATTTCTTAGTTTTGGAGCTTCTTTACGAAAGATGCAAGCACATCCAGCTTGCTTTCCAAATAGACCATAGGAGTGCGTGCAGCTCCCATTTTGAAAGCTGCTTTTGAATGATCATCTAAAATCCATACCTCAAGGAGGCTCCCTACATTGTCATAGCAGTTCTGATACCCAAAGGGCTGCAGAACCAAATATCTCGTGCAAAGCAATGAACAGGAAATAATATATACATACAAGGAGGGGTTAATCCATCTGATATGGGACTAAAGGAAAGAAGGAAATTGAGCTTTTGCTCAAGCAAAGCTAACACATGGTTCATCTCTAATATTGATCCACCCTCCACGGATTTTCCAGAAGCAGTGTGGTTGAATGAATTTTCTAATTGCAAGCATGCTAGCCCAAGTAGGAGACGCTCTCCTATGTTTCTGCACATCCCAAAAAGATGAGTTAGTTAAATACATACCTCGCAATAGTTGATGAGGATATTGAAGAAATCTCCAAACCATTTTTCCAATCAAGGGTTCATTAACCCATTGAGGATCCCTGAATCCAAGCCCTCCTTCAAGTTTAGGTTTAGAGGATTCTTTCCAGTTTAAGAAATAATTTTGACAGAAAATAGATAAACTATATGTAGTGATTACTAAGATATAATAAAAATAATTAATAGTTATTATTTAATATTGAACTTTTCTTTTTTTTATGAGATTTGATTATAACTAAATACTCTAAAAGGATAGTTATTAGTTTTTTTGTTTGTTTTTCCATGAACGAACAGAGGTTTTTATTAGACCAAATTATTCATGATCATTGTATAAACGGTAAAAAAAAAAATACTATGCTCGTAAGAATGTACAAACATGGATCAACCAAACGGGTAGGCAAAGGTTTGAAATTTAACACAAAAAAATTGAATGCAACTTTCTTGCCCACCTTCAAAATATTGGATGTTTCAGAAAATTCACACAATCCAACATTGGAGATGGAGAAAAATGTGAAAAACCTTGGATCAAGGACTTGGCACCACTCTAACCAAATAAAAATCCAATCTTCAAAAATCGAAAATCGTACAAACAAAGTACTTCATAACATAAACTTGGATTCAGCTTCCTCACCATTAAAAGATTGAATTTTCCATAAAATCTATGCAATTCAACATAGAAGAAAATGGAAAAAAAAAAAAAAAGCACAAAAAAAAAAATTAAAAAAATTAGAGCAACAACTTGGATTTAGATTCCCATGATTAAAAGATTTGAGGAAAGTACATTTTGATCTTATTGATAATAGGAAGGACTAATTAGAGTTTATATCCCGAATTTTATACCAGGTTAGATTTTAAATTCTAACATGTCCAATTAAAACATTTAGATTCTAAATTTATATTATTTAATTAATTTTTTCGTTATATCTTGTATGGTCTATATAGTAAAATTTTATTGTCAATCATGTGAGAAAGAATATAATGAAAAAAATAAATCAAATAATAAAAGTTCAGGATCTAAACTTTTCAAATGGACAAATCAAGACCTAAATTCTAAGCTGATATAAAATTCAGAATCTAAACTCTAATTAGCCCTAATAAAAAAAGATCAAGAAGATGCGACTGTCTCCTGTTCACTAGAAAGAGGACTGGCTACCATCGTCGTTAAGTTCCACCCGGAGAAAGAACACTTAAAGAAGCAAATCATCAACATGAACCATGGCTAGACCTGAAAAAATGGATACGTGCAAATCTCGTTTAAAGGATCTTCTACTTTCTCCTTCTTCTCTACGGGAGTCATAAATGTAGAAAGTAATTTTGTCATTTTCAAATTTTCAATTGTCTGTCAACAACGTCTAGGAGTGACCATTATTCGATTTTGGACCGTAAATCGAATCGAATCGAACCAAACCGAAGAAGAGATTTTTGACCGTAAAAAATGACCTCCAAACCTTGAGTTTTGGGTTAAAAAAATAAACTGAAGCATCTAATCTATAGATTTAGCCACAACAAGATTAGAAACTAGATTTAAAGCCACTAAAAGTAACGGAAAGATTAGAATAGAAAGAGACTCTTGTGGTCGTCAGAGTTCTTTATTTCTTCTTAAAAGAACTAGTGGTATGTCCCTCCCTCTTCCTTTCTGGATGAGACTTTGATTATATATATATATATATATATATATATATATATATATATATATATATATATGATTTGTTGTTGATTGTCTTATTTGTGGTTGACTTATAATTTATTGAAAAAAATATGTTATTGTCTAATACCTATAGTTACTCATGCCGAATCGATTTAGTGGTCGGAGTCAGCGACTATGAGTGAAGTTTGTTTCTAAAAGACCTACTGTAATCAATTCATTTCCATTATGTGAACGTTATATTTTATTAAAAAAATTTATAAATTGTTGTTGAAATATCTTGTAATACCTTGAAAAATAGTTTATATGAGAATAAATGAAATCAACAAAACCAATTTATAACACTAGTTTTAGTTTTCTACCTCAAATTTTTTAATGATGTACTTGGTAAAAAAAAAAAATCATAATTCTCAAGTCTGTGACAACTCTCTCCTATATCTTGTCGAGTACATTTTCGCATTTTATATGATTGAACAGATATTTTTGTTAAGATTGAAATCAACAAATAGAGAAACCGAGAAAGAAACTATTATATGAACATTAGGCACCCTTAAGCTTTGAGAACACTACTTTTAGCGTTTGTCTCGGATCTCAAAATCTAAAGTCCAGCACTGACAAATAATTAGCCCTTAACGTATTTGTCCTCTCGTGATTGGCTTCCTTACCAATTTGTGTGAACTGATTTCCGTGAATAATAAGCTATCTTAAAATTTTAGCAACTTGTCCAAAATGGTGAAGTGTTTGGTGAGCGTGGTAGTTGGCTAATGAGGATTTGAACAATGAAAGAAGGTCTTTACTCTACTATTAAATAGCTCAACCACACGAAAAACAAACGTTACATCAGTGTTATAAAATCTGTACCGAACCGGCTGGTTTAACCAGTCAATCTATGAACGAATAAGTTTTTGGGGACTAACTTAATATCTTGGTTTTTCAAAAATGAAAGAAGGTCTTTATTTTTTTTTCAAAAATTCAACAAATTCGGTCGATTCGGTCTATCAGACCATCGAACTGTCTGATCCAGTTAAATTTTAAACTGATTAGACCCCTAAGTTTTTACTTTTGTTTTGGAGTATATTCAATCAAAGTTAAATATTTTGCTTATTTAGTAATTCTACTATGATAAACATACATAACTTCTAAAAAATACTAGTAACGCGCATGACAGCAAATAAGTCAAGTCGTTCGCAAGCTGTTCGAAGCTCGGCTCTTTAAAAGCTCGTTTGAGCTCGGCTCGTTTAGTAAACAAGCTGAGCTAAAGCTTCATTTTCGAGAATAAATGAGCCAAGCTCAAACTTAGAAGTACTCAGCTAGTTTGAGCTCGCGAGCTGGCTCGTTTATGAGCTTGCAAGCTGACTCGTAAGTTGGCTCGATTAGAAGCTCGTTTACGAGCTCATTTCTGACAGTCTATCAATTTGTTTTATTATTTAAATTTAAATTTGTCCTTTGTTGAATTCTAATTTTATCTATGTTTGTTAACAATATGGTTATGTTCATTATATATTTATATGTCCTTAATAATTTATACTAAGAAAATTTTTAATTGAATTTTTATAAATAAAATTTTAATATTACATGTACTTGAATTCAAGTCTAACTAGCTTGAAATCGAACTCGTTAAGCTTAAAATCAAGCTTAATGGGCTTGAAATAAAGCTGAACGAGCTTGATTTTGAGTTTATCAAGCTTGAATCAAGCTTGCTTATCAAGCCAAACTCGAGCTCAAACCAAGCCAAGCTCAAGTTCTAAAATAAAAAAAATATCAAGCTTGAGCTCGATTAATTCTAGTCAAGCCAAGCACAAGCTTAGAAAAGCTTGGATCATTTGCAGCCCTATGCACGTGCATTGCACGTGCGTAAAACATTTGTTAAAAAAAATTAAATATAAAATTATTATAAATAATGTCATTCATAGGAATCAAACTCAAGAAATCAAAAAAATATATCTTTCACCTTAACCACTTGAATTAGAATTGTTTAGTTGTAAATAAATAATATTAGATAGTTAAAAATTAATTATATTTTTTAAATTAGTTAGTGGACTATTTACATGCGACTTAAACGACTCAATTTTAAATCGTTTTCAAATATCATTATAACAGTAGAGATATATGTAGTTGTATATTATATATCTATTCTACTATATAATGCCAAAACTAGGCTTCACCGTGAAAGTTTTTCGTTCCAAAAATACCCTTCATTAAAAACAGTAATTAAATACGTATTAAATGTATGTATGCATGCATGAGACAACTTGGGAAATGATAGTTAATAAAACAAAGATATGCATGTAAAGTAGGTAGTTTGGAGAATAAAACAAAAGTTAATAAAGCATGCATGCAAAGTAGGAACATGAACCCAAGAGATAAGAGAAACCTTTTATATTTCTGTCATTTAATTTCTCGCAACTTTCATGCTCCTGGCTATTATATTTCTACCTATAATAAAATTAAGAAATTATTGGTTGCTCTTTTAATAAACTATTTTTTTTCAAGTAATATAAAATACGTGCAACGCACGTGCGTATATACTAGTATATTAAATGATGGAAAACTACTCCCTTTATGTCTGAGGTCGGAAAAGTGTAAATTATTAGTCTATATAAACGGTTCAATCCGAATTAATACACTGCTCATACCAGTTTAACCCAACCCAATGTCCAGCTCTCCGGTCCAATTTTCAAAACATTACTTTACATATCAAAGTGGAATTGGACCGGCAACAACACGAGTACAAAAGGATAGCCGGATTTCAAGTGGACAAATCTCTAATATTCTAAAAAGGTTCTGAAAACTACTAAAATCAACCGCCTGTGTACGAATATTCTATTTAATTAAAAAAAAAAAAAATAGCTTTGACTACTTTAAGTAACTTACTTTTTTTTACTTAGCTTATGTATTTTTTCATTTATTTAATTTTAATGATATTATCTAACTACTTATATGACAAATTTACACATACACATATATACACATATATATATAGGAATCAATAGAAATAGCTAATGCACATATGGATCAATAGAAATCTAATATACTAATACACATGACTGCACATGAGATGTAGAAATCTATTTCTATTAGTCCATATATACATGATTCATATAGAAATATGAACCTATAACTCATATTTCGTTTACTATATATATATATATATATATGAGTTAAACTATTTTTCAAATATCGGACGAATTTATTTTTTACTTACAAAACTTGTGCACGTGACTAGTATAAGAAAAAAAAAATCGTGTTCTATAATTTCTTCAGATAAAATATATATATATATATATATATATATATATATATATATATTTTGTCAGAAGACGTCACAGCCTTACCGAAAAATCATGAATCATGATCCGATTCTTATGTGTAATAACCGATTCTTATGTGTAATAATTACAAAAAATGGGGTATAATAATTACAAAATACAAATAACACATTACAAAAAAAAGTTGAAGGAGGTAGTAGTAATTAAAAAAAAAATGGAGGGGAGGGGTGTAACTGAATTAGCATAGGAACATACTTCTGTTTTGACAAAACATTTCTAAGCCTGCCCATTTGTCCCACTTAGTTAAACAGGTTGAGTCTGATTAACCCGTTTTCATGCACGTGAACTTTGAATTGACCTGAAATCCTATACGGTTAAACATAAAACGGACTCGGACTCGGACTAATCCATCGAATTGATCTAACTCGAATCCAGCCTGATTCCACCCGACCCGGTTGTCATTTATACAGATAGTTGAATTGCGAACCTGGTGATACACTATATTATATTTTCTATTAATTTGGTTTTTTGTGTGTATTTGTTTTCCACTTTTCTAGATACTCTTTCTTGTATTATACATGCAAAAGAAGAAGATGCATCGGATTTGATTTCACCTTTGGCTCCTGGTGAGTAAATTATTTTGGGTGGTGGTTACATTTTTTTGGACATATTCTACGGTTTTTATACCATGACAATATTTTTTTTTATTTTTCCCAAATACATCTATCTAATGTTTTTAGTTTAGCATTTTCCTTTTTCCTTTTAAAGTTCGTAAATTAAATGACTATTATAATTGCCCAATAAGGATTTTGCAAGACAACATTATCTTACACGGACCTATTTCCTTTTATTAGATCCCTTAGCAAAAAAACAAAAAGAGAGAGAGAAAGAGAGAATTAAAAAAAAAAACTAAAAAGGTCCTTTGAAAACCCTCGCCAAGCCCACTACATTTCACAGAATGCTAGAAGCTCCCCGAATGAAGAGTGGGGATCCCAAATTTGACTATCGAAGAGAGTATAGCATATTGAGTTGTTGTCCCTTTAATAATCCAAGAAAGGAAAAAAATGTATATCAATTTTGAGAGACTACTCTGTTGAGTCTATGTAAGACTAAATTTTAGAAAAAAAGAAAAAAAAAAATCACTTCCATGGAACCTAATTTCCTTTCAGTTCATAAATTACAATACAATTGTCCAATTGAGGAATTTTGCAAGAAGTAACATTCTCTTCCAACCAAACTTCCATGGACCTAATTTCCTTTGGAAGTTCTTATGAGGCCCCTTAACAAATTGAAAGAGAGAGAGAAGAGAAAAGGAAAAGGAAAACTCACAAGGCCCATAAAGAAAGCCCTCTCCACCAAGCCCACCTCCCTTTCCCTCTCAAATTCCTACATTCAAATAATGCTTCAAGCTCCCCACATG
Source organism: Iris macrosiphon (assembly GCA_036927795.1). NCBI lineage: Eukaryota > Viridiplantae > Streptophyta > Magnoliopsida > Asparagales > Iridaceae > Iris > Iris macrosiphon. The sequence continues at coordinate 191,587,541 of JAYESA010000008.1, read as the reverse complement.
AAGAGTGTGAGTCCCCAACGGCACCTTCCTATTCCCGAGCTCGTCCACCACGCTCAAGTCCCTGCACACGTCCACGCTGAACACCACCACCCTCCCCTCGCCGCGCCCTCCCAAGAACACCTTCTCGAAGCCGAGAAGGTGCTTCTTGGGCGCGCTGTGCACCGAGGGCGGCGTGAAGAAGAGGAACACGGTGTGCCCCCCCGCGGCGCGGCCCGTGTTGCGCACGCTCAAGTGGACGTCGAGCGCGGAACTCTGGCACCACCGGCTGCTGCCCGCGAGGTCGACCGACTCGCAATCCCGCGAGTAGCACTCGTGCCCCTCGTCGAGCGGGATCGACACCGTCTTGGCCGGCGCTAGTACTAGCTGGTGTTCGAATCTAGTGTAGCTCAAGCCGTCCCCAAAGTTGTAGACTGTTTCGCCCGTGTAGAACCGGTAGGTTCGGCCCGGGTAGCCCGTCGCCGGGTCCGGCCGCATCCGCATATCCGTCATCGGGACGTTGTCCGCGAAGGACTGAGGGTACCATGTTACTGGTAGCCTCCCACCTGAGTACATCATAATAATAACACATTTAGTACTTGCAAGTTACAACCAGGAAAAACACACACTCCAAAAAAAAAAATATAGTCCAATGTCATATGATTTTAATAACATAACTTGGACACTACAAAATATACTTAGAATATCGAACTCAAGTGACTCATGTGGTTACTAAAGAGAGGTATAAGATTCCGACTGTGTGACGGAACAGCAGTAGATCGAGCCAAGATGACGTATTATTTCTTCCAATTTTTATTGGTGGAAGTTGTGTGTGTGTGGGGGGGGGGGGGGGGGGGGGGGGGGGTGGGGTGGGGGGAGGGGACAGTGGACCCACAAAACGTACAACGCAGCACGCACAAAAAGTCCCGTTTGACATGCCTGGCCATATTAAAAAACAAAAACAAAATATACTAGAATACACAAATTTTGTGATATATTAATGTCCGATATGACTTTTTCATGTCTGTGCAACATAGAAGACTTGTAATGACAATGCTATCCATGGTCTTGGCTGAGCTGTCCCCGGCCCAAATTTTTGAAAAATAAATAAATTTGAGCTCTTTTTAAAATGTTTTCGCAATTATGTTTTATTATTCTGTTTGTATTTGAAGTTACAAAAATTAAGTGATAAATAAATTCTCAAAAAAATAATATTTAGGACTGAGCAATGCTCGTGTCCTTGTGTCGCTCAAACTATAACTAAAGTCTAGTCCTTCTTAATTTTAGAGGCTAGTTCCGTCACTGATGACAAGAAAAAATTTGTTATTTACACTAAGATTTTCATGTTTTCGATCTATAAAACATATCTATCTTATTTTGAAAATAATTATACGAAATTTTTTTCTATGTTGTAAAGATGATTAGTGTAATAATTCTTTACGTAAAATATAAAATATAAAAAAAGTTCGTGTAACAATAAATATAAAATATAAGAGAGGCTCGTATAACCCAAAAACACAGAAAAAGTTGGCATAAATAACAAACAAAAAAATGTTAGTTACGTTGTATCAACTCATCTTACTTGGATTGAAGGCTCCGAAAATAATATCGGCAATGGCACCGCCCCCGGCCTCGCCGGGATAACCCACCCATAGGATGCTCGGTATCAGGTCGTTGTTCTTTGCGAATGTTATATCGAACGGACCACCGGACATGATCACGAGGATCACCGGGCCCTTGGCCACTCTCGCGACTTCCGTTATGAGTTGCGTTTGTTGTCCCGGAAGTAGGAGGCTGACGCGATCCAAGCTCTCCGTCTCGATCGCCAGGCCGGCGCCGACTACGAGAACCGTCGCATCGGCACCTGCCGCCGCCATCTTTGCGGCGTCTAGTTGTAGGCTGTTTCCGGCACATGCGAGATCTTGACATCCGGCTTGGTATACTGTCGAAACGCAGGCCGACAGCCCTTGTAGAGGGGATGTGTACTTGCATGGATTTCCTAGAGAAACAAGGTCAAATGCATCGCAATAAGTAAGGATAAAGTGTAAACAGTCTGATATCACACCTTATTCAGTTTATTCAGTTTCAATTGAATCGAATCGAATCGAATCGAAATAATCAAAATCGAATAAACCAAAATTCTAAAAATTCAAAATCGAAGCTGAACAAAAATTAACCAAAACCGATCCGATACTATTCGATTTATTTCGTTTGTTCGGTTGAATATTGCTATTGTTTAATGGATCGGACCCAAAATTAAAATTATATTAAAAATTATAATTTTATACACACATTTATTGTATTACAAAATTGTGCCCAAAGTTCGGCTTCAAAATATATCTATAGAATTGTTGTTTTTAAAATATATATTCATTTTTAATCACAAAATATACGTAGAATTAGGATATTTACATAATTTCATAAATCTTATTTGGCTTTCTGTTTTGGACCGAAATCGAAACCAAAAATCGTAACCGAAACCGAATAAGAAATTTTAGTATTGTTAAAGCCGAAACCGAATTTATTTCAAACCGAATATTCGGTTTGATTCAGTTCGAAACCGAATAATGCTCACCCCTATTTTCAACAAGTGGTATTAGAACCCATAATTTTGGGACTGATTTGCCCGGTTCTAATAGGTTCGAGACAGATTATGCTGAACATTCATGCGTATAATCGAAATATACGGACTAACCGGAGACTCTCTTCTCTAGATATAATTAGACTAGCAGAAAGATGACAATAGTCCAACATCGGATAGGAAGTGGGATCATGAGTTGCAGATAATTTGGATTGCTTCAGGCCTTACATGGAAATAGTCTAAATAGATCTTTTGGTCAATTAAACTAGCACATTTTGGGTACTTTGATTAAATCACCTCATCCGTCCACTAGTCGTTGCAATTTGAACATTATAGTCAAATTTTGACTGAAAAATACTTAAAATATTTATGTACATAACAATTAAAAATTGTAACGATCTTACCATCATTCTCTATATAGGTTTAAAATATTCCATATTTTACCATTCTTTTCATTTTTTTCCTTCCTGTGTTTTAATCTGTTTCACATTTGTATATTATTAAGTTTTTTCTTTTTTTTTGTTTACTGTGTAAATAATCTGAATAAACCTTATTGGTGCTAAACTGATTGTTCGCTGAAGTCGTTGTCTACTTTGGATACAAATTGTACCAAATTAAATATTATAAAAAAAAAATTTAACTGTGAAATTTTTTTTTTCTTTCTAAAAGTGTAAATTTTGTAGAGTTATAGATTTCCTCGGGTCTATGTACCTTCGTAGTTCCCGATCATAGTGCGGGTGGCATTGGCGTTGGGACCGATCACAGCGAGCGACTTGATCGAATTGGGACGGAGCGGCAGCGTATCCTTGTTGTTCTTGAGGAGGACGATGCCCTGCCTCGCGGTCTCACGGGCGAGCTCCTGGTTGGCCGCGGTGCACACGTCCTTGGGGCCCAGCGCGCCGTACGGGACCTGCTTCCTCGGATCGCCGTCGAAGAAGCCCAGCCGCATCAGGACGACGAAGTTGTTGGTGATGGCCCTGTCGATGTCGGCTTCGGTCAGCCTGCCCCCCGTTACTGCTCCCTGGGTGTGCTGCCCGACGAAAGAACCGCAGTCCAGATCAAGTCCTGCATGCCGAAGGTCGTGAAAATTCTACTGACATAATTACTAGCATTCTGCAGCAAACAATAGCTAGACCAAATGTAATTTTGTTGAAAGCAACATGTATCAGAAAACTTGGGCTGAGTTTGGATTGGCGTTTAAACTCAACATTCTGAGTTTAAACATTAGGCGAGAAGAAGGAAAAATAACGTTTGGCTGTGTGACCTTCAAAAAAACATTTCTCAAACCACCGTTTAAAACCAGTTTTCAGAAAGCAAAGCAAACTTGCTTTCCGAACAAAAATTTCTCTCTCCTCTGCCAAATGTTCTCACACTCCACCCATTTTTTTTTCTTCTCACAGGCTCTCTCTCCTCACGTAGATTTCCCTATCCACAATTTCTTTCTCTGCTCACAGATGAGGGGTCCTAAAGAAATTTCTCACTACGGCTGAAGATCCGGAGTCGTCGTCGTCGTTCTGCCGGCGCATGAGCTCCGGATCTAGAGAGTTTGGGGTCGCCGCGTCGCCGTCGTCGGTCTACCGGCTAATGAGCTCTGGCTTCGTCGTCGAGCTCCGGATCTGGAGAGTTTGGGGTCGCCGACGTTGAGCTCCGACTCATGAGCTCCGGATTCGTCGGCAGTTGGCGGCCTCGAGGTCGGGAACGCCGCCGGCAGCTATGTGTGCGGGAGCTGCGTCTACTGGAAGAGGAGGTCTTCGCGCGCTTGGCTGCGAGCGCGTCGCTGGCTACGACGACGACGAGGCGGAGGAGAAGGATGACGATGAGGGTCTCCAAAAAAAAAAAGACTCCAATTATTCTTCTCAGTACTTCTTTCAAGCATTGGTTGTAATTTTAGGGTTTGAGCTCGATTCAGATGGAGATTCTCCGATAGATTGGAATTGTGTTCTTGAAACAATTTGTTCCCGAGATTTGCTCTGATTCTTACTTCAATGGGGAACGACCAAGGAGAGCAACGCAGAGGCCGCGCATCCCTAGTCCTCGGCAGCGGAAGCTACCATCTTCATTAGGAGGAGAGATGACGACGAAGACCACAGTGACGAACAAGTTCCAGAGCACTCATTGGTTAAGGTGAGAGACGTTATTTCTGACCGAATGGGTTCGATTCCACGGAACAATGCTATTTATAAAATTTTAATTAATTTTTTTTTAATATTTTATTTTACATGGGTGTAATAAACGCACTAGTACAAATAGAGATGACTGCATGAAACATATATTGAAATATCTACATCAATGTTTTAAAAATCGGATCAGACAGACTGATTCAACCGATTAACCCGTGAACCGTTAACTTTTGTATTGATCCACTATTTTCTTAATTATTTTGTAAAAATTAGTGTTTAGAAGGGACCGCACTTGGATCACTTAGATTAATTCAGTAGTTAAACTACTGGTTGAATCGATTTGATCTAACCCATTATTTTGTTCGGATCGATCTTCTGTAAAAATATTTATATTTCAAGACATTACAAAGTTATTGGCACTAGATAATCCAAATTTATATTACTGGCAATATCTAATTATATATATTCACAATTACATGTTTCAAAGAACTTGCCTGCCTTGATGGTTATAGCCGCCGCTTCCTCTGGGGTTTTGGTGTAGTGCTGATTGTTGTAGAGCACATCGACCGAGTCACAATCAGATACAATGTACCTATAATAATTAACTTATCATTTGTAAGAATATATTTCATAGTTTAACAAAATATGTTTATAATAATGTCTAAATTTAATTAAATCCTTGTGAAGCTTAGGTATCCGACAATTAACCAGCTTCATTTTTAAAAATAGAACGTAATAAAGTTTTTCTACTCCAACAACAATATATATTTATATGAAACATAAATTACCCATTAAGTTTCCAATCTCCCCTTATGGTTCCAGCGAGGAGCTGAGGATCAGCACAAGTTGGGATCCCATTGACCTTATTATAGGAACACATGACACTGGCCACATTTCCATCAATGACACAGCTCTTAAATGGAGGTTGAAACGTATCATCCATATCTTGCTTTGTGACCTGCAACCAAACATAGTAAAGTTAATCCAGCCCACGTCTTCTATAATCTAATTGTGACGTTTGAATGGTCTACAATTTTAGTACAAGTAGCTACTTATCGATTCGTGAACGAATCTTCTGAGTTTGTACAATGTTTATAGTTATGTAAACATGCCATGGGTCGACTTGTTCGAGGGCTTGTGCGGACGTTGGATACCACCGACATGCGATTAGGTGCATTTAGATTTACTTAAATAAGTACCATACAAGTATATATATATATATATATATATATATATATATATATATATATATATATATATATATATATATATATTCTCTGCAGAGGTGTCACTCCTTCGAACAGTAGAAACATGGTTGTGGAAACATAACTTAAGGGCACGTTTGGTACCGAAATACTATATAGTCGAATATTTTATATTTTTTAAAATTAAAATTTTGGAAATTAAATATTTTAAAAATTATATTTTCATGTTTGTGAATATATAAATTGAAAATAAAAAAGATAAAAAGCTTTAAACCGCCCCCCCCCCCCAAAAAAAAATATATTCCTAAAAATATAAAAGTTCAGAAAAAAAGAAGAAAAAATTCTAAAATTTTTCTTAAAACTGGAAAAACCAAAAAGCCCAAAGAAAATCTAAAAAAATGAAAAAAAAAAACTGGAAAAAAAATCTTAAAAAAAAGGATAAAATACGAAAAAATAAAATAAAAAGAGTATTAGGGAAAAAGTAACCAAAAAATATTTTGTATAGGCAAAAAAAAAAAAAAAAACTCACGTATTCTTAAGAAATATTATTATCACTTTTGTGAATAAATTGTTTACCCATGTATTGGTAATTTCCGAAAATAAATTTTTATAACCTAAACAAATATGTAAAACAATTTCCAATCCTAAAATTTTCTGAAAAAAAATATATTTTCATATACCAAACGCTCTCTGAGAATAATTTTAAAAAAAAATGCATACAATACATAAAACACATTATGACGCAGACGTTCGATCCCAATGTGTTCTATGTAGCTCCGTCCCTAAATACGGATATTTCCAGGTTGCTTGCACACTTACAATAGCATTGAACGTGTATCTCTGGACCCCTTTCCAGTTATCGACATCATAGGCAGTGTAGTGCTTGCAGCAGGCCGCAACCTTGAGCCTGTTGGGCGTGTCGGTGTCCTGCAGGCCCTTGACGTATCCGGCCGCGTACTTGCTCGTGAGCAGGGGGTCCTCCCCCGGCGTCTCCTGGCCCCTCCCCCACCGCGGGTCTCGGAATATGTTTATGTTCGGGCTCCAGAACGTCAGCCCGGCCAGGCCCACATTGTGCATTGCCCTAGCCTCTGTCGAAACCACCTGTGCTATCACAGTAACAACAATTCACTTAATTTCCCATGTAATTAAATATCAAATCGAAGAATAAGTCGTCGTATAACTTCCATTTGTATTGTGATCAAACTGAAGTTTTGATTCTACTTGGGAAATAAATGCATTCTTCTTTCGACATACACGACATTACGAATGAGGTACTTCGTACCAAAGGAGAGCTGGCATATGACAGGAATTTTAAAGATTTGGACCCATATATAGAGAAGAACCACTTACAAGTTGGCCACCGGGAAAGTGACATCTAAAGCAGTAGGAGAGGTGGGCACAGAATGTAAATGGCTGTCATTATTAGGGAACTTCCATGCCAGAATATAATAGAAGTTGGTACAACTTTTCCATGAGAAAAAGCTGTTAGAGTGATATCTACTCCAGTGGAAGAAGGAGATGTACGGACAAGAAATTCACCCACATGAAGATCTATATATATATATTTTTTATTTGGGAAAAAAACAATATGAAGCAAACATGATGAATTGACATGAAAGTGACTACATTTCCTTGAGAAGCAAAAATACAAAAAAAAAAAAAAAAATACCCTACGAATGGAGCTTAATTATGGCATTTGTTTAGGAAAACTAATACTTAACATAGAGTTTTATGGGAAGAAAAATAATAGTAATATATCATATTCAAAGCAAAAGAAAGCTTCTTAAGTACAAAAAGAAGATTAAGAAAATCTCCTATAGACGTAAAAACATCACATCTCCTAAATGTATTTCAGAAACTAGAACCAATCACTGAAAAAGTCGCTCCCGGATCGTATACTAGTTGTGGAAAGTATTACTAGAAATGTAAAAGGTTTCAAGAACTCACCATACAATCAAAATGTAGGCTAAATTTAAACTTGATACCCTTAACTATTCAAATTTTATAACTTAATATCTTAAACCTAAAATAATAGACAAATTAATACGTACAACTTAATAGCTTAACAATGTTAAAAAAAATATTAAATGACAAAGACTTAATACCTCAACTATAATTGTACAACTTAATATTGAATTTAAGTACCTTTCCGATGGCCACGAAGAGAGTGGTGTTGAAGGAGGCGGCGGTGAGGATGGGCTGAGGGAAGCTGGTGGCTCCCGGGACCAGGCTGGAGAAATGGGTCCCCGGGCCGACGTAGGAGACCCCGTGCAGGGCCTCGGACCACCACTCGTAGCTCGGTATCCCGAGCCTGGCGACCGCCCCGGCCTTGTTCCCGAGGAACGTGATCTTCTCGGCCAATGTGAGCCTCGGCACCAGGTCCGCGACCCTCGACTTGATGCTCCTCGAGGTCTTGCAGAATCCGTAGCTGGTCAGGTTCGGATTGCGCGAGGCGTCGCAGGCGAAGATGGGGGTCTGCGCCGAGACCTCTCCGTGAGGCGGTACTAGTGCTAGCAATGAGAGGAGGGAGAGCTCAACGAAGAGAAGATAGAATTGGAGATGAGTTTTCTTCTCCATTCTTATGTAGCTCTCTCCCTTGTAGTGTGTAAGTGTTTGGGTTTATATAGAGGGGATTTTGGGTCGTGGTTGAAATAATGGAGTTGTTTTGTTGTGACCCGTGAAAAAGAGATTGGAGGGTTTTTCATTCGAGTCCGTGAGGATGTTTGGATATGTTTATTTTCTATTTAATCTTACGCACATGTAGAGATAGTAGAGTTTGTGTTTTCTGGGCTCTGTACGGGGAGTGGTTTTTTAGATTTGTCATTTTTTAATACCAACAATATTATTAGAAAAATGTTACGAAAACTATTACATTTTTCTGTGTTATGATTGTCATAATTTTTACTACAGTTAGAAATGATAGTCATAAAACAAAAAGTTATGTGTATTATCAGGCACTTCTTCGTCTTCCATAATCCGACAGTGTGGATTTCTTAAGATTACAAATCCTAAATATTGTGTTCAAAATCATGAATAATAATGTTTGAAAAAAATAAAATTTTAATATACATTAATTAAAATAAAATAATAAAATATTTTAAAATTTATTGTATTCAATTTTATTTGAAAAAAAAATATATATATATACATTAAAATAAAGAGAGAAACAAGAAGAAAAAGTTGCTTAAACACAATACACCATGTGTCAACAAAATCGACATCATGTATTATAAAATGTAAAAAAAATTTACTGTAGCAAAATTAAATTATATTAAATTTATGCAAACGAAACAAGTTTATCTAAATTAAAAATAAAGACACAGTCCGCCAACTCAGTTGGCGGAGAACAGACCGCAACGTGGCCAACAAAAAGCAAACATGGGTTCCAACTTGGACCTACTGTCCAAAATTCGCTAACTTAGTAGGCCGATTTTTGTGCTTGCACAAAATCAGCAAACTAAGTTGGCAGATTTTGAGCAGTGGGATCCGCGGGTTGGGTTGGGATAGTTTGGTTAGGTTTGGTTTGATTTGGTTTGTTTGAAGAGTTTTTTTTTTAAATTAGTTATGTTTTAATTTTTTTTATTTAGTTTTTTTCTATTTAGTTTTCAGAAAATTTACTGTAGCAAAATTAAATTATATTAAATTTATGCAAACGAAACAAGTTTACCCAAATTAAAAATAAAGACACAGTCCGCCAATTCGGTTGGCGAAGAACAGACCGCAACCGACACGTGGCCAGCAAAAAGCAAAAGTGAGCTCCAACCTGGGACCACTGCCCAAAATTCGCCAACTTAGTTGGCCGATTTTGTTCTTGCACAAAATCAGCCAACTAAGTTGACGGATTTTGGGCAGTGGGACCCACGGATTGGGTTGGGGTGGTTTGGTTTGGTTGGTTTGGTAAGAAAAAAAGTCTATTTAAGTGGATTTGTAAAACATTAATCGAGTTAGTAGAAAACTGGACGTGAACAAGGGTAGTTGAACTAAAATATGACAGTTTTGAAAAATAGATTTTCGTCCAAATTTCGATTCGATTCTCTCTTAAAATAATTCGTTTAAAATTAAAATACTTGAAGGGGATTAAAGAAGGTAGGGTTGTGAACGTACCAACGAAGAGAGATTAGAATTTGGTCGAGTGACGGAGGAGAAACATCACCGCAAAGTCGGGGTCGAAGGATGTTACGCGCACAAAATCAAACCAAACCAAATTTCAAATTTCAAATCGAAATAAAAATCAAACAAAAATCAAAAACTAAACTAAAAAAAAAAAAAAAAATTCAAAGCAAAACTAAATATAAAAAAAAACTAAAAAAAACAAAAACATAACTAATTAAAAAAAACTCATTAAACAAACCAAACCAAATTTATAATTACTAGTATTATTTACATGTTGAAGTTCAGCTCGCGTTTCTGGGAGAGCCTTCAGTTGGCGATGGGGACCAAGTTGAAGTTCAGCTCAGCCTATCATCCACAAACCGATGGTCAGACGGAACGAGTGAATCAGATACTAGAAGACATGTTGCGCCTCTGCGTGATCGATTCGAAGTCAAGTTGGGAAGTCTACCTGCCGCTGGCCGAATTTGCATACAACAACAGTTATCAGTCCAGCATCGAGATGGCTCCGTACGAGGCTTTGTATGGGCGGAAGTGTAGGTCACCAAACTGCTGGGACGAAGTCGAAGAACGGCAAATCCTTGGGCCGGAGCTGGTTGAACAAACCGTCCAAAAGGTTCGGTTGATTCGTGAACGGTTGAAGACAGCATAAAGCCGACAAAAGAGTTATGTCGATGCTCGACGTCGCCCCCTTGAATTCTTTGAAGGGGACCATGTGTTCTTGAAAGTCTCGCCTATGCGCGGAGTCATGCGGTTCGGAGTAAAAGGAAAGCTAAGTCCGAGATTTGTTGGACCGTTTGAAGTTCTCAAACGGGTTACTCCGGTCGCCTATCAAGTTGCTTTGCCGCCTGCCCTATCAGAAGTACACGATATTTTTCACGTTTCCCAGCTGAGAAAGTTTGTACACGACCCGAACCACATAGTCGACTTGGGGCAGTTGAATCTGCAAGCGGACTTGTCGTACGCGGCGGAGCCTGTCCAAGTTTTGGATCGTAAAGAGAAGCAGTTGCGGAACCGAACCATCTCGCTTGTGCGCGTCCTGTGGCGGAACCACTCGGTCGAGGAGTCGACCTGGGAACTTGAAACTGATATGAGGGAAAGGTTCCCCTCATTATTCCTTAGTGGTAGGTTCTATTCCTAAGTTTCGGGACGAAACTTTCTTTTGGTTGGTTATGATGTAATGCCCCGTTCCCCCTACTCGGAGTGCGCGGCCAAGAAATACTTACGACCGTCCGAACGGGACAGATTGAATTAAGATCCTTTCCTCGTTATGGATTGGTTTCTTCGGAATCAGGTCCCATATACAATGGATTGTGCCTCGAGGATGGACTCGGCGGCAGAGTCGAGAGGGGCCTTTCCGTTGCGTTGGTTTCTTGTCCGTTTTCATGCCGCTTGGTTGCTTTCTTGTTGGTTTTATGACTTACGTTTTCTTGAACGGTTTCAATGGATTTTATTGCCTTCGTTCTTAGGATTTCGCATTTTGTATCGAGCCTTGGAGACCGAAGCAGGAGGTATTGATCATCCGTTGGTGCGTGCAGGTGATCGTGTAGACGACGCGCGAGCGGAGTCTTAGAGATCTCTCATTCTTCTTCCTATTCAACCAACTTGTGAGTGGCTCTATTTCGATAAGCGCCTTCTTTCCAAGGATTTCCGTTCTTAATAAAATTGACTCAGTTGTGCATTCATTCAAACGATACCAAATATATATAAAGTTGAATGAAAAGATAAGAAGTAGGCTTGGAACATTCATTGCTTGTCATTCAGAACCTTGCATAAATTCATTGATGCATGCACGTTCGTTGGGTATATTAATTGATCGGCACTTATTTATAGCACAAGTTGTTCTTCTTTAAACTGCTGAATGTTATTGCATATAACTTGTTGGTTGATTATGGTAGCACAGTAAAGCGGTTCCGTACATGCCGTTTCTTTAAATTCTTATGTGTTAACTATGTGTTTGGTGGGTTGGTGTTAGACAAATTTGTATACAAGGGGTAACGTTCTACGAACGGTCGCCGGGGCACCGGGACCGCTTCGACCTGGGTAGAACATTTGCTAGTGTAGTCCTAGCGCTTGGATGGGTCCGTGCGTCCGCTAAAGGCTAGCTACCTGAGGCAGAATGTCAGCAGATCCATCCCCCGTCCAACCAAGAGATGTTGTTGTTGTATATTTAAACTGTGTAGACTAACTATGTCTTCGTGACAGGGAAGGCTATGGTAAGTTGTACAGGTGGTTCAGACGGTACAGGTAAAGTCACCGAACGGTGGCATGTGGAGTTATGTTATTTTGTTCTTGCATACCTGCTAAATGAAATCTGAACTAGGCAAGAATAGAAACCCACCTAAGCACATAATTGTAGCATACTCATTAGAACTCATCTCATGAGCTTGGTAAAGTTGAGCAGCTAGCCTTCACCAGTACTTTTCGAAGTACTGACCCTCGTTGTAGCAGGTTCCCCGGCGCAAGGCAACGCGGCGAGGAGCTGAAGTTCTCTCCGGACTTTTGGGATCCTTGGCGGTTCGTGGCCAAGACTTTTGGAGGCTCAAGCTAGAAGCCTTTCACTCTCTCCGTTGCTGAATATCGCTAAGGCGATGGTGCTTACTCGCACCCAAGGTGTTTTGTGTTTTTAAATCTATGTAAAGGGACATAATGTATGGATCGGCTATCTCATTTTGCGTCCAAGTTTGTAAGCCCGTGGGGCATTTTATACTTTTGAGTCAAGCGATGTTAAAAGATGTTCATTATGAATAAAAGAGAAACTTTTCTATGCCTCAACCTTGTGTTATCTTATATGTCTACTCTGTTGCATTGTTCTAAAGAATATCCTTATGCCTAAGGCCTTGTGCACGCGCGCCCTACGCGTGCACGGCATCACGCCCGGGGGACGATTATCGATTAGACGAAATCGGGGCGTGATATATTGGTATCAGAGCATGCTTCAGATCCTTTGATCTCACAAAGAAAGTTTCTAAAGAGGACCTTGTTCCTTCCGAGTAGACCCTTGAATTCGCTTGGCCAAAATGAGATGCGTTCCATACAATGAGTCCATAATATACCTTGAGACTAATACAAGTTACTTTCCTTTCAAGGAACGACTTCCGAGCCGGGTGCACAAGCGCAGATGGTGGCGCAAGTGCAAGCGAGTAGTTCAGGCACCTCGGGCAGCTCTGGGAGTCCAGCTGCCGCACCCTCTGCTGATCCGTTCGAGCGAATGATGCGTTTGATGGAGACGCAGCAGAAACAAGCTGAACTACGGCAGAGTCAGTTCGAGTCACGGATTGAGGCTCAATTCGTGGCGCAGCGATCACAGGCGGATACACAGCAGAAGCAGATGAATAGTCTGCAAACAATGGTGACGAATATGGTCGCCAACAATCATTCTGCATCCGCCCCCGCAACCGTGCCTATAGTTGCTGAAGCCACCGGACCGCAGAATTCCCAGGGTACCTTACCCTCAGGCGAGAATGGGTCAATCGTGTCGATATCTGAATTTAAGAAGATGTGCCGTGCTACGTTTAAAGGCACCGAGGACCCTTCCTTAGCGATGGACTGGCTGGTCGAGTTGGAGGACCACTTTGAAGCGCTGTGCCTAGATGAGACCAAGAAAGTGGCGTGTGCCCAGCTTTAGCTCCGACAAAATGCACATGATTGGTGGGATGTGCACAAGCAAGCTATTATGAGTGAAGGTGGCACAACGGCTATCTCCTGGTCTGTGTTTCGCAAGGCCTTCGTGGAGGAATACCTTCCACCCGCCGTCCGTCGCGAAAAGGAAGACGAGTTTGCGCTACTGAGGCAGGGAGACATGACGGTGCGTCAATACGCCTCAGAGTTCAACCGACTTGCAAAGATTGCCAAGTCGCAGATCGCCGACACTGAAAGTCGTACACGGAAGTTCGAGCTCGGACTACGACCTTCTATCCGTGTCCACGTCATAGCGACTCAATATCGTACCATGCGGGAGTCCCTGAATCATGCACTGTCCCTTGAGTCGCAGTATCCTCCAGTTCGCACCGGCGCTGTGCAAAATTACAATCACAAGCGTCCTGCCAACACAGGAGGAAACAACGCGCAGAAGCGCCCCAACAACGGCGGTAAACAGGGAGCAAACCCGGGAAGGGGTAACGAAGCCGTCTGCCACCGATGCAATCGTACAGGACACATCGCACGGAACTGTCGGGTGTTCAATGGATCGTGCTTTAAATGCGGTCGTCAGGGCCACATGGCAGTGAACTGTCGTGTTAGCGGGCAAGAGCAGCAGCAGCAACAAAACCAGGAGCCTCAGCGTCAGGGGCAAACTCAACGAGCGAACCAAGCACCGCCAAACGCTCAGGGCCGAGTCTATGCTTTGACTCGGGACGAGGCACTTGCATCGAACACGACGGTGTCAGGTATATTACTTTTTAATAATGTACCTGCTCGAGTATTGTTTGATTCTGGTGCAACACATAGCTTCATTGCGGCGGATTTTGCCGCCGAACACACATTCCCTATGACACCGCTAGGTTTAAACCTAAGTGTTAGTACTCCTTCGGGCATAGATTTATCGGCTCGCTTAGTCTGTCGTGAAGGTAACATTTGCATCGGGGGACGAAAATTGTCATTAGATGCGATAGTTCTAGACATAAGGGACTACGATCTTATTCTGGGGATGGATTGGCTCGGCGCTTGTTCAGCTACAATCGACTGTGCGAAAAAGGAAGTCGTGTTTCGTTTGCCCGGCGAGATCGAGTTTTGCTTCACGTGCAGTCCTGAGTCGAAAGCGTCGAATGCCTGCATGGTGATCTCAGCAATGTCTGCTCGACGGATGATTCACTCCGGCTGCGAAGGGTACTTAGCGTCCGTTCGAGACACTCGGCAAGATTGCGCAAACGTTGAGTCTATTCCCGTTGTGGCGGATTTTCCTGATGTGTTTCCCGACGAGTTGCCAGGCATGCCGCCCGATCGAGAGATAGAGTTCACTATAGACACATTCCCAGAAACTCGACCAATTTCCAAGACGCCATATTGAATGGCCCCGGCAGAATTGAAGGAGCTTAAAGTACAGTTGCAAGACTTGCTAGATCGAGGATACATTCGGCCTAGTATATCTCCGTGGGGTGCGCCTGTACTATTCGTAAAGAAAAAGGATGGCTCGTTGCGGCTCTGCATCGACTATCGAGAATTGAATAAAGCAACAATTCGTAACCAGTATCCTCTTCCAAGAATAGACGATCTTTTCGATCAGTTGCAAGCTGCCACGGTATTCTCTAAAATCGACCTCCGTTCGGGCTATCACCAACTAAAGATCAAGCCAGACGATGTGCCAAAGTCAGCTTTTCGAACTCGCTATGGCCATTATGAGTTTCTGGTGATGCCGTTCGGACTAACCAATGCACCCGCTGCCTTTATGAGTTTAATGAACCTTGTGTTCCGGCCCTATCTCGATAAGTTTGTAGTAGTATTCATCGATGATATCTTGGTGTATTCGAAGAGTGAGGAAGAACATGCAGAGCACTTGCGGACCGTGCTACAAACTCTTCGGGACAACCTGCTATATGCTAAACTGAGTAAGAGTGAATTCTGGCTAAGTAGTGTATCTTTCCTCGGGCACATCATTTCTGCGGGAGGCATCTCAGTCGATCCGAAGAAGGTGGAGGCCATTGTCGAGTGGAAGCGACCTGCATCCGTTAGCGAGATTCGAAGCTTTCTCGGGCTAGCGGGCTACTACAGACGGTTCGTGAAGGATTTTTCCAAACTTGCACTACCTCTGACTCGCCTCACACAAAAGGGAGTCGCATTTGAGTGGTCCGCCGACTGCGAAGCTTCGTTTAAAGAGTTAAAGCATCGCCTCACCTCTGCCCCGTTACTTGCACTACCAGACGAGATCTCGGGATTCCAAATATTTAGCGACGCGTCCGGGCAAGGCTTGGGGTGTGTACTTATGCAGCGAGATCGAGTGATAGCCTATGCCTCCAGGCAACTTAAGAAGCACGAGAAAAATTATCCTACACACGACCTGGAGTTAGCGGCAATTGTCTTTGACCTGAAATTGTGGCGACACTGCCTTTATGGAGTGCCTTGCCGAATTTATACTGATCACAAGAGCTTGAAGTACCTATTCACCCAGACGGACCTCAACCTTCGTCAGCGCCGTTGGCTAGAATTGATAAAAGATTACGACTTGACGATAGACTACACGCCTGGAAAAGGGAACGTTGTAGCGGATGCTTTGAGTCGGATCTTCGTTGGATCTCTGTCAGTCGATCGCAGGTTACGAAGGGACTTAGAAGAGATGGGCATCGAACTCCGAATTCGATATCGTGGCTCGCGGGTCGCTCAAATGCGATTCGTACCCAACCTAATAGAGCGGGTCACATCTACTCAGAAAGACGACCCTTTCCTAAGGAAGATGCACGAGCAGATTCTAGCGGGGAAGGCGAAGGACTTTGCAGTAGATGAAAATGGAGCGTTGCGGGTGAAAGGAAGGCTATGCGTCTCCGATGATTCAGAACTTAGAAAGGAGATCCTTGCGAAAGCTCATTACGCAGCCTATATGATCCATCCCGGGAGCACGAAGATGTATAAGAACCTCCGAACGACCTTCTGGTGGCACGGCATGAAGAAAGATGTTGCACTCTTTGTGTCCCAATGCATAACCTGTCAAAGGGTAAAAGCAGAGCATCAGAGGCCGGCGGGGAGATGCAAAATCTTGCTATCCCGGAATGAAAGTGGGAGCACATCTGCATGGATTTTATTGTTGGCCTGCCAAGGACGCAACGGGGGAATGACGCAATCTGGGTTATCGTCGACCGGTTAACCAAGTCTGCACACTTCATTGCCATCAAAAGTACTTGGAGCGCCGATCGCCTCGCCCAGACCTACCTTGACGAGATAGTCCGGCTGCACGGAGTGCCAGTTTCTATAGTATCAGATCGAGACGGGCGATTCATCTCGCGTTTCTGGGAGA
Source organism: Iris macrosiphon (assembly GCA_036927795.1). NCBI lineage: Eukaryota > Viridiplantae > Streptophyta > Magnoliopsida > Asparagales > Iridaceae > Iris > Iris macrosiphon. Next base: position 191,570,603 of record JAYESA010000008.1, on the reverse strand, counting down.
GCCTTCAGTTGGCGATGTGGACCAAGTTGAAGTTCAGCTCAGCCTATCATCCACAAACCGATGGTCAGACGGAACGAGTGAATCAGATACTAGAAGACATGTTGCGCCTATGCGTGATCGATTCGAAGTCAAGTTGGGACGTCTACCTGCCGCTGGCCGAATTTGCATACAATAACAGTTATCAGTCCAGCATCGAGATGGCTCCGTACGAGGCTTTGTATGGGCGGAAGTGTAGGTCACCAATCTGCTGGGACGAAGTCGGAGAACGGCAAATCCTTGGGCCGGAGCTGGTTGAACAAACCGCCCAAAAGGTTCGGTTGATTCGTGAACGGTTGAAGACAGCACAAAGCCGACAAAAGAGTTATGTCGATGCTCGACGTCGCCCCCTTGAATTCTTTGAAGGGGACCATGTGTTCTTGAAAGTCTCGCCTATGCGCGGAGTCATGCGGTTCGGAGTAAAAGGAAAGCTAAGTCCGAGATTTGTTGGACCGTTTGAAGTTCTCAAACGGGTTACTCCGGTCGCCTATCAAGTTGCTTTGCCGCCTGCCCTATCAGAAGTACACGATATTTTTCACGTTTCCCAGCTGAGAAAGTTTGTACACGACCCGAACCACATAGTCGACTTGGGGCAGTTGAATCTGCAAGCGGACTTGTCGTACGCGGCGGAGCCTGTCCAAGTTTTGGATCGTAAAGAGAAGCAGTTGCGGAACCGAACCATCTCGCTAGTGCGCATCCTGTGGCGGAACCACTCGGTCGAGGAGTCGACCTGGGAACTTGAAACTGATATGAGGGAAAGGTTCCCCTCATTATTCCTTAGTGGTAGGTTCTATTCCTAAGTTTCGGGACGAAACTTTCTTTTGGTTGGTTATGATGTAATGCCCCGTTCCCCCTACTCGGGGAGCGCGGCCAAGAAATACTTACGACCGTCCGAACGGGACAGATTGAATTAAGATCCTTTCCTCGTTATGGATTGGTTTCTTCGGAATCAGGTCCCATATACAATGGATTGTGCCTCGAGGATGGACTCGGCGGCAGAGTCGAGAGGGGCCTTTCCGTTGCGTTGGTTTCTTGTCCGTTTTCATGCCGCTTGGTTACTTTCTTGTTGGTTTTATGACTTGCGTTTTCTTGAACGGTTTCAATGGATTTCATTGCCTTCGTTCTTAGGATTTCGCATTTCGTATCGAGCCTTGGAGACCGAAGCAGGAGGTATTGATCATCCGTTGGTGCGTGCAGGTGATCGTGTAGACGACGCGCGAGCGGAGTCTTAGAGATCTCTCCTTCTTCTTCCTATTCAACCAACTTGTGAGTGGCTCTATTTCGATAAGCGCCTTCTTTCCAAGGATTTCCGTTCTTAATAAAATTGACTCAGTTGTGCATTCATTCAAACGATACCAAATATATATAAAGTTGAATGAAAAGATAAGAAGTAGGCTTGGAACATTCATTGCTTGTCATTCAGAACCTTGCATAAATTCATTGATGCATGCACGTTCGTTGGGTATATTAATTGATCGGCACTTATTTATAGCACAAGTTGTTCTTCTTTAAACTGCTGAATGTTATTGCATATAACTTGTTGGTTGATTATGGTAGCACAGTAAAGCGGTTCCGTACATGCCGTTTCTTTAAATTCTTATGTGTTAACTATGTGTTTGGTGGGTTGGTGTTAGACAAACTTGTATACAAGGGGTAACGTTCTACGAACGGTCGCCGGGGCACCGGGACCGCTTCGACCTGGGTAGAACATTTGCTAGTGTAGTCCTAGCGCTTGGATGGGTCCGTGCGTCCGCTAAAGGCTAGCTACCTGAGGCGGAATGTCAGCCGATCCATCCCCCGTCCAACCAAGAGATGTTGTTGTTGTATATTTAAACTGTGCAGACTAACTATGTCTTCGTGACAGGGAAGGCTATGGTAAGTTGTACAGGTGGTTCAGACGGTACAGGTAAAGTCACCGAACGGTGGCATGTGGAGTTATGTTATTTTGTTCTTGCATACCTGCTAAATGAAATCTGAACTAGGCAAGAATAGAAACCCACCTAAGCACATAATTGTAGCATACTCATTAGAACTCATCTCATGAGCTTGGTAAAGTTGAGCAGCTAGCCTTCACCAGTACTTTTCGAAGTACTGACCCTTGTTGTAGCAGGTTCCCCGGCGCAAGGCAACGCGGCGAGGAGCTGAAGTTCTCTCCGGACTTTTGGGATCCTTGGCGGTTCGTGGCCAAGACTTTTGGAGGCTCAAGCTAGAAGCCTTTCACTCTCTCCGTTGCTGAATATCGCTAAGGCGATGGTGCTTACTCGCACCCAAGGTGTTTTGTGTTTTTAAATCTATGTAAAGGGACATAATGTATGGATCGGCTATCTCATTTTGCGTCCAAGTTTGTAAGCCCGTGGGGAATTTTATACTTTTGAGTCAAGCGATGTAAAAAGATGTTCATTATGAATAAAACAGAAACTTTTCTAAGACTCAACCTTGTGTTATCTTATATGTCTACTCTGTTGCATTGTTCTAAAGAATATCCTTATGCCTAAGGCCTTGTGCACGCGCGCCCTACGCGTGCACGGCATCACGTCCGGGGGACGATTATCGATTAGCCAAAATCGGGGCATGACAGGTACTCCGGTTGCTGTAACAAACATCACCATCAGATCCAGAAAATATCAATCAGCTAGAAACGTCTGTCCTTGGGTCCAATTTGGAGACAAGGACAAAAACGGCAGTTTCGGGCCAAAACGGGGTCTACCGGTGGGCCCGCTTTGCACCGAAAAATGTGTCAGGGTCAACGGTCTCCAAATTCACCAAATTTAGTGTCAACAGGTCAGAAACGCTGATACGAACCCAGCGGAACTTTCAGAATTAAATTCCGATGAGCCGATCACAAAATCGCCCGTCGACCGGGGCCCGTATGGGGCCCACGACACGCGATTTCGTCAACGTTCTCAGAATCGAACCAAACTTGACCCACAGGACCAGCGTATTGCTATGAGTCCGATGCCGCAAGTTTTGTCTCGATCCGACGTGTGTACACAAAGTTAGGGCACGATCCAGAAAGTACGGATACGGAACGATGTCCGCGGATACGCGTTGACCCCGGTGTGCACGTACACCCGAATCGACTTCTGCAAAATCCCACACGTCTGTATCGACGATGTGCACGTATCTGTGAAGATCGTGCGCGACCAAGTCGTCCCGTTTGGCGGGGCGTACTCAGTTCCGGGGTGAAATATGGTCTAGTTTTTCTTGTTTTTGGATCGCGGTGTGTGATCACCACAGGACACGATGCCCCGAACAGTTTGTCCGGGCACCGAGAGGGTCATACAGGCTTCACAACGTAATTTGCGGAATCGAAATCCAAGCTACGAGCAAAAAGTTACACGCACCTGAAGGAGACCCGAAAATCAGGGTCGAGTCGTGTCCGACACGTGTCGGACACAGGGCAGAAATTAGGGTTAGGGCTTCGGCTGAGCTCCGGTGGGGACGGTGGCCTGGGGCGGCTGGCTGAGGTGGAGGGCCAGCGCGGCGAGGTGGCGGCGCGCCTGGGCGGTCCGGGCGGAGGCGGAGAGAACGCGGGGCGGCCGGAGGCGGCTCGGGGGCTGCCCGAGCTGCTGCTGCTGTTGCTGCGGTGGCCGGGGGACGGCGGAGCGGAGCGCCGGAGGGGAGGAGCAGGGCTGGCTGGGCGCGGCGGTGCACGACGTGGTGGTCGACGGCGGCGGCGAGTGGTCGTTTGTAAACACCATAAATTTTCAGAGATTTTTTAAAATCAATTTTTGGAATTAATATGCAATTTTTCAGGAATTTACATAGGTCCTGTAGTGAGTTTATAATTTTTAATTTCCAATAAATAACATTAAAATGAAATAAAAATATGATTTTATGGTGTAAAATAGAAAACCGGACTTAGGGTAATTTTCTGAAATTTTATTGGGCCTCAGACCTATTTTTAAAAACCTAAACAATATTTTTATAATTAATTAATTAATTACTGTTTTATAATTATAATTATTATTATTATTTTTCTGTTTTTTAGCTTTTGGGCCGGCCCGGCCTAGTGGGCCGAGCCCGTTAAGAACCCAGCCCAGCCCAGCCCTCACACCCCTAGCGGGTCGGGCGGGTCCGTCCAGTACGGATCCGCGCCCGACCCGACCCGCATCTCCTTCACCCTCTCCCCTGTCACTCCCACGCCGTCCGTAATTCGCTCCGCCCGCCGGAAAAGGCGCCGCCACGACCGCCTCCCCTCCGCGAGAGCCCCCACGACCTCCCCCAGCCCCGCCTAGCCCGGCCACGACCCCCCCCCCCCCCCCCGTGGATCCCCTATAAAAACCTACCCCTCCGGCCTTTCTCCCCCAAACTCCACCCTAACGCCGGAACCCTAGCCGCTGCCCTCCACCTCCCAACCGCCGAGAGCCGGCCACCCCCTCACCGGAGCCCGCCCCAGCGCCGCCCAGCGCCAGAGCAGCGCCGCCTCCCATCTCCCCTTCCTCTTCTTCCTCCTTCCCCAGGCGGAGAAACCCCCCCAGGCGGACCCGACGCCGGCCGACCCCGACCGGCTGACCACCCTACTCCGGCGAGCCACCCTCCTTCGCCGACCATCGGCCAGTCCTCCAGCGCAGCCCCGGACACGCGGACACAGCCCAGCCCTAGGCCGGACACAACCCAGGACACGAACTCGCGTGTCGGACACAGTTCAAAATCCGGTTTCTCGGGTCCCCTTCAGGTACTCGTAACTTGCACCTCGGATCTCTGTTTTCGATTCCGTAAATTTTTACGCGAAGCCTGTATGACCCTCTCGGTGCCCTGATAAACCGCTCGGGGCATCGCGTCCGGTGGTGATCGCACACCGCGATCCAAAAACAGGAAAAACTAGACCCTGTTTTACCCCGGAACTGAGTACGCCCCGCCAAACGGGATAACTTGGTCGCGTGCGGTCTTCACAGATACGTACGCCTCATCGATACGGACGTGTGGAATTTCGCGGAAGCTGATTCGGGTGTGCTTGCACACCGGAATCAACGCGTATCCGCGGACATCGCCCTGTATCCGCTTTTCTGCATTTTACCCTAACTTCGTGCACACACGTCTAATCGAGACGAAACTTGCGCCATCAGACTCGTAGCGATACGCTGGTCCTGTGGGTCAAGTTTGGTTCGATTCTGAGAACGTTGACGAAATCGCGTGTCGTGGGCCCCACAGGCCCCGCTCGACGGGCGATTTTGTGATCGGCTCATCGGAATTCAAATTTGAAAGTTCCGTTGGGTTCGTATCAGCGTTCCTGACCTGTTGACACTAAGTTTGGTGAATTTGGAGACCGTTGATCCTGACACATTTTTCGGTGCAAAGCGGGCCCACCGGTGGACCCCGTTTTGGGCCAAAATTGTCGTTTTTGCCCTTGTCTCTAAATTGGACCCAAGGACAGGCGATCCTAGCTATTTGACACCTTCTGAGCGTGATGGTACTATTTATTTCAGCTTTCGGAGACATCTCTGGAAATTTTCGAAACCAGGACCTAAGTGGAATCCAAACCTCAGGCAAGTGCACCTTGCCAAACTTGCAGTCATTATTTTTATATTTTCTATAAAAATACTCTGCTGGATTTCTTGTGCAAATTCATATAAACTGATTTAAACTGCTTAACCTAGGGAACGTATGGCGTACCTAGTGTCCGATCATAGTCGGGTACCGACACCGTACGCGGTGTTGGGTTCGTCATTTAGAGATGGATTTACGATTTCCTTACTTTATACTTGACCTATCAAGTACCCTACAACCCAGAACACTTGACACTATCATGGACAGAATCCTCCTGAGATATTCGTGGTGATTCTGTATAGGATACAGGTCTTGATAGAGACATTTATTATAGACAGTATGACTTGTTGCATTAGTTATAATCCCGCTGACATGGACATGAGACGTTATGGTCATGGCTTGCGTGATTACATTGGGTGGGGAGAGACACACATGCTACAGGCTGTTCTATATATATATCTACTATTATTGTGAGGTTGTAGACTCTCCAGCAGAGCTAGACCCTTTACGTGTTATTACTGCTACCGGCTCCCCGACACAGAGCTTGTAGCGGTCTCAGCCTGAGTACTAGTGTTGCTCTCATTTGCATATCACATAGATGGTTACTTAGCTTACCCTGCTGTTCATTTATTTATTGTACTGCTTATTCAGTTGGCTTGTTTTATCTTGTGCCTTGCTATGTCCAATGAGGACCTGGAATGGATTATGTCCCCAGGTTTAGCTGAGGAGCAGTATCCCGAGATATACGGGACCGGAGCTGAAGCTATTGCTGGAGCTGAACCGAACACTGAAGACGAGGTAACTGCCGAGGACTTCTCCTGAGTGCCCGTCCCAGTACTCATTTATTTACTTCATGTTTATATCTTTTTGTTCCTGGCCTATAGAGCCAGTTATTTCAGACAAGTCGGATTGTTGCTCCGACTGACTTGCTGTGATTTGTTGTTGCTACTTATTTCCATTCAGTATGCAGTTTATTTCTTTATCTTTATGGATGAGATTAGTGTGACTTGTGTAGTAGACCTTATTTACAGCTTAAGTACGCCCTGATGGTTCCATTAAATTGGGTTATCCATCGGTGCGTGCTGCTGGCCATTGCCATGTGTCCAGTCTCTCGACATTTTGGGACTGGGGCGTGACATGGTTTTTGTGGTGGCCCATGCAGGTCATAACTAAATTGTTCGGTTTCAACTTAGGGACCGAACAGGCCTGCAATAAGATAGAATATGATCTCGTCCATAGATTGAATCGTTTTTGAACTCTATGTCGAATTCAATTTAATTGCTTGAATTGCATCCTGTTTTGATTCCTCTGTGCGTTCTTATTGTTTCCCTTTGGTGCAGAGTTATGGATCCCAGAAGTGGTGACGAGACCCCCTCGGGTACACCGACTGAAGCAGGGTTTACCTGCGAAGCTGGAACGACGCCAGATACCAGAGGACAATCCTCTCAGAGCAATCAAACTGGCCAGCCAAGTTCCAGGTTCAAGCGTGATGACATCCCGCCTCCTCCCCAGTTCCCTCCTACGATGCCTGTCTTTCCCCCAGGACAGACAATGGACGGCCAGCAAATGTTCCAGATGTTCTACGCCATGATGCAGGCACAACAACAGATTCAACAGGAGACCCAACGTCGAGAGGCCGAGAACCTAAGGAACAGCCTAGTCGCAGCATTGGAGCATGCAAATCCACCAAATAGGCGCCCAGCAATGGGATCCATCACGGATTTCCGTCAACTCAAGCCCCGTACCTTCTCGGGCAAGGAAGGACCAACTGAAGTGCATGAATGGCTTACAAACACACAGCATCAGTTGGAGGCCGCCGAACTACCAAGGGACAAATGGATGACTGCCGTCAGGATGCAATTGACGGACAACGCGCATCATTGGTGGTTGTCCGAAGAAAGAAGACTCGGACATGATCAGGTTACCTGGGAGGAGTTCTCCAGACTCTTCCAGGAAATGTATATCCCTGCTGTGGCTCAGTCAGAACTCCGAGACAGATTCAACCGCCTGATCCAGGGCAACATGACGGTGGAGGAATATAACGTCGAATTCATTCGCCTGAGCCGCTTCGCCCCTTCGCTAATTCCTACCGAAGAGGAGAAGGCGAAAAAGTTCTTTGATGGGCTCAGGTTCGAGCTTCAGAAGTTAATCGGATCGGTCGCGCCCACCTCTTACACCGACGTCCTAGCTGCAGCACGTCGGCTGGAGCGCGTTACTCGGAGGAAATCAAGCCTGAAATGTCCCTTCTCCTCAGCACCGTCCAAGTCATCACCAGGGGAATCTGCTAAAATGTCCCAGAAGAGCCCGCCTCCAAGAGCAGCAACTAAGAACTTGCCTACTTGCCATTACTGCAGCAAGGTAGGACATATTGAAAAGGAATGTCGACGCAAGCTGGGACTCTGTCTGGTTTGCGGATCTGGACAGCACTTCTCAAAGGACTGCTCGGAACGTCGAGAGAGAGTTCCGAATCGACCAGCTCCACCTGCAGCTCTTCCAGCTGGGGGAGCAACACAGACAGGGCCTGGAGGAGCCAGGCCACCTCTACCATCTCAGGCAGCAATGTTCCAACAAGCTCGTCAGCAAAGGGGTCCCGCTCAGGGACGAGGACAGGCATATGCACTAGCAGTCACTGAGGAAGCTACTGCAGGCAAAGTGATAGCAGGTACCATATTAGTAGCTTCAATACCTGCTGTAGCATTATTTGATTCTGGAGCCTCGCATTCATTTATTGCTGCTAGCTTCGTAGCCACACATAGAATAGCTACCGCACCTCTCTCGAAGATGAAGAGAATTCTAACGGGAGGTGGAATTATCCCGATTAGTGATACTTGTAGATCATGTTCGGTAGTAGTCTGTGGCCGAGAGATGCGAGCCCAATTCCTGATCTTTTCTATGCCTGATTACGATGTTGTACTTGGTATGGACTGGTTAAGTCAGTACCATGCGACACTGGATTGCCGGCTTGGAAAAGTGATATTTAGACCCCCTAGCCTTCCTGAGTTTGAATTTCTACGAGGAGCTATAGAACAAGGGGTCCAGCCAACTCTTAGGGTATTGACTGTAGAAGAAGATTCAAGTTACCCAAGAGTCATAACGAAATTTGTGGATGTGTTTCCAGACGATCTTCCAGGTTTACCACCTGATCGGGAGATAGAATTCACAATAGACCTAACTCCAGGAGCCGAACCTATCACTTCATCGGTATATCGGCTAGCACCTAAGGAGTTAGTGGAGCTGAAAACACAAGTTGACGACCTTCTAGAGAAAGGATTTATCCGGCCCAGTGTTTCACCATGGGGAGCACCTATACTTTTTGTACCCAAGAAGGACGGATCTGTACGACTGTGCATTGATTACAGAGCCCTTAATGCTGTAACTATTAAGAACCGGTACCCATTACCACGCATTGATGATTTGTTTGACCAATTGAGTGGTGCTAAGGTATTCTCAAAGATTGACCTTAGATCCGGTTATCACCAGATTAGGGTGAAGAAGGAAGATATCCCAAAGACGGCCTTCAGAACTAAGTATGGACATTATGAGTTCCTAGTTATGCCGTTTGGTTTAACTAACGCACCCGCTGTATTTATGAGTTTGATGAACGGGGTCTTCCATCAGTACTTGGATAAGTTCGTGGTGGTGTTCATTGATGATATCCTAGTCTACTCCAAGAACCACGAAGAGCACGAGGAACACCTCCGGATTGTGCTAGAAACTTTGAGAAGGGAGAAGCTATATGCCAAACTCAGCAAATGTGAGTTCTGTATGGACAAGGTGCTATTCTTAGGGCATATTATCTCGGGTGAAGGACTGTCTGTGGACCCAGAAAAGGTCACTGCTATAGAGACCTGGCCTACCCCTACCTCTGTTGCGGAAGTGAGAAGTTTTCTTGGACTTGCTGGGTATTACCGGCGGTTCGTAGAAAATTTTTCAAGGATCGCAGAGCCGATGACTAAGCTGACTCGGAAGGATCAGGAGTTCATATGGACGGAAGAATGCCAGAATGCCTTTGAAGAATTAAAGAGGCGTCTAACAACAGCACCAGTCTTGACTCTTCCCTCAGGGTCAGGAGGTTTTGTTGTATACAGTGATGCGTCCGGTAGTGGACTAGGTTGTGTCTTGATGCAACATGGCAAGGTTATCGCTTATGCATCAAGGCAGCTGAAGGTCCACGAGAAGAACTACCCAACGCACGACCTGGAGCTAGCTGCAGTGATTTTTGCATTGAAGATCTGGAGACATTATCTGTATGGAGAGAAGGTCGAGATATTCACTGATCATAAGAGCTTGAAGTATGTTTATACACAGAAGGAGCTCAACATGAGGCAAAGGCGTTGGCTTGAGTTGATGGTGGACTTTGACATCGATCTGCAGTACCACCCGGGGAAAGCAAATGTTGTAGCCGACGCCCTCAGCAGAAAACCCTCGGCTTATTTCTTGACGGAGCAGCCCCAGCTATTACAAGACTTGCAAGATCTTCAGATAGAGGTTGTTCTACCTGGACAAAATGGTTTGCTGGTTAACCTCGAATTGAAGTCATCACTGGTGGAGAGAATCAAGGAAGCTTTGCCTAATGATGCCAGATTTCGAAGGCTGAGAGAAAGAACAGAAGCAGGCCTGCAGACGGGACTTCGCATCCACGAGGACGGAACATTAAGGTGCGGAAATCGCCTATGTGTTCCAAATGGAGAATTAAGGCAGGAATTGATGACAGAAGCCCATAGCTCCATATACTCGGTTCATCCAGGAGGAACCAAGATGTACCGGGATCTAAGACAATATTACTGGTGGCATGGAATGAAAAGGGAGATTGCCCGATTTGTGGCAAAATGCTTAGTCTGCCAGCAGGTGAAGGCCGAGCACCAAAGGACTGCAGGTATGTTGCAGCCGCTCCCCATCCCTGAATGGAAGTGGGAGCATATTACCATGGACTTCGTCACTGGATTTCCAAGAAGCCCTAGTGGTAAGGATGCAGTATGGGTCATCGTGGATCGGCTCACTAAGTCGGCTCACTTCTTGCCGTTCAGAGTTGGACAATCCACGGAAGTACTAGCCGACATGTATATGCGTCAGATCGTAAAATTATATGGAGTGCCGGTTAGTATTGTATCAGATCGAGACTCGAGATTTATATCTCACTTCTGGCGAAGCATGCAAGAGAGTCTCGGCACCAGGCTCAAGTTCAGTACTGCCTATCATCCTCAGACAGATGGCCAATCAGAGCGCACAATTCAGATCCTAGAGGATATGCTAAGATCATGTATACTGGACTTCGGAGGATCTTGGGAAGATCACCTGCACTTAGTGGAGTTCTCCTACAACAACAGCTATCAGGCAAGCATTCAGATGGCACCTTTCGAGGCGTTGTACGGAAGGAAGTGCAGATCTCCAATATGCTGGAGCGACGTTGGCGAACGTCAAATACTGGGTCCAGAGTTAGTAACAGAGACAGTAGAGAAAGTAAAACAGATTCAGAACCATCTCCGTGCAGCCCAGGATAGACAGTAGCACTGGGCCGATGCACACCGACGACCCCTGGAGTTCAAGGAAGGAGAGCATGTATTTTTGAGGATCTCGCCCACTAGAGGTACTATCAGATTTGGCAGCAGAGGCAAGTTAAGCCTAAGGTACATTGGACCATTTGATATCTTGGAGCGCATTGGTGAGGTGGCTTACCGTCTTGCATTACCTCCATCCTTAGAGGGAGTGCATGACGTATTCCACGTCTCACAACTGAGGAGGTATGTGACGGATCCAAGTCATATAGTTGATCATTCCGAGATTTCGGTGGGACCTAGCCTGAGATACGAGGAGCAGCCAGTGGGTATACTCGACACCAGCGAGAAGACACTGCGAGGGCAGACAATCAAGCTGGTTCGAGTAGCTTGGAAACAGCACTCTCCTGGCGAATCGACCTGGAAGCGAGAAGATGTTATGCGGCAGCGTTATCCACACCTATTTGCAGAATCAGGTAGAACCTAAGCATTCTTTAATTCTGTAAAGCTTGCCTTTATAGTTTACCCTTTGATTGCGAGGACGCAATCCTCTTAAGGGGGGTAGATTGTAAACACCCTAAATTTTCAGAGATTTTTTAAAATCAATTTTTGGAATTAATATACAATTTTTCAGGAATTTACATAGGTCCTGTAGTGAGTTTGTAATTTTTAATTGCCAATAAATAACATTAAAATGAAATAAAAATATGATTTTATGGTGTAAAATAGAAAACCGGACTTAGGGTAATTTTCTGGGATTTTATTGGGCCTCAGACCTATTTTTAAAAGCCTAAAAACTATTTTTATAATTAATTAATTAATTACTATTTTATAATAATTATTATTATTATTATTTTTTCTGTTTTTTAGCTTTTGGGCCGGCCCGGCCCAGTGGGCCGAGCCCGTTAAGAACCCAGCCCAGCCCAGCCCTCACACCCCTAGCGGGTCGGGCGGGTCCGCCCAGTCCGGATCCGCGCCCGACCCGACCCGCATCTCCTTCACCCTCTCCCCTGTCACTCCCACGCCGTCCGAAATTCGTGCCGCCCGCCGGAAAAGGCGCCGCCACGACCGCCTCCCCTCTGCGAGAGCCCCCACGACCTCCCCCAGCCCCGCCTAGCCCGGCCACGACCCCCCCCCCCCCGTGGATCCCCTATAAAAACCTACCCCTCCGGCCTTTCTCCCCCAAACTCCACCCTAACGCCGGAACCCTAGCCGCTGCCCTCCACCTCCCAACCGCCGAGAGTCGGCCACCCCCTCACCGGAGCCCGCCCCAGCGCCGCCCAGCGCCAGAGCAGCGCCGCCTCCCATCTCCCCTTCCTCTACTTCCTCCTTCCCCAGGCGGAGAAACCCCCCCAGGCGGACCCGACGCCGGCCGACCCCGACCGGCTGACCACCCTACTCCGACGAGCCACCCTCCTTCGCCGACCGCCGGCCAGTCCTCCAGCGCAGCCCCGGACACGCGGACACAGCCCAGCCCTAGGCCGGACACAACCCAGGACACGAACTCGCGTGTCGGACACAGTTCAAAACCCGGTTTCTCGGGTCCCCTTCAGGTACTCGTAACTTGCACCTCGGATCTCTGTTTTTGATTCCGTAAATTTCTACGCGAAGCCTGTATGACCCTCTCGGTGTCCTGACAAACCGCTCGGGGCATCGCGTCCAGTGGTGATCGCACACCGCGATCCAAAAACAGGAAAAACCAGACCCAGTTTCACCCCGGAACTGAGTACGCCCCGCCAAACGGGACAACTTGGTCGCGTGCGGTCTTCACAGATACGTGCGCCTCGTCGATACGGACTTGTGGGATTTCGCGGAAGCTGATTCGGGTGTGCGTGCACACCGGAATCAACGCGTATCCGTGGACATCGCCCCGTATCCGCTTTTCTGCATTTCATCCTAACTTCGTGCACACACGTCGGATCGAGACGAAACTTGCGCCATCAGACTCGTAGCGATACGCTGGTCCTGTGGGTCAAGTTTGGTTTGATTCTGAGAACGTTGACGAAATCGCGTGTCGTGGGCCCCACATGCCCCGCTCGACGGGCGATTTTGTGATCGGCTCATCGGAATTCAAATCTGAAAGTTCCGTTGGGTTCGTATCAGCGTTCCTGACCTGTTGACACTAAGTTTGGTGAATTTGGAGACCGTTGACCCTGACACATTTTTCGGTGCAAAGTGGGCCCACCGGTGGACCCCGTTTTGGGCCGAAATTGTCGTTTTTGCCCTTGTCTCCAAATTGGACCCAAGGACAGGCGATCCTAGCTATTTGACACCTTCTGAGCGTGATGGTACTGTTTATTTCAGCTTTCGGAGACATCTCTAGAAATTTCCGAAACCAGGACCTAAGTGGAATCCAAACCTCAGGCAAGTGCACCTTGCCAAACTTGCAGTCATTATTTTCATATTTTTTGTAAAAATACTCTGCTGGATTTCTTGTGCAAATTCATATAAACTGATTTAAACTGCTTAACCTAGGGAACGTATGGCGTACCTAGTGTCTGATCATAGTCGGGTACCGACACCGTACGCGGTGTTGGGTTCGTCATTTAGAGATGGATTTACGATTCCCTTACTTTGTACTTGACCTATCAAGTACCCTACAACCCAGGACTCTTGACACTATCATGGACAGAATCCTCCTGAGATATTCGTGGTGATTCTGTATAGGATACAGGACTTGATAGAGACATTTATTATAGACAGTATGACTTGTTGCATTAGTTATAATCCCGCTGACATGGACATGAGACGTTATGGTCATGGCTTGCGTGATTACATTGGGTGGGGAGAGACACACAGGCTACAGGCTGTTATATATATATATCTACTATTATTGTGAGGTTGTAGACTCTCCAGCAGAGCTAGACCCTTTACGTGTTATTCCTGCTACCGGCTCCCCGACACAGAGCTTGTAGCGGTCTCAGCCTGAGTACTAGTGTTGCTCTCATTTGCATATCACATAGATGGTTACTTAGCTTACCCTGCTGTTCATTTATTTATTGTACTGCTTATTCAGTTGGCTTGTTTTATCTTGTGCCTTGCTATGTCCACTGAGGGCCTGGAATGGATTATGTCCCCAGGTTTAGCTGAGGAGCAGTATCCCGAGATATACGGGACCGGAGCTGAAGCTATTGCTGGAGCTGAACCGAACACTGAAGATGAGGTGACTGCCGAGGACTTCTCCTGAGTGCCCGTCCCAGTACTCATTTATTTACTTCATGTTTATATCTTTTTGTTCTTGGCCTATAGAGCCAGTTATTTCAAACTTAAGTCGGATTGTTGCTCCGACTGACTTGCTGTGATTTGTTGTTGCTACTTATTTCCATTCAGTATGCAGTTTATTTCTTTATCTTTATGGATGAGATTAGTGTGACTTGTGTAGTAGACCTTATTTACAGCTTAAGTATGCCCTGATGGTTCCATTAAATTGGGTTATCCATCGGTGCGTGCTGCTGGCCATTGCCACGTGTCCAGTCCCTCGACATTTTGGGACTGGGGCGTGACATCGTTGGCGGTGGTGGAGTGAGGCCGAGAGGGGGAACAGAGGGGATTTTATAGGTGGCCGGAGGCGGTTGGGGGGGCCGAGATGGGCGGCGCGTGGGGGTCGTCATGGCGGTCGTGGCCGGGCAGCGCGGCGCGAGGCGGGCGGAGCGGCGGCGTCTCCGCCGCGAGACGCGGGCCAGGGTTCATGGGGAAGGCGGTTCGTGGGGTGCGGGTTCGGGTCGGGCTAGCGGGTCTGGCCGACCCGCCCGACCCGCTAGGCCAGGAGCTGGGCCGGGTTAGGCTGGGCCGGGCCGGCCCAATGGGCCGCGGGCTGGTTTTAGAAGAAAAAAAAAAAAAAAAAAATAATTATAACAATTATAATAATAATAAAATCAGTAATTAAATAAATAAATAATTTAATTAAATAAATATTTTTTAGGCATTTAAAAATATGTCCGGGGTCCGATAAATTCCAGAAAAATTGTCCTAAGTCCAGTTTTTCATTTTACATCCAAAAATATTATTTTCATAATATTTTAATACTGTTTAATATCAATTAAAAATCATTTAAAAATTAAAACCCTGTTTTTAAATTACAGAAAATTCCCAGAAAATTCCAGAAAATTCCCAGAAAATTTCAGAAAATTGTGAAAAATCCAGTTTTTAAAATTTTGAAAAATAGGGGGTTTACAATCTATCCCCCTTAAGAGGATTGCGTCCTCGCAATCAAAGAATAACCGGTCAACAAAGATGGCGCGGTCGCAAGCATCGTTTGAAAACACATCACAAGATACTTCAGGGAAATACCGTTTCCCTAATATTGAAAGTTATACACTTTCCAGGGAAAATCTAGTTAAAGCAAAAAATCTGAAACTTTTATGAAAACCAGGTTATTATTAACAAGTTACAAATTACTAGGTTGGGGCTGAGGTCACGAACCAGGAGGCACGAGCTATAACAAGACTAAAAACGGAAAACTACGATCACTTACTCGCATCAGCGTCCTCCAAAGTCATCGCATAAGCCTGCTCTCGTCCTTGAGGTAGATTCCTCTGCTGTTGCTGAGCTTGCTGGTAGGGTGCTGCTCGAGGTGCTGGTGGAGTTTGCTTGTTCGCCCTTGGTGCTCCTTCTCTACGCTCAGGGCAGTCTCTCACTGCATGCTGTCTGGATCCGCAGCCTAAGCATAGTCCAAGTTTACGTCTACATTCCTTCTCGACATGGCCTATCTTGCCGCAGTGGTAACAGGTAGGAAGGTAGAAGGCTTTTGGTGCTGCTGCTGGTGGCGAGCTTATTTGTTGACGCTTTGCAGACTCCTCTTGTGCTGCTTTGGTTGGTGCGGATGGGGACGGCCGCTTCAGTCTTGTCTCTCTCTTGGTGACGCGCTCTATGCGTCGAGCCGCAGCAAGAACGTCCGAGTATGATGTTGGTGCGACGGACCCAATTAGTTTCTGCAGCTTAATGTTCAGTCCGTCGAAGAATTTCTCGGCCTTCTCTTCCTCAGTCGGGATCAGGGTGGGGGCGAAGCGGCTCAGACGAATGAATTCTGCGTTGTACTCTTCCAGCGTCATGGAGTCCTGAGTGAGGCGATTGAATTTGTCCCGCAGTTCTGATCGAGCGATGGCAGGAATGTACATCTCCTGGAAGAGTCTGGAGAACTCCTCCCAAGTGACTCGGTCTGGTCCGAGCCGCATCTCCTCGGATAGCCACCAGTGATGAGCATTATCCGTTAAATGCATTCGGACGGCAGTCATCCAGCATTCCCGTGGAAGCTCAGCTGCTTCAAGTTGATGCCGAATGTTGGTGAGCCATTCATGAACTTCTGTGGGCTCCTCTTTTCCAGAAAAAGTACGGGGCTTCAGTTGGCGGAAGTCAGTGATTGAGCCTGTAGTTGGCCGTCGAGCTGGTAGGTTGGCCTGCCCCAGTGCAGTTACGATGCTGTCCCTTAAGAAGTTAGCTTCACGACGCTGAGCCTCGTGTTGAACTTGTTGCTGAGCTTGCATCATAGCGTAGATCATTTGGAATATTTGCTGCCCGTCGATCGGCTGTCCTGGTGGGAACACGGGCATTGGTGGAACGAACTGCGGCGGAGGTGGGATGTCATCGCGCCAGAATCGGGAGGTAGGTTGACCAGCCTGCTGGCTCTGTTGAGTTGAGGAAATTCCTCCGACTGGTGTCACTTCGTCGTCATAGGTGACACCTGCAGCTTGGGGTGTTCTGACGAGAGTTTCGGTGCATTCTTGTGGGTCTATTTCCCTGTATCAAAAATAACCAATAAGAGGCGCACATGAATCAAGGCAAGATGCAAGTCAAAATTAGTTCGAATACGATACAGATATCAAAAACGATTCAAGCAAGTGGATGAGATCCTAAAAACTTATCCTATCTTATTGCAGGCCTGTTCGGTCCCTAGGTTGAAACCGAACAATTTAGTCGTAGACCTGCATGGGCCACCACAAAAACCATGTCACGCCCCAGTCCCAAAATGACGAGGGACTGGAGATGCGTGGCAATGGCCAGCAGCACGCACCGATGGACAACCCAATTTAATGGATCCATCAGGGCATGCTTAAGCTGTAGTCTAGCAATAATATGTTACAAGTCTCTAATCTCATCCACAGAACAATACAGATTAATGCCAGAAATATTGCAATAGAAACAAATAAGCAATATTAAATAAGGTTATCTCGGGAAACAAATCCGAGAATTATTCTGTTACATTTAAGAAGAAAGACAGGAAATAAAATACTGAAATGGAAATACTGTATATATGAAGCCGGTGCTCAGGAGAAGTCTTCTGCAACTATCTCGTCCTCGGTTCCGGGTTCTGCTCCAAGGAGTGCTCCTGTACCGTACACCTCGGGGTAGTTCTCCTCAGCTATACCTGGGGACATAGTCCATTCCAGGTCCTCAGGGGACATAACAAGGTACAGAAAATACAAGCCAAAACATATGCAGTGCAGCAATAATGAAACAGCAGGGTAAATATGTAAACCAGCTAAGTGATATGCAAGTGAGAGTTTTAGTCATACTCAGGCTGAGACTACTACAGGATCAGTGTCGAAGAAACCATAACAGTATTTTCTCGAAGAGCCAGTAAGGTACAAAAGCTCTGTATCAGAGTCTAAGGCACCGCCAGATAACAATATTTATATTATAATATATTCAGCCTTGATATGATAATACTCTCCCCACCCCATGAAATCTCACGTCACAGTTCCAGAATATCACAGGTACAAGTCACGCAAGATTGAACTAATGCAATAAATCAGGATAGAATCTAAGCATGTAAACTGTAAATGACATAAAATGTATCCTATACGAAATCACCAGGTATATCTCAGGCAATTCCGTCACATGAATAGTGTCCGGTGTCCTGGGTTGAGCAGTTAAACAAGTTCACATATGCATCTACAAGAAATCAAGTAAAGTACTATAACCAGGAATATCTGAGAAACGGCAAGCTTTACTTGTCCACTGATGTATAACTATGTCCAGGAAATAGGTAGCAAAGCTGCAAGTTTTGGCAAGGTACACTTGCATGTGGTTCCGGCTCGGTTTGCAGTTCTGACTTCGGCGAGAATTACAGGCGGTACTCCGGTTGCTGTAACAAATATCACCATCAGATCCAGAAAATATCAATCAGCTAGAAACGCCTGTCCTTGGGTCCAATTTGGAGACAAGGGCAAAAATGGCAGTTTCGGGCCAAAACGGGGTACACCGGTGGGCCCGCTTTGCACCGAAAAATGTGTCAGGGTCAACGGTCTCCAAATTCACCAAACTTAGTGTCAACAGGTCAGAAACGCTGATACGAACCCAGCGGAAATTTCAGAATTGAATTCTGATGAGCCGATCACAAAATCGCCCGTCGAACGGGGCCTGTGTGGGGCCCACGACACGCGATTTCGTCAATGTTCTCAGAATCTAACCAAACTTGACCCACAGGACCAGCGTATTGCTACGAGTCCGATGGCGCAAGTTTCGTCTCGATCCGACGTGTGTACACAAAGTTAGGGCACGATCCAGAAAGTACGGATACGGGACGATGTCCGCGGATACACGTTGACCCCGGTGTGCACGCACACCCGAATCGACTTCTGCGAACTCCCACACGTCCGTATTGATGATGCGCACGTATCTGTGAAGACCGCGCACGACCAAGTCGTCCCGTTTGGTGGGGCGTACTCAGTTCCGGGGTAAAATAGGGTCTGGTTTTTTCTGTTTTTGGATCGCGGTGTGCGATCACCACAGGACGCGATGTCCCGAACAGTTTATCTGGGCACCGAGAGGGTTATACAGGCTTCGCAACGCAATTTACGGAATCAAAATTCGAGCTACGAGCAAAAAGTTACACGCACCTGAAGGGGACCCGAAAATCAGGGTCGACTCGTGTCCGACACGTGTCGGACACAGGACAGAAATTAGGGTTAGGGTTAGGGCTTCGGCTGAGCTCCGGCGGGGACGGCGGCCTGGGGCGGCTGGCTGAGGCGGAGGGGCAGCGCGGCGAGGTGGCGGCGCGCCTGGGCGGTCCGGGCGGAGGCGGAGAGAACGCGGGGCGGCCGGAGGCGGCTCAGGGGCTGCCCGAGCTGCTGCTGCTGTTGCTGCGGTGGCCGGGGGACGGCAGAGCGGGGCGCCGGAGGGGAGGAGCAGGGCTGGCTGGGCGCGGCGGTGCACGGCGTGGTGGTCGACGGCGGCGGCGAGTGGTCGTTGGCGGTGGTGGAGTGAGGCCGAGAGGGAGAACGGAGGGGGTTTTATAGGTGGCCGAAAGCGGTTGGGGGGGGGGCCGAGATGGGCGACGCGTGGGGGTCGTCGTGGCCGGGCAGCGCGGCGCGAGGCGGCGGAGACGCGGGCCAGGGTTCGTGGGGAAGGCGGGTCGTGGGGTGCGGGTTCGGCTCGGGCTAGCGGGTCTGGCCGACCCGCCCGACCCGCTAGGCCAGGAGCTGGGCCGGGTTAGGCTGGGCCGGGCCGGCCCAATGGGCCGCGGGCTGGTTTTAGAAGAAAAATAAAAAGAAAAATAATAATTATAATAATAATAAAATCAGTAATTAAATAAATAAATAATTTAATTAAATAAATACTTTTTAGGCATTTAAAAATAGGTCCGGGGTCCGATAAATTCCAGAAAAATTGTCCTAAGTCCAGTTTTTCATTTTACATCCAAAAATATTATTTTCATAATATTTTAATACTGTTTAATATCAATTAAAAATTATTTAAAAATTAAAACCCTGTTTTTAAATTACAGAAAATTCCCAGAAAATTTCAGAAAATTGTGAAAAATCCAGTTTTTAAAATTTTGAAAAACAGGAGGTTTACACATGACTTAAACTTTAAGCTGGTATAAAATTGAGGATCTAAACTCTAATTACAACTTGATACATTCAACTATTTAAATTTTTTAACTTGATATCCTAAATTTTGATAGGAGTCAACTTAATGTTTCAACTATAATTGTACAACATAATATTCCACTGATATTAACAGAAGAATATAAATGACAAAATATTTCACACTCTCTCCCCTCCCCCTCTCTCTACGCCAACGTTAGTAGTCGCGACGCGTGGTGGCGGCATGGGCGCAGAAGGGTGCGGTCGGCACAGGAGGGTGCAGTCGAGAAAGAGAAGGAAAAGGGGGGGGGGGGGGGGGGGGGGGTGGGGAAGGGGGTTTGGGGGATGTTTCAGCCGGAGGAGGAGAGGGGTTGAGAAGTTAGGAGTTTTTTTGTGAAGGAAGGAGATTTTTTTGTTTATTTTTTTTAACAATATGGTTAACCTTGACTGACAGAGAATATCAACATAATATTTTTTTAATAATAGTTGATATTATTAAGTCAATATTTATCAAAATTTAGAGTATTAAGTTAAAAAATTTAATATTTAATTGATGGTATCAAATTATAATTTAGTCTTTAATTTTATACAAACATGATAAGTACTGTAGTCACTTTCTACTGGGGATCACGTGAATTGTTTATGTGGAAAAAAAACTCATCATACTCATCTCAAGTTGGCTGAAGCAACGAATTGTGCGTGCATTTACTCTTGTTACATGTGACAATTTGCATACCCTTTAAATTTTGAGGCAACTGTCTTCTGTCTGTTCTTTCTTTTAGGATGTCTCCAGTAACTTCATCCATGCATGAATGTGATAGCAATTGATATTATGCTTAAAGCCAACCAAGAAGCAAAAATTGTAAGTCTGTGCTCAACAAAACTTATCATTGTTGGAAATACGGTGTGATTCGATTCAGAATTGATCCATGAGATGTGAATTGAATTCATATACCTTAATTTTTTGTTTAATGTAAGGCTTGAAATAATTCTAATTATCTACACCTCATGATCCCACCTCCTATTCGATGTGGAACTAAATTACCAACTCCATCGTCCTCCTTTGAAAGTTCAACCGGAAACGAAATACAATCCAACAATCTTCACCTTAGCTCATTTTCGCTAGCCTAACAACCTTAACATACCCCGGCTACCTTTGCTCGTTTTCGCTAGCCGAGCACCTTTAGCACACACCGGTTATCTTTGCTCGTCCCTGCTAACCGAATAACGTCCTTAGCACACTTCGGTTATCTTTGTTCGTTCCCGCTAACCGAGTACCTCGGAGATCCAACATATTGTCATCTCGATCAATTCGACACAGAACCAAACCTGACACGTTCATCCACACCACCTTTGTGTGCCAACTACAACGTCTTGTTCCACCTTGAGCCTGCCAGACCCACCTTTGAAGTCAATTCATGTAGTTGATACTCCTACTCCATCATGAGAAGAGCCTGTATAATCCATGAACGTTCAGCATCATCTGTATCAAATCAATTAGAGCTGTCCAAATCAGTCCCGTAATCTTGAACTTTGATATCACTTGTTGAAAACACAGTATGGAAATACGGTGTGATCAGAACCTAAACTTGTCTGAACCAATTCTAATTATCTACACTTCATGAACCCATTTCCTATCCAATGTGGGATTAAATTACCAACTCCATTGTCACCCTCCTTTGAGGGCTCAATCAGAAACGAGATACAATCTAACAATAATCCGTTGGTAAGCATACTTATGATTCGTCTAGAGTGATGGTTTCATAAATACTTCAAGCAATGGATATATATATTCCGACGAGACGTATTGTTCAATTTATAAATAGTAAGAGTTTGAGACAGCGGATCCAAAAGACATGAACATGCTATGATATAGACCATCATTGTATTATGTAGACATGATATTAATATAAGTACATTTAAAGTCTATTATATTAATATCATGTCTACATAATACAATCATAATCTATATCATGGTATGTTCATGCATTTTGGGTCTATTGTCTTCCATTATTTATAAATAAAATAATATGTCCCCGAAGTTCAATCTACCATCTTTTTTCATTCAACCATGACTTTTATGTCTCTTTTCGATAACCAGAAAGGTCACTCGAGTTTAACAATATTATTATTATTATTATTATTTAAGATGAAATCAATTATTATGAACCGTTTGGACTACTGGCACCAAGACTTTCATCTATTAATAACCGTCCCTGTACATCTCTTAATACGTCCATTCGTTGGCTATATATATATATATATATATATATTCTACTATATAATGTCAAAACTAGGCTTCACCGTGAAAAAATTTATTCCAAAAATACCCTTCAACATATTTAGTAATTAAAAAGAATACCTACAATAAATTCCACTGACAACCATTTAAGAGATGCAATAATGACAACCACTTACGGAAATCAAAGGGTTCATGCTACTTACTAAGTCTTTTAAATTGTTACCAAAAAATTCGAAGGGTTGAACCATTAACCTATATAATTAAAAGCAGTAGAAATAAACTAACTCATCAATATCATTCACTCCAATATACGTGCAAAGCACGTGCATATATACTAGTATATATATATATATATATATATATATATATATATATATATATATATTTTTTGGCTGATGTTGTAAGAATGGCAAACGATGATAATTGTGGATTAAATTGGACTAACAGGTAGGAAGCACAATCAGTCAAAAAGCTATAGAAAATTCACGGGCCACTCAAAAATATTTTGTGACTGTGTCATCTTCGCGTCCGTCTTTGACGTGTCGTTTCGTATCCATGTTTGTGAAACATAGATAGATTGATAGGTAGATAGATAGATAGGTAGATAGATAGCGTACATCCAGAAATCAAAAGGATTAGAAAATAAAATATAAAAATATACGAAAACAAGATGTGAATAGAAAATTACATGACGCTGGAGTACAGTTACAGTCGCGTTGGGAGGAGGAGGCCCGTGAATGGATGGAAACACACTGGATCAGTGGAACATGTGAATGAAGATCCGGTCAGTACAGAGAAGAAAACAAAGATTTTGGATGGGTATGTACAGAGTGGGACCCGACCCATACATACTTATTCCTTCCCGCCATTTTTTCCAAACAAGAAAGGGCTATTTCTCAAGTCGAATCGTGTGGGCCCAGAGCTGACCTAGCATAATATGTCTCTACTATAATTCTACATCTTCTCTTATACATAAATGTGATTGATTATATATATACAGAGAATAAGGGATGTGAGGTGGCACTTTACTCTAAAAACAAGGATGGCGGTGACGTGGCACAATTTCAACCACACATTTCATAATTGACAATTTGTACTTAACCCCCTCCCCTCGTTTGTGTGGTTAAGATTGTGCCACGCCACCGCCACCTTTGTTTTTAGAGTGAGGTGCCATCTCACCTCCCTTATTCTCTCTCTCTCTCTCTCTCTCTCTATATATATATATATATATATATATATATATATATATATATATATATATATATATATGAGATGGATCAAAAGTTTCGTCGCGGAAGTCCCGTCAAAGTCTTGTCCACCCCCATCTCGCGTCGGATCGGGGGACACGCGTGGGCCTGCGCGGAGTCCTGTTCGATCCAACGGTTGGGAATAACGGAACTCCGATCCCATCCCATATATATATATATATATATATATATATATATATATGCGTGTGCGATGCGTGTTCTAATAAATGTTGATATTATTTTATGTAGAAATGATAACATTTAACAAATTTTATTTAAAATAGTTTTTTTTTTTTTTTTATGTTAGAAATATTAATTTTTTAATAAAAAATTACTCAGCTAACAAAATTATAATGATACAATTTTATTTGTCGACATCTTCAAGTAGCATCTTCATCAGCAGAACTTGACTCGTAATCATTGACTACCTATATAGGGATGATAGTTACTGGTATTGGCAACATGCATTGTCTTGCTAGAAATAAGACAAGCTAAGAAGGTTATATATGCCTCCTAAAATGGTATGGATTCAAGGTTTGGTTTTAAAAAAAAAATTCTCTTTTTTTATATTTATATTTTTAGGAGAGATACCATTTTAATTTTTTTGCTGGGTACCAAAATATTATGGACCGGCGCAAATCATGGTCACGGCATTTCGACTCGATTCTATCAAAAATCCACAGAAAAGAATAAGAATAGACCAAAATATGTATTATCATTCGTTCGGCTATGAATACCCAAAAAATGGAGGGAAATTGTTACCTATCAACAAGAAATGAACTCGACCATGAAACCTTGAAGCTCAACCAGTCACAGTCATATATCATTTCTCCAAATATATGCAGATGACGAGCTCGATCTACTGTGCATGACTTGAATTTATCACAAGAATGTGAAGAAGATTACACCAAATTAACAACGGAATGTAATTAAGATCCCCAATTAAGAATCCCATTCCCTTAGCATCGCAAACACAACCAACAGTTTAACATAAAAATTCCAAGTCCTGCAAGCTCTCGATCGGCACTACAAACCTAAGTAGTTCTATAGCAACTACTTTATGTGACATGTGGTTGGAACGAAGAGGAAGAGAAATTAAGAGGATAGACGTACGTGGTTCCTAAATGATAAGATTAGATATATATATATATGTAAAGTTAGTTGAGCATTGCTTCTTATTCATCATCATGAGTCCCAAGTCATCACAAACTCTTGCGAATGTGCACTGAATATTTTAGCAGCAGCAGCAGACCAAGTAATAAAGAAAACCCATTATGGAAGTTGGTGGTGAGAAATAATCACAAGGATCAAATGACCTTCGCCACCCAAATCAGAGACAATGGCATTGCTTGAGACTCAAAATATGACACGACGACACGTCGCCAGCCTTCGATCGACACTTGACAAAGACTAACCAAGAAAAGAAGAGTACGGTACTCTACACTTCATGATCTGCGCTAACTGATTTATGTGCTCATTGTCCCTCAAGGAGAATGTGAAAGAAGCATAGAATGTCCCTTTCAATAGCACCCATGCTATTCTTAACTTAAAAAGAGCTATGGTACATTAGTTATCATTTTAGATTTAAATACTAAGTTGTTCTCCGTTCAATTTCCGGTGGTAACAATTGTATTTTTATATTTACTTTTATCTTTTGTATTATGTATAGGAGTTCTATTTCAAAAATTTGTCCCGAACTCTCCCTGAGGTTAGGACCGGCCGTGATAGCACCACAACTTGCTTGGAGATTAAAATGAGTTGCAGGCAATAGTGGCATTTTGAAAAGCAATCAGAGTCACTCAACAACTTTCACATGGCTAAAGGAAAGTGTAGATCCTTTGAATTGAGAGTTCCAAATCAATTATTGGGATAAATAGAGGGGTACTTTCCAGGCTGTTGATGTTGACGAAAAGGAAGATAACCAAAAAATTATAAAGCCAAAACTAAGGCCCTGTTTGGTTGTAGTTTTAAACGCAGCATTCAGAGTTTAAACTTCAACGGCACGGAAAACAGTGTTTGGTTGTCTCCACTGAGAAATGTGTTTTCCAATTTTTTTTTTTTTTTTTGGATAATGCTACATGTACAACCAAATGCTTACAACTCTCTTACAATTGTTGACGTGAAAGCTATATGGCGGTCGTTCATCGAAAAAGAATAAAGATGTGAGATCCGATGGCCGTCCGGTGGTCGTTTGCTGGCAATCCGGCGACAGAAACGTCACGTGGCGACCACCAAATGGTGGGGAGGGAGGAGCCGGGGTGGCCCACATAGGGGGGAGAGGGTTATAAGAATGTTGTAAGCATTTGGTAGTGAACTTAGCATTATTGATTTTTTTTTTTTTTTAAACCGAATTTTAAAAACTATTTTCTGAAGCAGAAAAAAGCAGTTTTATGAGTTGAGTTTCTCTCCCGCACATATCCCAACCCACCCACGTACCTTCCTCTCTCTCTCTCTCACACACACACACAGCAGAGCTCTCTTCTCCGCCCCTATTCCCAACCCTCTGCTCCCGGTGGCGAGAACGAGGTGGCGAGGCCTCGTCCTCGTAGACGAACTGGCCGTTACCATAGACGACCGCCTGGCCCAGAGAGGTGGGGGTGCGACATGGAGATGGGGGTTCAGAGGAGGACCCAGAGGCATGACACAGTGTCTGGGATCAGACACAGTATCCAGAATCGGAAACAGAGATTCCGAAATTTTTTGGTTGGATAAAACTTTTCTAAAAAATTACCAAACGAAATTTTTAACTATTATTTCTTAAAACTATTTTTCCAGATATGCAAAATAAAAAAAATTATGCTCAGAAAATAATTTTATAATTTATTTTTAGAAATTTATTTTTAGAACAAAATTTCAGAAAGACTATCAAAACAGATTTCTATATTCAAAAACTAACTTTATAACTTATTTTCAGAAAATTATTTTCAGAACAAAATTTTAAAAAAATTATCCAAACGGATCCAAAGCATTTTGCACAAGATCTTCTTGACTGTCAAATGTATCAGACAGTAAGTTTGCACATTCTAAGCAGTTTGATGTCACAACTCTTCAATTTCAATCTATATATATTTCATATAACTAGTGTACTATTGTTTATGTAGATCGAGATGTTGTACTAGCTAAGAAAATGATAACAAAGATTGCTTTTCGTCCTACTTATGCTAACTTAGTTTTTCTTAAAAAAAAATTATGTAGCAAAATAAAATTATATTAAATTAATATAAACAAAATAAATTTGTTAAAATTTAAGTTAAAGACAGAGTCAGCCAACTGAGTTGGCAAAAAACACAACAAACTGAACACGTAGATAAAAAAATCAAAGTGGATTCCACAAGTTCAATTTTTGCCAACACTGAATTTCAGCCGACTCAAGCACAATTTCAGCCAATTATGTTGGCAAAAATTGGTTGTGGGGGCCAACGGGTTGGTTTGGGTAGTTTGGTTTGGTTTGGTTTGGTTTGCTTTGGTTGGTTTGGTTTGGTTTGATTTGATTTGGTTTTTTTTTTTTTTAAATTAGTTATGTTTTGATTTTTGATTTATTTATTTTTTTCTATTTAGTTTTGTTTTGCATTTTAATTTTTTTTAATTTAGTTTAGTTTTGGATTTTGGTTTAATTTTTATTTGGGTTTAAAATTTGAATATTTGTTTTGTTTGATTTTTAATTGGGTTTGAAATTTGATCTGGATCTGTGGAAATGTTGGTTCAGGAGTTGGTTTTGATTTATGTCCACTGGCTATTGTTTCGATTTGGTTTAATGTGGAAGGAAGTAATGTTCTTCGGTTTGGTTTAACGAGGAAGAGACAAAAAAGACTACACAACAAAAATACTGAGAGACAAGAGACTTGACAGTAAAAAAGAAGAAAAGACTTGATAAGAAAAAAGAAGAAGAGACATGAGCAAGTAAAGAAAAAAAAAAGGGACATGTCTCGTGGAGGGAGGAAGTAAAGGAGATGAGTAATGAAAAACAGAGTAGAAGTTGGTGGGAGGTGTGAACTATAAGAAGACAAGGAGGAAGAAGAACAAAGTGCACTAAGATCATTTACAACATTCCTTGTGAGCACATAGCAGCAATTCGAACAACCTTCATTTTTTCTCCTTTGCAAGTGGACACAACAGTCTTTGTGAGCACACACAATCCTTATTGTTGAAGGTCTTTATTCTATTCTTCTTCATTTATACTCTTATTTGTATATGCAATAATTTTATGTTAGTTTTTATTTTTTAAATGCTAGGATACTAGTGTTTATTTAGTGAATTTAAGTTATGTAATGTGCAAAACGACGGACAGTCAAAATATGTGTTTTGACAACCATAATTGTACAGATGGGCAGTCAAAACGACGGACGTATTCCTGGAGGGCTTACTACGGATTTAATAATCCAGCAATATGGGAAACATATATCTAGTTTGGTATTTTATGGGAAGGTACAACAAAATTTAATTGTGTACCTATAACATGGCGCACAAAATCATGGATTCGGGGATATGCGCACTCTACACATGCAAGCAAACTGGCGCACAAAATCGATAATAGAGCAGCGGGAAGATGCGACGCACTATACAAATACAAAACAACTACAAAACAAAATACGAGTCCCCAGGCGGCGTGACAGTCGAAGGCACGACTGTCGAGGGCACAACAGTCGAGGGCACGGCAGTCGAAGGCCTCGGGAATCAAGACATGCCAAAGTTAAGGCTCGCTTATCGAGGCTGAATCGAGCAAGAATGCGCCAAGAGATAAAAGTGCGTCGAGTTATTAAACCATCAAAAGTGCGCCAAAGGCCATGTATATAAGGGCGACACACTTTTTCTAGTTTAATGCACAACGTGAAAATTGTGCCTCGGCCTGCAAAAGTGCGCCAACTAATATGAAGTTGATAAAAGTGCACTGAAAGGTAGCCCGACGCACTTTTGCTTGGTTCGTTCGTTAGTACATCAATTGTGTGCCAGAGGCTGAAGTCTTCCAAAAGTGCGCCAAGAACGATTTTTCAAGAATTTATTCCCTTGACATACTTTTACAAGTAATTGACAGTACTCTTAAAGTACGCACGAATTGTGGACTACGGGTCACACTCAACATGCATCAATGATGCAAATCCTCCTGTGTACTTCTTGTCACTGTTCTTCTTCTTCAATCGACCCACCATTCATGCACTTAGAACTCAAGCTCGAGACTATGACAGTGCTCCATTCCTTAAGTAATAAGAACCAAAAATCAAGAAAAATCCCAAGCTCGAAATCATGAAACAATATCTTTTGAAAATATCTCTTTTTTGTGTGTGTGTGTGTGGGGGGGGGGGGGGGGGGGGGGAGTCATTCCCTAGAAAAAATATACTCATGAAAACCCTCATAATAAAATCAAGATATAAACTATTAATCACCTCAGATATGAAAACTTCAAGAACTAACTATAATCAGAACATTACTAGAAACTAATTACAACAAACAATACTAAGTATAAAACTATAGCCAATCGTATTTCTTCATATTTTCATGATGTACTTGCCTATGAAGAAAAATCAGGAGCAAAACAAGAAAAATGAACGAGTGAGGAGAGAGAATGAGAACAAGAATATATATAGGCAAGGTGTTGATGGTGAACCGTCGGATCTCTCTAATAAATCCAAGCCACACTCCCTACCTACCACCACCACACACTCGATACTTAGCCAATGTGCGCCAAGCTCCATTCATCCGTATGCTTGAAGTATACTTAAAGTGTACCAAAAATAAAAACACACCAAAAGTGCGCCAAATTAAATATATTCTGAATATTCGGGATATAGGAATGACACCTCCGTTCCTTCATCTTTTGATCTGTCTCGGAACTAACAAGAATATGTGCTCAAACCAAACATCAATATAATAAAACAAGCATTAAGACATATTATTATCTGTCTTGTACTTGAAGATGTCGCCATTGCACAAATTAGGTCAAGGTTCTATGTTCCTTTCAAGGCCTTACGTGACGGTCCTTTGTCGCGCGTTTGTTTATAGCCTACGTAGGCCATCCGTGGCTATCATAATAGGTTACTTGACTCTTACCATCTCTAATGGCACAATTTCAACTTTTCTTCAGAACCTCTCCTCAAATGTGTTTATTCGATTGAGAATAAAGACATAAATAATAATAATAATAATAATAATAATAATAATAATAATAAAAAAAAGAAAAAAAGAAAATGAGAATAAGACATGGGGAACAGCCTAATACAAGAGAATCGGCAAAGTGGTTGAATATTGAAAAAAAGAAGAACGAAAACACAAGGTATAAGAGTATGCCGAAATGTACAAGGACTAAAGCAATAAAAGAATTACCACAGTCACAATTATAGAATTGGATGACATAGAGAGATTCAATTATGCTATTCATCAC
This sequence comes from Iris macrosiphon, assembly GCA_036927795.1. NCBI lineage: Eukaryota > Viridiplantae > Streptophyta > Magnoliopsida > Asparagales > Iridaceae > Iris > Iris macrosiphon. The sequence goes on along the minus strand of JAYESA010000008.1, from coordinate 191,540,910 downwards.
CTAATTTTTTTGGATAATACAATCTTCCGTTATTTGACATGACAAGTCCTAAGACTCCATCATCTATTTTTTAAATTTAAATTTAAATTTAAATTTTAAAATTTATTATGTCAGCTATTATATCATGTTACATAATAGGAGATAACATCACCCAATTTTTAAGAATTCAAGTTTATAGGGTAAAGACGAAAACCTAATAGTATGGCACATGAATCTGGGTTATGTAAAAAAATTAAGAATTCAAACGGGCTTTTGATATGTGTTGGTATGTTTTATTGAGATTTGTTAAATCCCTCTTGGTGGTGGAATTGTTGTATATCCCTTTATTGTTTCGTTAAACCTTTCTTTAATGAAACATGGGGTGAGATGATGTCCTTCCATCATTTTTTTTTCTCGGGAAAAAAAATCAGAAAATTGTGTATAAAACTATAATAAAACTACGTCCAGAACAATAAAGTTTCACAAATTACAAAAAAGACAATAAAACGTCACTTTTAAGTACATTTTTGAACAATGAACAATACAAATTGCCTATTATTAATTACTCTCTCGCTTTAAATAACAATTAACCCATAACGAAATGGATAAGCAAAAATGATGTTTAGATGCAAAAAAAGGAAAGAGTAATTAATAATAGACAATTTGCATCCAAACGTCCTTAAAAATGAAATTTTTGTCCATTGCTAAAAGTCGTCCTTAAAAGGACATTTTTGGTCCATTTGCAAAACTAAAAAAATGTCATTTTTAAGTGCATTTAAGGAAGTTCCGTTGTCCTCCTTGCAATTTGCAAAACTTTATTTCTCTGGACACAATTTCGTCAAAGTTCTTTACTCTGTACGCAATTTTCTAATTAAAATACAACAGATTATTCTGGTCCTCGCCTCATCTTTAAGACAGAACTGGGTCTTTGATAACTATGCTAGGTCCATCTAAATCAGGTACACACAAAGCATCAAATAGTATTCAATACTTTATATATTCATTTTAGTGGACATTATTTTGTGCTCACTACGTTTGTCCTCTCTTTTTAAAATCTCCCTTCTCCATTCTCTTAACCTCTTATAACTATGTAAGCGCTTTGATTATCAAATCAGACAGACAACCCAACCAACCTCACTATCATTTGTCTACGAATGTTTTAAGTCAGAGACCAAGCGTGCGAGAACTCATACAAGCTTGGAATTTCGCAGGAATATATCAAGAACATGAAATAAACTTAACACTTGAATTTTCTGAAATAGTATAGAAACTTACTGCTTACACAACAAAATAACATGGATAAATAATTTGCAGAATACAAACAAGTACCAGTACCTACAGCAGGCCACATCCAACTCTTAACAAAAGTTACTTCCACAAGCAGTACAAGTACACAAGTCAAATTTATTTTTCTTGCTTGTAGTATAAGCAGGCATTTTTGGCTTTTTCTACTTGAAATCAAGTGAAGCCCACTGTCATTTGGAAGGGGATATATCCTCTAAACTGCAAAATTACAACATCAGCTGATTACTGAAGAGCTCTGAAACATTAAAAAAAGAAAAGAAAAAAAGTACCACCACATATGTTAGACCAATTACCATCTCCCCAAGTGCTCTATAATATCTGAGGTGAGGGTTGCTCGCTTCTTATGCTCAAAAGCAAGTGAAGCAGCTCTTCTTAGCAGAGTGGAACCAGCTATGCTACCCAGGACCATCGGATTCAATGCACTTCACAATAACCAATTAGAATCTTAGTGCATAGTTCGATGAACAGAAGCTCAGCCAAATTTGGCAAGATAGCTTATAGAGTAATTATGGAGAACCTTTTACTATCTGCTTCCTTAGTAGCTGATATATACTGGCGTGCCCAAGATGAAAACACAGCAACACTGGTGCCACAATGATGAAGAAGGAAGAAATTAGCTTTTATTTCACACATCCTCCATCATCAACCAAAGATTAATTAAATTAACGAACTAAAAACAAAAGACTAACAAAATAAACACTAATACCACCATTACGCCAATAGATACATGGATTTCCCAGGGAAGGTTGGGGGGAAGTTGTATATGTTTAACACCTAGTCCTTTTCTTTTGGACAGAAAAGCGATCTTCAGGATACGACTAAGTTTTATTACAAGAAGAGGTACCGTAGAAAGATTTTGAAGGACAGACGGAAAAAAAGTACTGATGACAAGAAACTACACAAGAAATTGGAAGTAGCTTAACAAACATTCAAGAATGCTCATGGACCTGATCAAAAGAACATCCTTGCAGATGGTGCCAATATAACCTCAAAACTAAAACATAAGGGAAACATGGACACCTTGGAGCCCCCAAACAACTACGACAAGTCAGCTGTAAAACCATCAAACAAATGGGACACAAAAATCCATGATGGCAAGGACGAAACCTGAAGTTGTTTCGCCTTCCACCACTTGTACAGTACAGCCTTTAGCATATCCAGTTCCTATAGTCACCTAGAACTAGGGTGAACCGTAAGTTTAAATAAAGAAGAGGCTGAAAGTATCTAGGGACTTAAGACTGAGGCACCCGAATAACTCTGTTCACAGGTTGTCAAATCTTAAGAAGGAACCTACCAATAACAATTTTCCATTTTTAAACCTTACAATGGTAACCTGTACACCTGGTTAGACTGAAAAAACAGAGAGCATACAATCAAATATGTTCCGACTAAGGAAGTGTGAGTACATTCTATATTATTATTCGCCTCAGGATCATGCCAGCCGAATCTCATATAGTTTTACATATGATTACTCATATGGTGGTGGTCGTCCAAGTAATAGGTTGTTTCTTCCAGTTTCCTATTTACATTTGGTTATGAAAGCTCCAAGGAAATGTCATCATAAGTTGTTCCCTAAACAGTTGACCACTTACAAGAAGAGTCTCTTGCCAGGGAACTTTTTAAAATTCAAGAAGTGCAAAGGGTGGTGGTAAATGTAAAAACTGAGAAGTATTTAATGAACTTTTACATCTACTCAAGATAATATAATAATATACCTCCCAGAGAGGATATCACCTTGGCCACCACAACGCCGAGGGGATCCATAATTGCTCACACTATTTACTTTGCAGCATCAAATTGCAAGGAAGGTAGATCAGAACCAGAAACTAAAAAACATGTCTGTGTAGATTGTGGGATACTAGTTTAATTCAAAACAACAGCGTAGTTTTACCTGTAACACCATCACTGATAAGGTCTGATTTTCCTTTCCGAAGGATGGTTACTCCACCAATTCTGGCCATTGAAGCAAGCTCTAGGTGCTCACTTTGCCAGATGCAAAAACGCAAAAACCAACAAAGATACACAAATGCTTACCGTCTTGCAAGGGACAATAACTGAGCAGAAGCATCATTAGCATCAACTTCACAATCCAAGACCTTCTCAACGAGACGCATATATTCATTAACATTTGGCGTTAGAACAGCTAAAGAGTGTCCTCTAACCAGATCAAGGTTGTTAGTGACAAGAAAGAGACCATCCTACACAAAAGAGTATAACACCCTCAGACAAGCAGGATGTCAAGTAAGAACTGCAAACAGAGGATAGAAGTTCCCAAGATAATTCACAGTAGCATACTTACAGCATCAATGACTGTTGGGATATTTGATTGTCGTGCATGTGTCATGATGTCACTTACACAACCCTAATAAGAGCATTAGAAAATAAGGGTCAAGTGTTTCTAGTTTGCTCAATACAGAGCGATTAAAATTGGGAATAGGAAATAAATGAAAAGATAACCGAATTTTCAGCTGACAGCCTAACAGCTAATTACTGGAATTATAATATGCTTACTCCACATGCAATGAATCTTGTTTAAGTCGATTTGCTTTACCAGTATTATAGTTCACCAGAAGTTCAGGTTGCTCGAGCACAAACTCGATAAACACAAAAAGATGCATTGCTTTACTCTTTCAATAAACAAAAATGTCGATTGGTTGCTGTGTTTAATCCAAAAAAAAATTGATGGTCATACGAAGACCACTCCGTGGAACAACAGCTAATGAAAATAAATCAATATAAAGAATAAGATAGTTAACCAAGTACAGTGTATCCTACAGCACACACTTATTAGAGTACCTCTATAATCTATAAAATTATGCAGGAAGAACATTTCAAGTAACTAGAAACACACCAGAAGAAACGGATCTCTTCCAAGACCAGGACCAATAACGATGCAGTCAAACCTTTTAATCCACTTTGTGACTTCAGAAAGAACCTTAGCAGAAACTGATGCCTTCTCATCATCCCTAAGACGAACAGAACCGTACAATCAACTCATAATATCAGGTTGACAAGTCAGCTAATCAACCTCTGTAGATTACCTTATGCTGTAAGATTCTTCTAACACAGGATGTACAATCAATTCCGGACTGTAGCTTTTTATTACTGGTGCAGCATCTTTTGTGCAGAAAACATGTGACAGATCTGCACCCTGCCAAATACATATAAACCTCGTTAAATTTGTGAGTGCAAATGCATTCAGCATAAGAATAGCTTATGAGTGAGATCATGTCAGTACATCAACCAACAAGGAAATTGAGATAACTGTAACGAGGCGTAGCAACAAGTCTCGGGGCTTATATAGTAGCAAGAAGCAAAGATCTGATGAGAATGATATTGTAGGAGAGACGGTACTAACAATTTTTAGGGCTGATATAGCGGCAAAATATGGAGCACCTGTGTACTCACGGCAACCTCCAATTACTGCTATCTTCCCTGTATATAGTTTCAAAACAGAGAAAACTGTTAAAAGTATCGATAGAGGTATTACTTTCCTATGGTATAATAAATGAGAGGGTGGTACAAATAAAAATGCGCACATCCTGCTATGAAACAAAGAAGGAAAAGAATGATGAAAAAGTTCCTTTTTCAGACTAAACGTGGGAAAGATCCTCCTGCCATCGATGATAATTAACCCAAAAAAGATCCATCTACGAGAAGATAACACTCCAAAACAACAATACAACTCGACATAGAAACTCTCTCTAGAAACAAAAATTGAACAATATGCCAGCTAGTCAAATCTTGTTGCAGCTAGAACTCATCATACTTGTTGATAGGAGTCCACAGACATCTTGAGATTCCTCGTCTTTGTTGCAAGACTCCCGCTTCTACGATTCCTCGTCTTTGTTGCAAACTGTGTAGGATTTTGACAATTCACCAGGCCACCACTTTCCAAATGTTTGTTTAGTCATACATCCAAATTCTCAGGCCCATAAGGAGTTTAGGCCACTTCCCGATCTTTAAACACCACAATTTTCCACGCCCAGAGTGCATAGGTCCTTCACCAATCTACAAAAGCTACACTCTCCTTCTGTGTGTTTGTCTAGGACCATCTCCATTCCAACACACTACAACTCCTATGCCAAGCCCACAGTGTTAATACTTTAAGCAAACTACTAGTGTGATATATATTGCATTATCAATCCATCACATCAGGGTGACAATGTGTCAATGTCCCTTTCTCGACTGAAGTCATGAGAAACATCAAAGACAAGACATATTAGTAACTCAACCTCTAGCTGGTCATCGCCTGGATACTTTGTTGGTCTTCTCTAATGTGATATTTGACGATCCCATCGTAATCTTAGATCTTCGAAACAAAACCAAAATTCAGATTATTGTCTTAGAACAACCACTAGTATTAGTCTCTTTAAATCGAACAAGAAGATCGCTTGTTTGCTGAAATTTGTTATGGCATAGTAGAGAACCCCATAATCCTCAAATGTGTTATCACTTTGTATTTGTACTTCGTATACTTATCTTGTTCTTGTTCATTTGGACCCAGATTTGTTTGGTTGACAAAACAGGTTTTAACTTGAACAATAAGAAAATAATATAGGTTGTAACTTGGATAGGTAACATGTGATTTTCTTGTAACAGCTCAGGAAGGTTTACATACTCCACATAGTAGTTTTTTGGCACCATAATCATCCATATTTGAATTATATGAACATTCAAACTTTCCTTGCAAAATATGGTTCCTAATGACACTGATACAGGCATGAGATGAATGAAGAATTGCTCTAACTCATTCAAGGCCCTGAATGCACAAATCTGCATATGACTGAGATGCCAAGCCATGCACAAATATACAGGCCAGTAGAAGAACTTTAAAACATTTTATGGCCAAGGAATGCAAGTGAAAGAGAGAACTCTGAACTGAAGAAAAGATGCTGAAGTCTGTAAAAAAAAAACTATTATGATGAAAGGTATTCTGAATTTACTTATCATATATTGAATTCATAAGATGGATAAGTGGTATGCTAGTAAAGCCATGTAATCGAGTTAAAGATAGTGGGGTTTAAAGTTCTAAACATGTCACCTGCATAGGGTCCTACTAGAATTCCTTGAGAATCATACCACTCATTGAAGTTAAAACAGTCCAAGCTAAGAGTCAAAGGTGTAATAAGTATTTCCGTGATATCATGATAAGGTCCTCAGTCATGTATTTTGCACTTCCAAAATAATAAGATTACCAAAATAATATTTTCAACAATAACTAAACAATACACAACATTGTGTAATGAGGTCTAACAAGGTTTTAACATTCAGTCTAGCCCTACTTACATGTCTAAAATTGTTTTAAGACTTTACAACACATTCAAATCTTGTCCTTACCTGCTTGTCCTTTATGCCTACTCGGATCTAGAACAGGGGTAATCCTCTGTATAACAGTTTCAGCATCAGCTTGGGAAGTGGAAACTCCAACACCTTGCACTCCTCTACCTTCTTCCATATGGGCTTTACAGCAATACCCACCCAAAGACCTTATCAAGAAAAGCTGCCTCCTATATATAGCAGAAGAGGACAGTAAACGATTCTCCAAGCAGCCAGAGAAAGTGAGCCAAGAACTCATATCATCGTGAAACACCAACCTTCTACCTGCACGGTTAACATAACTCTAGCTAATCATCCAAATATACTGAATCCAAGAACCAGCCTTAAACCCTCCTAAAATCAATGTCATGTCGTATCATGTCCATGCCGGAAACGTAATGGACCTGACTCAGACACTCCAAAATACCACCTAAAGACGATACTGTGTCAACATAGCCATGTCCATATTGTGCGGCATGTATGTGCAACAAGAGGTTGACCTAACAAGTTTACAACATTTTTTTGATCACAGAAGATACTAAGTGAAACTTATGAGTTTGATAATATGCCTAAGGAGCACAAGCAATTAAGGATGAATAAAAAATTATGTTCATGGTCGTTCAAAAAGAAAGAAAGAAATTATGTTCATGATATATTATTTATAAAAAAAAATGACCCATACATAAAATTCCAAATTACTATATATATATATAATTTTTTTTTTCTTTGCTTCCAAATTACTATATATATATATATATATATATATATATATATATATATATATATATCAAAACCCTAAAGTATACCCATATCATAACTGAGCCAAAATTCTCTTAAATTATATCAGATATACATCTACATACAGAAAATTTCATATACAATAATAAAATATAATTATATTATATATGCAATAAAAAGTTTACCGAAATGCAAGAAAGGTAGCGAATCGTCATTAGCAATGGCGACATGGGTGCCATTACGCCAATGGCAGTGGCAGTTTAATTGCTAGATGGCTAAAAAATTAATTTTTTTTAATATATGTTCCTAAACCGCCGTTAGCACCGGCGGTTTGAGAACATTACAATTTTTTTTAATAAATAAGCAGTAGAATGCAAGAAGATAAAGAGAAGTAAATAGGATAAATGGGTGGGTTGGCATTTGACAGCAGTGGGTAAATGCAAATTGTTTAAAAAAATGTTCTCATACCGCCATAGCTATTGGTGTTTTCGCCTCCAGACCGCCAATGCTAATGGCGTTCTGAGAACATCCCTTTAAAAAAAAAGGGTAGAAACGCCACTGCCATTGGCCTAATGGCACTCATGTCACCATTAGCAATGGCGACATGAGTGCATGCACTCATATCGCCATTATTTCTGGCAATTCGCAAGGTCAGTATGTGATGAACTTTTATTGATAAGTGCTGAACATTTATTTGTTTTCATAACGTTCGACTTATATTATAATGAAGTGTGAAACTTTTATTTGTTTTCAAATCATCGACTATGATTATAAATAAGTGTTGATCTTTTATTTTATTTTTGTAATGTCAGCCCTTTGTGCTTAGAATCATTGGATTCATTTCCTTCATTCTCAATACTTTTAAGTTTAATGTGTTAGATTACACCTCTATTAAAGTCGATGATAATAAAATTAAAAGTTATAGCCTCCATCTTTTAGACTTACTACAACTATACCATTTCTCTAGGGATATTGAATGAACAATATTCTGGTGCATTTATTGAAAATGTTTCTCATTTTTCAAATCACAACATAATACAGATAAATCTATTATTTTCCTTAGAGCCAATCTACTTATTACATTTTTAAAGAACATACAATATACAAACTACAGTTCAAGAAGTTAATGCAGCAAAAGGTGAACACATTGTCCAGTTGTTAGAAGTATGTGTATGGTGTTCTTTTTCAAGCCCCAATTTTTTCTTTTTTTTTCTGTCAGACTCCCACTAGTTTAGCATTAAACATTCTGCTGCCTAGAGATTGGATAGTGCTTGATATAAGCAGTAAGCAACAAGAGGGAGTAGGAAGACAATGGACGAACAAGAGGAACTACTGATTTGTTTTCCTCTGTTCATATTTTACACCTCTAAATACTCCCACCCAGTGGCGTAGCCACTTGATCCCGAGGGGGTGCAGCTGCACCCCCAGGAATTTTGATATATATTTTTAGTTTATATATATAGTTATCATTCAAACATCGTCAAATGGATTAAGAGTCGGAAATGTATAGATGAACGGTGTGCAAGTCAATGACAACTAAACTCTATACATGCAATCCAGTGTACATAAACATTTAATATGCAACCAAAATCATTTTTCAGTTAAAATCTTGAGAGACAAATATGTTACTCTTGAAAGAGAATAAACAGTGCAAAATAAGAAAATTTTGTTAGGATCTACTTGGATTAGGGTATGTTTGGATTGAGGTAAAAAATGTCTATACTAGTAGTAACTAAATAGTGATATTACTAATTTTTCGTGTAACATTCTTTCAATAAAATATCATTATTTATGGTGTGTATGGTCATAGAACATGTGAAAATTGACGAAATTCGAATTCGTCGATTGTGCATAACGAATTTGGTCTGAATTCGTAGAATTTTACCATAACGATATTTTTTGAAAATTTGTACTTATTTTTCGAGTCCACTTCTGATCGCAACGAGACTTGTGTCATTGGGTGCACAACGTCGAACTTGTCCTACGTTGTAAGTTTCGTCCGGTTCTGAAACCGTCAACCAGGTTATCATTATTTTTCATATTTATTATAATTTTTTTTTTTAATAGTAAGCCTAGCAACCGCTAGATTAAAATTCTGGCTACGCCACTGATCCCACCTTTCTCCTTTCTCCCAATCGATGTGGCAACAGAATACATCAACTAGTCTGACATTAAATCTACCTACTGATAGATTGTGATTCTTTCTAACGGAAGAAACAAGTAGTAGTAATGTTAATGGGTCAACTTGTATTACTAGGAAATTATGCCTAACCTGTGTCAGAAAGTAGGTTTCTAGCAAATAAGGTTTATGCTGAGGAAATAGGGAGAAGTATAACAAGAAAGAGAATTTCTCAATTTTTATTCATAAAATTATGTTTAATTGGGGTTAATTTACACTTACAGCAACAACAAAAATTAAAATCAAGAATAAACAGAAAATTAAGGAAGAAAAAAACCCAAATAGAAGAGGAGGTTTGGCATGTACACCGTGGCTGAGTGGCGGAGGCTCATGGTGATTTCGATTTGGCGGAGAGATGGAGAGAGGAGGGCTTGTTGTTGGGACAGGGATCGGGGTCGCAAGCAGACTTAGTAGTCAGCAGCTGATGGGCCTCGAGTCTGGGCCTGCGGATTGCTTCATTGCCCATGGGTTGTCCAAGCCCGTGGGCTGGTCGACTTACCTCTGGACCGGTCCAGACGATTCATTATTCTTTTTTATATCACCACAATTTTTTTACTATATATGTAATATAATTATATTTTATTATTATATATGGAATTTTCTGATCCATAACATAGTTATTGTGCGTCTTCTGATTCATAGGATAAACAAACTATAATTTGATTAAAATTATGGCTCTAGCAAAACCAAGAAACGGGTTCTTAAGAACAATATGAAAACTCCCTATGAAATAAATTGTGCAGTATAAAACGAACTAGGAAATGAATTTTCAAATTGATGCCGTGAATTGAGAAAGCGGACGTGACTTACCAAAAAAAGAACGGAGATCAGAAAGCATCCGGTTGAGAAGAAGAAATTTTGTAATGAGGCTTGGAAACGTGTATATATACTAGTAAATAGTAATAATGAACGCTAGTGGAGTCTATGAAATCCAATAGCAAGGACCAACGTAAGTGTCTTAAGAAAAGAAAAAAAAAAAAAAGAAAAAATTCAGAAAATGACTTATCATGTTCTCTAGCATTGCAATCACACGTACCATTTATCATATATGGAAGGTGTACACAGAGCCGACCCTAATCCAGAACAACCCAGACCCAAAAGTTAAAGAAGTAGCATTTAAAAGTAACTATATATCTCTACTCTTATAGTGATGTTGGAAACGTTTCAAAATTAAGCCGTCTAAACCGTATATAAATACTCCACTAACTATTTTTTTTAAATAACTAATCATTTAACAACCTAATATTATTTATTTTTAACTAAAAAAATATAGCTCAAGTGGTTAAGATTGAAGGTATATTTTTGGGTTGCTTGAATTCGATTCCTAGGAACAACAATATTTATAATAATTTTATGTTTAAATTTTTTAACAATTTTTTTATGTACGTGTAATGCACGTGCACGTTACTAGTATATATTAAACACTTTGAATTCTTCATGTGTAATGTGTTGTAATTGCATGTAAATTCCCATCATTAAAATAAATTTAATATTTTTTTTCTGCTAACAGGGGAGTCGTCCCCGTCCAATGGAGGCCACATCAGCATGAGCTAAGGCCATGTCAGCGAATTTTTTGCAGGGCTATGCTATGACTACAACCAAATGCCTACAACCCTCTTACAACAGCCACGTGGTGTCCACGTAGCGGCCGCTCATTGGAGGAGAGGAGAGAAGTGGAACCCGGTGACTGCTAGGGTGGTCGTCACATGGCCGGAACGCCACGTGACGATCGTTCATTAGGAGAGAGGTGGGACCTGAGATGGCCGACATAGCAGGGGTTGAGAGGGTTGTAAGAAGCTTGTAAGCATTTGGTAGTAAACATTATTGTTTTTTGCAAGTTGCAAATAACGTTTCCGATATATATATAGAAGATATGATAAGTTGCACTGTTCCGGAATTGGTAGATGGATTCTTAAAAATCCAATGCTGGAGGATTGAATAGGTAAATAGGCAGCATCTGCCAATACCGATCCGATATCGACCAATACAGATATGATTTGGTATATTCCAATCCGATATTGAGTGATACTGATCCATATCGATATTGGTGATCACTTTTCCAATCAATTCGACAAAAAACAAAAACAAAAAACAAAAAAAAACAATAAACAAGAATGTAAAAATATAGTAAGGTTGTAAAAGTATGTAAAAAAAAAAAACTAATTTGTTACAAATAAACCAATCGGTAAAGATGATTACTATTTCAGCCAATTTAAAAATTACTAAAAAAAACAACACATGAGATCCTTAAAATTATGCCTAAATGTATAACACATTTTTTCTAAAATTTGAATAATTTATTAATTATTATTTGATTTCCGATACCAAAATTTGATACTTCGATCCGAAACCATCGATATTGTCGCAACCGACAATCCCGATACTCATATGAAAAGGTTTCAATACCGATATGGATACTGCAAACCTTGGTAAATAGTATTTCTCATATAAAAGCAACGTATAGTTATTTGCTGACTTATACCAACTAATCATCCATATGCCAACTATAATTTCAAATCTAAACAACCGGAAACATCTTAATACATTATTAAATCACTAGGGACAACATTCACTCTTGTACAAGATTCAGCACACTGAAGCATCATAATCAACATAGGACGCTATATATGTTCACGTAAGTGAACTTAAACAAGTAGATTGGCTAACCAAGAGGAGCCAAACAGAACATTCTGCTAACAAGTAGGAGAGAGCACTGCAAAGGAATTTCGCAGTGTCTATTTTATATTGTTACACTAAAACCCTAAATAGAGTGCACTATCATGTGCTCCGAACTGCCACAGAGAAGGTAGCTCATGATCTTTCTCATTCCCTACAAAAACAAAACCACCACCAAATGAAGATAGTATGACCATCTCTTGAAGCATAATACGCAATTCCAATACCAGATGCTGTATATAATCTACGAGGTTTAATTTAAATAGACGTTATAATAATGTCATTGCTGACAACGAAATCTTAATACAATACGCAATACCAGTAATTAAGCAGATGAAGTCAAAGCATTATGGGAGTACCTAAGGTTTTATTAAAACTCATTCATTTTTTTTTTAATTTCAGATATATTCAGAAATTCAGACCAGCAAAAGAGAAAAAGTAATCCAGTCATTCTCAATGTTAATAAACAAACTTGCAGAAGTAAGCGAATTAAGGTCTGACCCGACTTCTATAAATATAGCTATAAAGAGAAGAAGAATGTCCGAATTTTCTACTTGTAAGCTAAACTTCAAAGTTCAGATAAAGATGTTTTGTTGTTATTGTAAAGCTAAACTATCTTTTGTTTTAAGCTATATAAAGGTTGGTAGTTGATCTTCTAACATTCTTGTATTAGTATTAGTTGAACTGAAGTAGATATGGCAAATCAAATGGAAACTTGTCTATCTTGTCATGGTATAAGAATAAAAGAAGCACTTTACCTACTGAATGGCTTCATAATGAAGGAGCACTGAGATTGTGTCTATTTAAAATTTAAATATGTCATAAGCATCTTCGTGAGAGCGACAAATAACAGAACTAGAAGAATAGATATTTTGTATATCATTAGGGATGTAAATGGGTCAGCTTCGTGTCAGATTCATGTAACAATCCAATCAGGATCCATAAAGGCATAAACAAGCTTGTATGCTATACATGCCAAGGACCCCCATCTCAGTGCTCTCTAAGAAAAATCATCCCCCATATCAAGAGTCTTCTATTCAAACAACAGTTATAATAACATAGGCACAAACATTATAGAAGGAAATCACAAAAGTGTACTCCTTGCTTGAGTTTTACGACAACCAACTCGTTTCCATTTATAGAACTCATTATAAGGATATCTTTATTCGATCTTTTTCTCTGAGATACAAGTTACTGAATCTTTAAATGTGTACTAAATGAGTACCTATATGAAAATATTATCCTGAGTTTTTCATACTTGACCATAGTAGTTGACTGAAATACTAATAAATGGCATAAGTTAACATCAGAAGAATTAAGAAGTCAGCTGAGTGTATGAACTAGTATAAATTTGGATCGAAGTAGATGAGAAAATATACTAAAATGGGTTTCAGACTTGCAACAGTATATGTTTGATATTACACTTATGCAGAAACATCTGTCAGATGTATAACTGAACTCAAGAATTGGTAAAATTTTCAATATGTAGATTTATGTGTGTATAGCTACTTGATTGTTTTCTTAACTGAAATAATCAATTCCACCATGTACATCAATTCCTTCATGTAACATGAAAAGAAACAGCTTCATTGTTACAAGCCGGCTGTTTAATCCTTTTCTTTCATTCAATTAAGTTAATAAGACCTAACCACATCCGCACCTAATAAATGTGACATGCTACTTCATGCTGCAAAGGTTTCCTTTTAGTTATCTAATTTTACACCAGGAAGAACAACCACTAGGGCAAGAAAATAAATTATTTGGCTTAAAAGATAAGAAATATGCTACGTAATCATCCACTCTTACTTGTTTCCTCAGTTGCCCGCCTAGGGTGCACATACGCCAAGATAGCTGTTTTCAATGTCGGACATAAAAATGATACTCCAAAAATACACCAGGACATGCCATAATTTATGCTGTATCTTTGTCATATTTGTATTTTGTAATCATGTACATATTATGCCGTACCGTATTCATGTCCATGCAACATTTCGCCCCTGCCTCGCTGACACACGCACCAAGACAAAAACCCTAGGGCACACGCACCAGACCTGGCTCACACGTCCGTGAGGCAGCAGTGGGCTATTGAGGAAATGAGCAAGGAGTGGCAATGATGGAAGTACTTTCCATAATATAATGGTTGCAAAGAGACTGATTGAGAATGCCAAAGACCATGTGCTTATTTACATTTTTCGAAGGCATTATCACTACAAACATACAAAAGTGAAGCAGAGAGTACGTAAACTGGTTGAGTACACGAGAAACTGATGAAAAGACCATATGCATGCTTCCTTACAGTTCTAACGAGTTATCACTATGAAAATACAGATATTGATGCAGAGAATATAAGATAAGACTTGAACTAGCAAAGTGCAATTGCCCTTGAAAATGATGTATGCCTTTTCCCTCAAGCAAAAAAATTAAAAATTGGAAGCCTCATCAGCATACAATTATTGTTGGTGTTTTCCACTTAGCTTTGGGAGTTTTAGTCCCACATTGAAAAACCACCAATGTGTATATCTCAATATATAGCTATGCTTAGTATTGGTATATGTACATGAGGTGGTGGTCCATATGGGTTGACTTTCCTAGAGGGATTAAGTGTGAACCCCATAATGACAATCCTAATTTTGTCACCACCTTTGAGAAGTTTCTCTTAGGAACTAAGCTCCGACTCGAGCTCAAGGGCGCAAAGTGACGCTTTGTTGGCGTACTTTGCACTTCGTTATGCGGCCAAGGGGCTATGCATCCAGGAGCTCATGCGCTCTTTTTATGTCCGAGTTGCATGCACGGTTGCTAGTTCGGGCGCATGCTTTGTGGCGCTATGCGGCCAAGGGACTATGCGTTCAGGAGCTATGCGGCTAGGAGCTATGTGTTCATGCGCTATGCGGCCAACGAGTTTGTATGAGCGAGTCGCATGTGTAGGAGACATGGTCTGCTGTTGGCGGCGCATGCAGCGCATGGTTATCCGTGTCATCCGGAATATGCGACACATGGTTATCCGTGCCATCCGGATTATGCGACGCATGAGGCGCAGGGGTGTCTGTGCACAGTAGCTGCTGCTTTCGGCGTTTTGTGGCGTTGCCCTGTGCAGTGAGACCGGCGACGGCGGTGACGCATGCGGCTACGGCTTCGCATGCGGCTTGGTGTCTGGTCGATTGGCGCATATGCCGTCTGAGCTTTCTCATGTCGCATAGGTATTGTTTACCTCTATATATAGAGGAGCTTCTCTTTCATTTTGTTCAGTTGAAAAAACCGAGAGCATCAGAGCGTATGCGGCCACCCCAACACCCCTTCCACAGTGTTTTCCGAGTGATACCGAAGGTGACTTAGAACGTTTCAGAAGTTCTCGTGTGAACTTGCTAGATCCTGGGGGTAGATCATCATGTAGGACAAATCTTGCTTTGAGCACCGGTGGTTTTGATCACCCCAGCAAGGAGTTTCTTTTGTTGTGTTTTTTTTCTTGTGATCGTTCTTTCTCATTGTAGCGTCTGCGAACGTAAAGAGAAGAGCATTTTTCTGCTTATTGTTGTATTTACAATTTCTTTGTTTAGTCAGTTTGTAACATGTTCGTGGTTTAGTGCTTCTTGGGGGTTGCGTGTCACTGTAGAGGAACTCTTGTGTGAATCTCAATATACCAACTTATCTTCTGGAGTTAGTAGAGACGAACTCTTGTGTGAGTCTCTACTTTGTGGCTAGTGGCTAACTCTTCTTCTTTGATCTGACTTCGGGAATGACAATCACAAGGCAAGAACCGAGTTAGAATGGAGAATCGCTCAAACCTTCTCGATACTAGCTTTCACAAGCTCGAGAAGTTTGATAGCGAACACTACAACATTTGGAAGAGGAAGATCTCTTTGAATCTTCAACTTGTCAATATTGCTTATGTGTTGGTTGATCCTGAACCTATCATTCCCGAAGATGGACAAGAGCTTGCAGTTGGCATGGCGCAAGATGCGCACTCCAAGTGGAAGAAAGACAACGATCTCTGCAAGTTGTTAATTCTAAATGCTATGGATAACTCGATGGCAAAGTCCTACAGCAAGAAGGAGAAGGCAAGAGATGTCTGCAAATCTCTTAAGAAGCACTACAAGACTGACAAAAAAATGTCTAAAATCTATTTCGTCGAGAAATTCTTCACTCTGCATTCGAAGACGAGAGGTGATGCTGCCACAAGTCAAGGAACTTCTGAAGATGCAGCAGAAACTGGAGGAAGAGGACATGAAGCAGGAAGACAAGTTTATGGTGGGGCCTATCGTCACCAAACTTCCACCAGGCTGGATCAAGTCCATGACTGACATGTACCGCAAAAAAATGGAGATCCATCTCGAAGATCTTCTTCACTGGATTCACATTGAAGATGAAGCCAGAGGACAACTGAAGTTGGACTTCTTGTCCAAGCAGTTGGCTAAGGCCAACATGGTACATGCTAGCTGTAACTACCACATTTCTAGAATAGGAATATTTTTATCATTTTGCATTATTATAAATATTGTGTTTATATTTTATTTAATATATAATGTGTATGATATATATAAGATAAATAGTATTATTATTGGTTAGTGGATTAGACTATTTAATTAGACTTGACACTAGTGGACCTAACTAGACTTGACTTAACCCATTGATTCAATTAAATAGTTAGTTATGGTTTGACTCATTAGTTTAGAAGAATAAGTTAGTTATTGAGTTTAGACTATTTGACTTGAGTCATTAGTTAGTCATGACTAGATTAATTATATTAAACATATTTAGACTCAAGAATAAAATATTCCTTCTATATGATTAATTGATCATATTCATGAGAGAATGAGAGGGGCCTCCAATTGCTTTCCTAATTAGTTTATCCCTAAATTTGGAAGCAAACTCCAATCCACCTCATTCCAAATCTTTTTCTACCAAATCCACCCTCATTTCTTCATTCCAAACATATTCTAAGGAGCTTGAAGGAGCAAAGGGAAGCTTTGGTGTGGAGCTTGCTTGAAGGAGGTGTACATCCATCTCTTTGTGTCCTCTTGGTGTGTTGTATTGGGAATCCATCTCCCAATAGGTAAAATTATTATTTTTATTGTCATTTTCATTCCAAAAAAATGTAATAGACCCATAGGGACCTTCCCTTGGCTAAGGGCTACCCATAGGAAGAAGAACTAGGTTCATAGGATGCTATTGTAAAAGTTACATTGACTTTTGTCGCCAATTGGGGAAAATCCGAATTTGGACTACTAGGTGTTTGTAGGAATGTCTTATAGGTGATTTTAGGTGTGATTCATGACTTGAGAGGGTTTGTGTGTCCACAATTGGATACGAAAAATTCGTATCATGATACACCATGATACGAGGGTGAGATTTGGATATTTTAATGTAATTTGGGTCCTCGCATACTAAATTCTTCATATTGCATTAGATTAGCTATTTCTAAAAGTGTTCATATTCCATTTAGTATATTAGATGTGTCCTAGGTATTAGGAGTAGTGGTATCAAGGTTGGGAGTGACTATCACAAGAGTATCATGGGTGCTTGAGAGATACTTGATGTGTGAGTGTTTGCTATTTGGTGTGATGGTGTGTGTTGTATGTGAGGTAGGTGTGGGGTGGGGAGGGGGGTATTAAGGCAGTTGAAGGGGGTGTGACGTTGATGTTGGAGTGGTGTGTTTGAACTGTTAGTAGGGGGACTGCAAGTTAGAGTTTAGTGTTGATATATATATACATATGATTGTGTGTGGTGTGAGGGGTGGTCTGTGTTAGAGGAGAAGGGGAGAACTGGGTTCATTAGAGAGTGTGGGTGTGCCCAATGAGGTATCAGGTTCAGTTGAGAGGGGGAGGGGTGACAGTGCACAGGCACTGTGTGTATCAGTGAGGTATGTGTGAGGGAACTCAGGCAATGCAAGCCTTGCAGCAGCAAAGCACTGCTTGAGCAAGTGCTGAACACTTGCTGTTAGGCCAGGGGATTTTGTATATGGAAGATATGTTGCATTTAGGCCATTAGGATCAGGATGTGTGCAGTGCACTGTGATGCACTGCAGTGGATTACTAGATCTGTCCAGTCAGTGAGAAGTTTGGGTGGAGCTTGTGTGGTGTTCTAGGTAAAGGAGAGTGATGATGTACCAGTGATCCTGAGAATGAAGGGTATAGTCAGGTGGTCAGTGAGGGTGTGAGTCGTGTATGTGGATGTCAGCTAAGGTATTTAGTTATACTAAGTATTATTATTGGGTTAGTGTTACTGTTAATGTCAGTGTTGGATTTTGTGTGCCGATATATTTAGGTATATATATAAGTGTATTATATATTATATGAGGGGTTGTTTGGAACTGTGTGATATCAGGATAATGGCATAGTGGCAGTTCAGTTTGGGGGCTTAGTTAATGCAGTAGCTCGAGTGGTTTGCGGGCAACTAGGCATTGTGTCTTCAGAGACAGATGAAGTAACAGCAAGCCTTAGTGTTGCACTGCACTTGGAGTGCCAGTGCAGTATTGGTTCAGTCCAGAATAGTAGTGTTTTTTTTTTTTTTTTTTTTGGGGGGGGTGGGTGGGTGGGGGGGGGGGGGGGGGGGGGGGGTGTGGAGCAAGGAGAACCTGGGAGCATGGTGTACATGTGACTTAGGATCAGTGCTTGTCCATGTGTGTGCAAGAGTGTGTATCCAAGTGTATACATGGGGAACTATGTGTGTAGGGATACTCTGTGCATAGGTAAAAATCTGTGTGCCTAAGTGCTAAGATCTGTACACATAAGAGTATTTTGGAGTGTCAGTGAGTGTCACAGTAGGTGTTAGGGTCGGGTATCCTATAGGAGTGTCTCCTAGTGTGCACTAGTGTATTTGGGGTGTGTTGTGTCAGAATACTTGTGTGCAAGCACCTATACTTGTGCACATTCCTGCACATATTAGAGATAGGTGTGTTCTAGTTGTGTGTTTGTCTAGATTGGAGTTGAGGGAAACAAATTCAGAGTATGTATTAGTGTCAGTTAATACTAGTCTGAGTATGGGTGTCAATGAGAACAGGGTGGGGTATCCGAGTAGTGAATAAGTGTGGGTATCAAGTGTCAAGACATTTAAGTGGAGCATTGGTGTCAGAGTATTAGTGTACGTAAAAATGGGTTGTGATTATAATATCAAGATATTAGAGGGGATGTTAGAATATTGAGTATTGGCTTAGTGCTGGTAGTGTAGGTGAGTTACTTGGGTAGTGTGACTAGGTGTTGGGTATTGTATCATGATACCCAATTGTGTAGTGATAAGGTTATGGGTTAGATACTAGGATATGGGGTTTGGACTAAGGTATTATTAGATAAAGTTATATATGAGTATATATATGTATATATATAATATAAGAGTCTAGTATAGCTATACCGAAAGGATATTGACCTGGAAACTAGTATGGACTTAATATAACTAGTATAGCTATATAGGCCAACCCAGTTGACAACTTGGACCCCAAATTAGGTAATTGACCTAGTTTGACCTAGATTGACTTAGTATTGACCTAGAGAACTAGTTTCAAGCTAGTATAGCATGCTAAAAATTTCCAAAATACTGTTTTGACTTATAATTCAGATTTAGGTCTTTGAGACACCGAGACGGACATTGTTTGATATTCATTGCTCTGTACCACAGGCGAGTACATTCTCTGATATTTTTTATTATATGACAATTACTATGATTCATGTACTTAGTGATGTTCTACTTGATTCCTGACATGATGGTATACTGATTGGTATAGTATGGATTCCCGTCATGAGATATTTTTTTCTGCTTACTGTGCAAGTTATTCTTGTGGAATGTGTCATGGTTTGGATCCACTGTACTAGTCGGGGGTGGGAAAGTATTAGCTAGATGAGTGATCATACTCTTACTGTGCAAGAGAAAGTACTGTGAGTGTTAATCATACACCTAACGTATGATTAGCCAGGTCCTACCGTATTGTACAAGTTTCCTAGTCGATCACATGTTAACACTAATACTTCAAGGCACGTAATGAGTATAGTTCCTTCCTGTCTATTTTATTTTCACTGAGATATTCTTTATTGCTCTGTCTATTTATTTGTCTGTCATATAGTTGTGTTTATTCATTTTCCATATTGATACAGTCAGTTATGATTCAGTAATTAATCATCATCTTGTATTGCACTCATTATTACTGTTTTATAGTCTTTGTCATTTAACTGAAACTGCTGTTAGAGGTGTGCTCGTTCCATCCTGACTGGATATATTTTTCAGACGATAACTTAGAAGACTGGTGTCCGACGTATTACGGACCGCAGGAGGGAGAGGCGACCTTGGGCCATGACGTTCAGGAGTGATCACCGGAAGGACTAGCCTGTATTACTAGATACCTTAGTTTCATTTACTAGTTTTTGTACTTGATATGTCTCCAGCTTAGACATTGGACATGTTATATGTATTTGAGATTCATTGTGCTTTGTTGATAGACTATTTAGACTTGGATTTGATTGTAGTTGTGACTTTGTGATTCCATTCTTCTTTTGATATCGTGTCATTATCTTCCTCTAGTTTTATTGTGATTGAGTATTGATTTCCATATCATTATCATCTTGTCCTCCGTATGTAGTTGGGATATTATTGACAGGTTTATACATTATTGTGTGAGATGATTAGATAGTATAATTGACCTAGACAACGTTCTACCGTCAATGCTGCGGCGTAGGCTGGATGTACCCACATACTCGTGCCCTTATTTCGGATTCGGGTCATGACACTAGCGATTCAAAAGGGAAGCAGAAATTTTCCTACAAGAAGAAGAAGGACTTCAACCAGCTGAAGGTGAAGTCGGCTCAATTCAAGCCAAAATCGAAGACTGATGTCACATGCTACAACTGTGGCAAGAAGGGTCACTACAAGAGCGACTGCAGGTCAAAGCCTAAACCGAAAGAGCAAGGTGAGCTTAATCATGTTGCTATGATTGTGCAGGTTGAGTCACATGGCGTGGATACTGACTGGTGGGTGGACACCGGTGCATCTTGCCACGTATGCTCTAAGAAGGAGTTGTTTGCCAAGTATGAGCCAACCCATGAGAAGGTCACGATGGCGGACAAGTCACAAGCTGATGTTCAGGAGACTGGCACGGTAGTACTGAAGCTGACTTCGGAAAAATCACTCACACTGGAGAACGTGAAGCACGTACCAATGATTGCCAATAATCTGATCTCTGGGAGTATGTTGTGCAAATCGGGCCTAAGGATGGATATCAATGCCGGTCAGATGGTGATGTCCTACAAGGGAACATACTTCGAAAAAAAAAATTGTACCGAAGGGATGTTTAAACTGCAGCTTGTAACTCCTTCTTTTTGTATCAATGCAGTCTCTACTTCTGGTTATTCTTTTGAGTTATGGCATAATAAACTAGGACATGTGCACTGTAAACGCATTAACATGATGTCTAGTCTAGGCCTTATCTCCAAATGTGGGGGTAAGGAGGTGGAGAAATGTGAAGTTTGTGCGCAGACAAAGATTGTCAAAAAGCTGTTCAGAAGGGTGAACCGAAGTACAGATAGAGAGTTGTAGCACAACACTACTAAGAAGCCGGTAACCTCATGCTACAATGGTTGACACCACATGAGGTAGTTAACCTCGGCTGCAAGCCATGTCACAGCGGCGTAGCACCGCACAGAAGCGCAAGACTTCATGTTGGGATGTGGTACAACACTACTAAGAGGCTAGTGACCTCATGCTACTATGGGTGACACCACAAGAGGTAGTTAACCTCGACTGCAAGCCATGTCACAACGGCATAGAACCGCACGGAAGCATAAGATTTCATGCTGAGAAATATTAAACTCTCTTAAAAGAACTCACCTACGTGTATAGACAGAGATATAGGCCGTCTCTTGAGGGTAAACTTGTAGACACCCAAGATACATACATCGAAACCAGGTCAGCACAGGACCTTTAATGTGCGACCAGAAGAACAACTGATGTCATTGTGTGAGTGAAAAAAAATAGCAGCTATGATTCAGAATTCAAGGCATAGTCCATTCTTTTATCGTACTGTTGTTTGACCCATGGGGGAAAATTCAAGTCGTGGGCGACATCTATCCTAATGCATGATGGACAATCACTGTGAGCACTCGACCATAATTTGTGATATATGTGGGGGATTGTTGGTGTTTTCCACTTTGCTTTGGGAGTTTTAGTCCTACATTGGAAAATCATCAATGTGTATATCTCAATATATAGCTATGCTTAGTATTGGTATATGCACATGGGGGTGCCCATGTGGGTTGACTTTCCTAGAGGGATTAAGTGTGAACCCCTTTATGACAATCTTAAATTTTGTCACTACCTTTGGAAAAGTTTCCTTTAAGAGCTAAGCCCTCAAAGGGTTTAGCGACTCGGACTCGAACTCAGGGGCGCAAAGTGGAGCTTTGTTGGTGCACGTCAGCATCATCGCATGGCGCTCATGCGCTCCTTTATGCGCGAGTTGCATACACGGTTGCTAGCTCGAACGTTTTGCGTCCAGGAGCGCATGCGGCCAGGTGCCCATGCGGCCAGGTGCGCATGAGGTCAGGTGTCCGTGCGGCCAGGAGCGCATGCGACTAGGTATCCATGTAAGCCCCCTGATTTTCAGGAATTATTAATTTGAATTTTTCATAATATTCTGAAATTTTCTGGAATTTTTCTGTAATTAAATTCAGGGTTTTAATTTTTAAATAATTTTTAAATGATGATAAATAATATTAAAATATTATGAAAATAATATTAAAATATTATGAAAATAATATTTTTGGGTGTAAAATGAAAAACTAGACTTAGGGTAATTTTTCTGAAATTTATTAGGCCCCGGACCTATTTTTAAAACACCTCAAAACTGTTTTTATTATTATTTTATTTTATTATCCTAAATCTAAACCCTAGCCCAGCCCAAGCCCAAGCCCAAGGCCCAGCCCAGCCCAACCGAGCCCATGGACTATCGGGTCGGGTCGGGTCGGCCCGACCCGAACCCGCCGCCCGACCCGCGAGCACCTCTCCCCCACGAACCCGTTCGCCCCCCCCCCCCCCCCCCCCCGCGTCCACCGCCGCTTCCCGCGCCGCTCCCCGCGCCACGCCGCCCGCCCGCTCCGCACGTCGCCACGCACCCCGACTCCTCCGCCACGTCCCCCGCTTCACCCGGCCACCCCCGCTCCCCTATATAAACCCTAGAATCCCCCTTCTCCGGCCAGATCAACCCCTTCGGCCACCGACGCTGCTCCGCCCAACGCCGCCATCGACCTCCGCCCTTCCTCCCCTCTCCTCCAGCGCCGCCCAGACCCCGCCGCAGCGCCGCCGCCTGACTCCCCTTCCTCCTCCTCCTTCTCCACAGCGCCTCGAGCAGCCCCATCCGGCCCGCCGTGCCGCACAGCGCCGCCGCCGCCGCAGACGCCCGCCTCCGGCCGGCCGCCCCCTCCGCCTCGGCTCCGGCAACATTCCCAGAACCCTAACCCTAACCCTAGGTCGCCGGCGACTCAGCCCTCGGACACGTGTCGGACACGGAGCATTTCGGATTTTTCGAACCCTGTTCAGGTACGCGTATCTCCCTGCTCGTTTACACGTTTTCTATTCCGTCTGTTGCATCGCGAACCCTGCGTGACCCTCTCGGTGCCCGTGCAACCCGCTCGGTGCATCGCGTCCTGTGGCGATCGCGAACCGCGATCCAAAAACAGGAAAAACAACGCCCTGATTCACCCCGGAACTGAGTACGTCCCGCCAAACGGGACGACTTAGTCGCGTGCGGTCTTCACCGATACGTGCGCGTCGTTGATACGGACGTGCGGGATTTCGCAGAAGTTGATTCGGATGTGCGTGTACACCGGAATCAACGCGTATCCGCGGACACCGTCCCGTATCCGTCAGTTCTGGAACGCGTCGTAACTTTGTGTACACACGTCGGATCGAAACGAAACTTACGCCATCGGACTCGTAGCAATACGCTGGTCCTGTGACCCAAGTTTGGTTCGATTCAGAGAACGTTGACGAAATCGCGTGTCGTGGGCCCCACAGGCTCCACTTGACGGGCGATTTGTGACCGGCTCATCGGAATCCAATTCTGGAAGTTCCGTTGGGTTCGTATCATCGTTCCTGACTTGTTGACACTAAGTTTGACGAATTTGGAGACCTTTGACCCTGACACGTTTTTCGGTGCGAAGCGGGCCACATGTGGACCCTGCTTTGACCCGAAATTGTTATTTTTGCCCTTGTCTCCAAATTGGACTCAAGGACAGGCGTTTCTAGCTGATTGATACTTTCTGGATCTGATGGTAATGTTTGTTTCAGCATCCGGAGAGATTCCCGGAGAATTCACGAATACCAGAGCTACAGTTGGAGCCAGAACCACAGGCAAGTGTACCTCGCCAAAACTTGCAGTCTTTGTTACTTATTTCCTTGGCTTATATATATATATATATATTGTGGTTCATGCTTGACCTAGGACCGTGTGACTTTACTTAGCGTCCGATTCATAGTCGGGTGCCAACACCGTACGCGGCGTTGTGTATTGTCATCTAGAGATGGACATTTCGGACCCTTTACTTTCTCGTACTTGTCTTATCAAGTACATCAGGACCTAGGACACTTGACACTATTCATGCAGACAGAATCTTCCTGAGATATTCATGGTGATTCTGTGTAGGATACAGGATTGACATAGACATTATATTCATAGACATCATATGACTTGCTGCATTAGTATTGATCTTACGTGTCATGGACATGAGACGTGTGATTACATTGGGTGGGGAGAGACACACAGGCTACAGGCTGATATATATATATATATATATATTTATTGTGAGGCCTCAGACTCTATATCAGAGCTAGGCACTCTATTAGTGTTATATTTATTGTGAGGCCTCAGACTCTATATCAGAGCTAGGCACTCTATTAGTGATATTACTACTACCGGCTCCCCGACACAGAGCTTGTAGCGGTCTCAGCCTGAGTACTAGTGATGCTCTCACTTGCATTTCACATAGATAGTTACATACTTACCCTATTTATTTCATTATCTGCTGCACTGCATTTATTCTGGCTTGTATTATCTGTACCTTGTTGTCCCCTGAGGACCTGGATCCGGATTATGTCCCCAGGTATAGCCGAAGAGATCCATCCAGAGATATACCGTACAGGAGCACCTCCAGGAGCTGTACCAGAACCTGAGAACGAGATCGTGCCCGAAGACTTCTCCTGAGTATTGGCTTTACATAGTCAGTTATTTCTGTTTCTATTTTTAGTTCCTTTATTTCTTGTCTATTGCATTGATGTATCAGACATACTCTCGGATTGTTCCCCGAGAAACTTTATTGAGATTTGTTAGTTACTCTATTTGCATTATTCTGGCATTTGATCTGTGATTATCTGTTGTGGATGAGATTAGTATAGACTGTGACCTGTATCATTGGTTCCATTTATTGTTAGACTACAGCTTAAGCATGCCCTGATGGATCCATTAAATTGGGTTGTCCATCGGTGCGTGCTGCTGGCCATTGCCACGTGTCCAGTCCCTCGGTATTTTGGGACTGGGGCGTGACAGTCCAAGCGACTTGGTGTCATATGCGGCCTAGTGCCATGCGACCTGGTGCCATATGCGGCCAGTGCTCATGCGGCCAGGTCGACATGAAACAAGGTGCTATGTATTGAGTCTGATATGAAGGGGACAGAATCTGTTGTTGGAGGCGTAGTGCGCGTTGGCGTCGCCTGGTTCTCTCTGCCATGCGACAGTAGCTTTCGGCGCCTGACGGCGCAGTCTGCTCTATGCAGTACAGCGTACAGGCGACGCATGCGGCACGGTGCAGCACTGCCACCCAGATTTTGGAAGATTTGGTCGATCATCTGGTCAATCAGCGCATATGCGGCCTGGAGTTTCCCCAT
Source organism: Iris macrosiphon (assembly GCA_036927795.1). NCBI lineage: Eukaryota > Viridiplantae > Streptophyta > Magnoliopsida > Asparagales > Iridaceae > Iris > Iris macrosiphon. The sequence goes on along the minus strand of JAYESA010000008.1, from coordinate 191,514,860 downwards.
GCCGCATATGTGTTGAAATCCTCTTTAAAGATAGGTTCTCCTCATTTACAAGAGAGTAGTTGTTGGAAAAAACCGAGAGAACCAGTACATATGTGGCTCAGAGAGCTCCCCTCCAAAATAGTAATTTTTGAGTGATCCGAAGGTAACTTAGAGCGTTCCAGAAGTTCTCGTGTGAACTTGCTGGATCCTGGGGGCAGATCGTCGTATAGGGCGAGTCTTGCTTTGAGCACCGGTGGTTTTGATCACCCCAGTGAGGAGTTCCTTTCTTTGTATTTCTTTTCTTGTGTCCGTTCTTTCTCATTGTAGCGTATGTGAACGTAAAGAGAAGAACGTTTTCTGATTCGTGCTGTATTTGCATTTTCTTTTTCTCTTTTGTTAGTTTGTAACATGTTCGTGGTTTAGTGCTTCCGTGCAGGAGTTGTGTCACTGTAGAAGAACTCTTGTGTGAATCTCAGTACACCAACTTTTGTAGAGACGAACTCTTGTGTGAGTCTCTACTTTGTGGACCTCCTCTACTTTGATCTGTTTCAAAATCTTCATATATACAAAGTAGTCAATTCAGTATTATCTAGATTATCAGAAGAATAAACTTGCCAAAAGTTGTCTTAAGGTGCAACTGAACTTTCTACTTAGAACCCAAAACATTAACTGGCACCAGCTTTCTCATTGCAAATCTGGCGTGACAATATGATGTCAGTTCAGCTTTCTTCATAGTACAAACTTCTTATGTACAAACTAGTGGTCACAAATCTTATATTTGCACATTAGTCCCTAGACAACTTATATACATTGAAATAGACAGAGACCAGAACAGAACGAGTCCTTTGTCTAAATTTTATGGGTGAAAGCTAAGCCAATGTCCTTTTGCATCGATTATGTTCTCACACTAATTTAACTAAAGTGAGACTTGTCTATTCCACAATGAGAAAGTAAAGGAACATTCTAATAAAGAAAAATACATCCTAAAAAGGTTCAGTTTACCTAACACAAAACAAAAGGTTACCAAATAAAAAGCTAATTCTCTCTATATACTAGCTATGTAGTGTTTTAAAAATAGCTCAAATAGCAAACTAGGGTTTGTCTGATAAATAAGTTATTTGGATACCGACCGAATATAAGAAATTAAACATCCCATGGATCTATGCAAAAAAAAAATAGTTTACCTTGTCTAAATTTTATGGGTGAAAGCTAAGCCAATGTCCTTTTGTATCGATTATGTTCACACACTAATTTAACTAAAGTGAGACTAGTCTATTCCACAATGAGAAAGTAAAGGAACATTCTAATAAAGAAAAATACATCCTAAAAAGGTTCAGTTTACCTAACACAAAACAAAAGGTTACCAAATAAAAAGTTAATTCTCTCTATATACGTAGTGTTTTGAAAATAGCTCAAATAGCAAACTAGGGTTTGTCTGATAAATAAGTTATTTGGATACCGACCGAATATAAGAAATTAAACATCCCATGGATCTATGCAAAAAAAGTAGTTTACCTTTGTCTAAATTTTAAGGGTGAAAGCTAAGCCAATGTCCTTTTGTATCTATTATGTTCTCACATTAATTTAACTAAAGTGAGACTTGTCTATTCCATAATGAGAAAGTAAAGGAACATTCTAATAAAGAAAAATATATCCTAAAAAGGCTCAGTTTACCTAACACCAAACAAAAGGTTACCAAATAAATAGCTAATTGTCTCTATATACTAGCTATGTAGTGTTTTGAAAAATAGCTCAATTAGCAAACTAGGGTTTGTCTGATAAATAAGTTATTTGGATACTGACTGAATATAAGAAATTAAACATCCCATGGATTTATGCAAAAAAAGTAGTTTATCTAGTTTGATCAAACCCTCCAATTTTTATGGTAACTTTTAAAATATACTAATCTGCTTTTACAATTTGTTTATAAGTATGGAGTATCTTACCTACAAATATAAAGGGTGCATTTGGAAGAAGAAGGGGCCAAATTATCAACCAAAAATATCTGGTGTACAGCTATTCTTGCCTGACGTGCCGAGGGGTGCAATCTCCCAAGACTAGGGCACCATCCCGCCAATGGATGGCGCACATGTTAGGTCTTCGGACACCACAGCGGTAGGCCAAAGTTGGCCACCCTACCAAACTGTCCTTCCACTTGGCGCGCCGGCCATAATGTTGAGCTCACATAACTCAGTGACCAAAAGGCCATTCTTGGCCAGCTGAATTATCCAGGCATACACTCCTTCCTCTATACTCTTTTTTTTTTTTTGATACAAGGCTAGACATTATGATCGTCCATGTCCTGAGCTACTACATTCCTTCCCATTTAATCAAAACTTTGAGCGGGATGCTATTTGAATTCATGCCCACTCCTCCCCTTCCTTACCAGTGCATTGGACCACCCCCTGAGTAGTCTTCTCTATAAATTTTTAGAACTTTACAAATATTACTTCGCCAATTAATACATTTTTAGAAACAAACATGCTGGGTGAGGGTGTCGGCCTATCGTGGCGCAACGCAACAGTTGGCCTTGTTGCTTGCATCAGAAGGATGCTAAGGATGCAGGTTCAAGTCATCGAAACAGCCTCATTCAATATATACGAGAGTGAAGTTGTGTATATCTTGACCATTTTCGGACCCTGTTTATGCAGGAACAGGGTGGCACTGTGACGGCCTTGTACATAAATGCAGGGTACCTTTGCAAGCAAAATAAACCAACTAAAAATATATGGTGTCCACATATTCCTGCTTGCCGAGGAGCACTGTCCCCCAAAATAAGGGCATCATCCCCACCAACGAATAGGTTGTTTCCTACACCTAAATCTTCGGAGACTGCAGCGGTAGGCTAAAGTGGATCACCCTACCAAAATATCCTTTCACTTGAGGGTTGGCCCTAAGCCATTGACTTTACACAACTCGGGACCGAAAGGTCATTCTTGGTCGGCCGAATTATGCCGGACCGGCACAGAATTCATCCAAGGAGAGACAATTTAGTCTTTTCGCTTCCAAAAACACCCTCTTAACTATACATTTTTAGAATTACACAAAGTGAAAATGTAGTGTTTCTTTGCATTATATTATTAATTAACTAGCTGGTGACACGTATCATTGGCCACTCTTACCCCCTGCCTCTCGACACTCTCCCAAATAATTTATACCTGATAAATAATAATAATAATAAGTAAAGTACATTTCAAATAAATTAAATCTTTAAATGATAATAAGAAGAATGTACATATACAATACAATAGAAATATATTTAAGATTTAATTAAAAAAATTGTAAGATTCTGTACGATTCGAAAATTTAAGATTATAAAATAAAAAATAGAGAATCAACCAATTAATTAACTTATGAATGAATTTATCTAGAAAACAATGGGCCCAACTATTAAATAATTGACAGAATAATTAAAGAATAAGCAAATAGAGTAGAGTTATAAATCATAATTATATGTTTTAATCCTCACCATCATTTGTCTTTATTTTCTCGGCCGGAAACATCACTTTCTTTTCTTAATTGTATAATTATATAGATTAGTAATACTATTCGTACCTCCAAATTATCCTTCCAAACTATTCATTCTTATGTGGCAACTGACGAGACATGTTAAATAGCATTATGTGACATATGACATGGCAGCTGACATGACAAATTTTAATCCCAAAAATTAATTACCTAAAAAAATAATGTTAATGTTGATGTTAATATTATGGTGTCGTTATTGACACTCCTAAAAATGTCATCCTGCACTCATGTTTAATTTTTTATCATTCAAAATCCAAATCTGTCAATGCATTAGGAGTGCATGATGACATTTTAGAAATGCCAACAACGACATCATCGGAAGTCACTTCAAAAATGCCATCGTGCACTCCTCTCTCCGTGCATGCACAAATTAATGTCAAATTTAATGCAAAAACAAATTTAAAATTTAAATGATAGAAAATTAAAGAGGAGTGCATGATGACATTTTATGAGTGTCAATAATAGCACCCTAATACTAATATTAATGTTAATTTTAATATTAATATTAATTTTAAAATTTGACATGTGATCTGTCACATTAACCGTCACGTCAGCTACCGTCATGTCAGCTGCCATTATTGATGATTTGGAGGTACACTTCAGAGAGACAATAACATTATTACAATAACATTATTCTATATAGATAGAGGTGATTACGCAAAGTCACAACAACAAAAATCAAACATGACGTAGCAACAAGGAAGCCAAGTATGGGAGGACGTACGGTGGGGGGTCGACGAGGGACGATCTGACGGCCGTCGGAAACTGGTTCTCCGGAGCTTCTGCTGACGGAGTCGGCGCTGGTGGTGTCGGCGTCGGCGTTCTTCTTGGTAGTGGCGGAGAGCAGTAGGTCGTCGTCGTCGTTGCCGATGCTGACGCGGCTCTTGTTCTGGCGGCGGTTCTCCCTGATCTTGGAGAAGTCGACGGAGTAGGTGGGGACCACCCCGTCCTTGAAGTACTTCTCCCACTCCCCGAACGCCGGCACCGACATCCTATGCTCGCCGCTCCTTCTCTCCTCTTGCTGCTGAAATTAATTAACCACCGTCTTCCAAATTAATACCATCAATTATGAGAAATTGTGAGGACCAAACTGCAAAATTAATAAAAGGAAATTTTACTGAACCTCTTTTTGTTGTTGTTCCGCCATCGAAGAACTATGGGGGTGCAGTCTTGTGGGATTTTTGATGTACCATTCTTTTGGGCCGGCCTCATTTATTTATATACATTGGGAAGTGGCATAAGGATGAGAAGAATAACGAAAATGCCACTGATTCTGACACGTGCCGGTTTTGTTTTATGGCAAGTTGGTGACCACTAAAGTGTGCAGCATTGGTCAACCAAAGAGTGAAGGAAACAAATATGAATAAGTAAAAAGAAAAAAAAAATCAAACCCGTAATGGCTAAGAATATGTGCAAAAATCAAAACTGATACCAGTAATTCTCCCAGCTTCATCTTGATTGATTAAATGGCTTAGGTAGAAGACATTTGTCATATCTGTTCGAACTCGAGCTAAAATAGAAAAATATTAATTTTTTTACTTAATAAATGATGAGAGTGACGATAGTGGGTCCAAACAGAATCGATCTAGAGGTAAGTCGAACAAAATTTTGGACTTGAACAAATTTTCTCTGTTGAGGACAAACTTTTTGGCTCAACGTGATCTTACAAGAGGTCGGACTCCTTCCGGGATTCATCCACAATAAAGATAAAGAACAACCAAAATTAGTTCAGAATATGACAACCAATCATTCGGACCGGTACTGCGTCTAAGAGAAACAGTGATGCTACATGAGTTGTATAAGTTACATGTCACCCCAGCAAGTCCTTCTCATTGTCTTCTTCTACTTCTCTATACTTTTAGTTGTAAACGTTTTGTCACAATTGTAACTGCGTTTGCAAGAAATAACAGACTTGCTTCTTGAGTTTTGTGATCCAGAGAAAGTTGTAATATATATATATATATATATATATATATATATATATATACATGGTGAACGGGATACGAGCCATAGTGTTCATATTCCTACATGAGTCATGTACATATGGACCAATAAAAATAGAGTATACTAGTGCACATGAGATGTATTAGTTTATTTCTATCGGTCCACATGTACATAAGTTATATAAAAATATGAACATTATAACTCATATCTCGTTTACTCATATATATATATAATGACAAACCATATAAAAAAAATATTGACAAACACTCTAGTTCAAGTGACTAAGGTAGAAGTTATATCCTCAAGAGATATAATAGGTTCAAGTCTTGGAAGAAGCACTTTAAAGTCGGATTGTGTTGAATGAGAGCTTGCCGGCCCCTCTTCTCTCTCGAATCTCTTGTAGACAACTAAAACTAAATGTAGGCAAATAAGACCATATGTAACAACTATAACAAAATAAAGCTACATTTGTAACAGTTATAGTCAATTAAAATAAGTTCTAGCCATTTGAAAAAGAATCATTTATGTAAATTTTCGGTGTTGTGTAGCATTTTCTGAAACTAGTGATAAATTAAACCTCACTCGATATATATAACATTTTCTCTCCATATTACATGATAAGGGGGAGAAAAGAAATATCGTTTGTTTGTGAAAAAAAAAATTGAAGATGACTCCTCCATTTAGAATGAGTTCCAAAAAATTGTTGCGAGTGATTTGATCTCAAAGACAATTATTACAAACTATATAAAACAAAAATATGTTGTTATGTTCGGCCTATTGGTTATAATTGTCCCACAATGGGTACAATTTGTTATATTCGGTTATATTTTTTCTATCCAGGAAACTGGATAACATTGATAGGTTATTTATTACACTACAATATCAGCAATAAAGTCCGGATAACAATGATAGATTATTATACTACAATATCAGCAATAAAGACCAAAGATTAAAGCTCTGCGGATAACATTGTAATGTTACCGAACTCATCTGTCTCTCGTGGTCAGCAAGAAAAGATATAATTTTTCTGCTTAGACGGACGGTTTCGAAATCAAATCGTAAAAAAGATATAGATGTGCGTGTAAAATTGTGAGACAGTAGGTCCAAAAGTTCCGTATCGTTACACTGGACATCTCCAAAAAAAAAAAAAAAAGGGTTAGGTTAACTATCAAAATTGAAACCTGTTGGATGTACTTTGACCATAAGACAACCACAAAATCCACAGTACGGCAAAGCGTATCAAACCTGTCTAAATCATGGAAAAAAAATAACAAAAGACGAAAACAACTAACAAAATGAAACGAAACAATAACATATTGGAAGATGAACAAGATAGGAAGGGAGGTCCCAATCAGTCGATTGCGAATATAGTCTACTAGAGTACCCAATAAGGACCAATATGAAAACATATTTCATGTTTAACTACCTTCGTTAATCAGTGAGGAATATCATTTACGATGATTATATAGGCGCTAGGTTATTATGTTTGCGCATGTTAAATTCTGTCTAGATCTCAAAAAATTATTCAGTGGGACGGACTCATCACGTGACTCCAACGATATACTGTAGGGGTGAGCAACGGTTCGGTTCAGTTCAAACCGAACCGAATATCTAAAAACCGACTGAACCGAAAACCGTTTTTGCAAAACCGAAAACCGAACCGAATTTGTAAAGACCGAAAAAACCGAACCGAATTAAATCGGTTCTCGGTCGGTTCGATTTTTTAGGTCAAAGTGGTGAGTGTATACCAAATTCATAAAAACCGAAAAAAAACCAAACCTAACTGAGAAAAACCAAAATTGTGTACCAAAAATAACAATAAACTAATTTTATACCAAGTGGTGAGTGTATACCAAATTCATAAAAGCCGGATTTTTTTTTCTTTTATAATGTAGTGATTCGGTTTTCGGTTCGGTTCGGGTTTCGGAATCCAAAACCGAAAACCGATCCGAAAACCGAAATTAATCAAATGATAAAACTGAAATCCTAACCGGTTTATTAAAAACCGAACCGAATTTCAATTTCGGTCCGGTTCGGTTCGGTTTTCGGTTAAAAACTGAGAATTGCTCACCCCTAGTATACTGGTCCATGATAATATCTTACTATTTTTAGTAATCCTATTTTGATAATATTTGACAATTTTTTTTTTTTTTTTATTATCATATGTCAGTATGCTATTAGACAGATTTATCATTCACCACTGTCATATGGTGAGTCCGTCCCACTGAATAATTTTTCATAAATACGACGGTAAAAGGAAGCATCTTATATATTCTTAGATGTTCGGTTCTTTGGCATATCAACTGAAACACCATAGATAAATGATATTTTCGTCTTGAACTAGTATATACTATATTCAAGTATCCAATTCTAAGTAAGAATCACTGATCTGCCATGGCCAACTTAATTTTTTTTTAACTCTCACAATTAAATAGAAAGAATATTGATTTTTGATTTTTGGTGTACTACTAGCAACCTAGCTACCACATAAATCTACATAGTTTACAGTATAGGTCGAACTCGATTCGATACGGCCGAAATCGATACTGTTTGACATGTCCCAATTCGATACTAGCATATACTAATACTGACTAATATCGACATCGGGGATCTCTTTTTCAGTCAATTCGACAAATATAAAAAAGATCAATCATCAAGTGTGTAAAAAATCACAGTAAGAATATAAGATTGTAAAAGAAGAGATAACTTATTTATCGCAGGTAAACCAATCTACAATAGTAATTAGTATTTTATTTAACTCCAAAATTACTAAAAGATACAAAAATAAAATGCTTAAAATTATGTCTAAATATATAAAATATATATTTTAAAAAAATTAATATTTTTTTTGATAAAAAGATAAATAAATCAAACGTGTACTCTAATTCAAAATCGTCGATACTATCGATACCTTCGATCCTGATACTCATTAAAAAAAAACAATACTGATTCGGATATCGATACTGCAAACCAACCTTGTTTAAAATCTCATCTGACATGCATTTTAGGCTATGGCTACGAAATTCAGCCTGCAAGTAGTGAGAAGACACTATAGCACTGAAGACACTCAAAAGAATGAGTTGCTTGGATCTACGTCTATGGATTGATGGCTTTGAAAGCATTCGACTTGGAGGCTTTCAAGGCAACAACCAAAAAATGTAGAAGGTACCTTTCCATATACATTCACGTTCACGAAACAGCCAAAGTAGGTATTCCAAGCTCAAAATTGATCGACAATCAACCCCCAGCGAAAAAAGATTTGATCGATGTTTACATATGATTCACAAATTAAACTCACCTGTATCAAAAAATATGTTTGTAAATCTGCAGGTCATGTAAAGATGCTAACTTACTGGACAATGCCGAACTTATTTGGACCGACAATGGTCCGCGCCATGTGGCGGTCCTCTATTGGAGGGGAGGTTCGGAATTTAATGGAACGGATTCGGAACTAGTAGAGGGGCCAACATGGGACAGTCACGTAGCGCGGACAATGGACGGTCTCGTCCTTTGGACGGGGCAAAATAACATTTTCGGAGAACAATATTGGATGAGATTTTTTTTATTTTATTTTTTTGAAATAAAATTATTTCTTTGAAGATAATAAATAAGAGTAAGGGAACAAATGGCCTACTTTACGATTTGGTACATAGACTTTGCGCAGCGTAAATCTGATACAATGGTAAATGGATGACAAAGGAAGGAGCTTGTCAAATTGACACAATTGTGTATGTTTGTTTCTCGGGTGGTGCTATGCCTACAATCTTATGCTTACAGCGGTCGTTCATTGGAGAAGAGGTTGAACCGAGAGTGACCTACATAGCAGGAAGTGAAGTGAGAGGGTTGTAAGAAGGTTGTAAGCATTTGGTAGTAAACTAAACATTATTGTTGTTTCCCTGGTAACTAATGGACTGCTAGGTATTCGATTAAGCATTGAACAACCTGCATCAGTTGACAGTAGCACGCACGTGTGTGTATCATCTCCCAGTTTGAATATCTCAGAAGAAGACTGATTCCAAAACAACTAACCCGTAACTCACAGGTCTATTTGCAGCTAGTCACAAATGGGAAGGATGATTCTTGGATTTTCCTAATTTACTTGGTAGTTTTATTGTAATTCTTCTGTTGTGTCTTTCTATTCAAACAACCATTGAGGAAACCATGGCAATATATGCTTGTAGAGGGTTTGTGTTTTAACTTCTATACGGTGACCGAACTCGAGTGACCCTTATGGTTATCGGAGAGAGATATAAGTTTTTGATTGGGTGGCAAAAAATCGATGGATCGAACCAGGGAAGAATATTATCCCTTTCATTTATTTGGTGGAAGTTAAAAACAGTAAGCCCAAGAGGCAAACAATGCAGCATGTACAAAGTCCCGAGCGTTACGTCGGACATCTAAAATAAAAATAAAAATTATATATAGTGAAAATCAGATGAGACTTTGTGCACTAGGGGTGAGCATTATTAGATTTTGGAGCAAAAATTGAACCGAACATGACTGAATAAGAGATTCAGTTCGATTTAAAAAAAATCGGTTCGAATTTGGTTTTGAACATATTAAAATTTCTTATTCAATTTAGATTTTAGTTTTGGATTTCGTTTTCGGTCCAAAACCGAAAATCGAATAAGACTTATGCAATTATTTAAATACCCTCGATTCTATGTATATTTTGTGATTAAATTTTTTATATATTTTCAAAACAACAATTTTATGTATCTATATTGAAGCATAACTTTGATAATTTAACAACTAGTTCAACTTTGGGTACAATTTTAAAATACAACAAATGTGTGTATAAAAATTATAATTTTTAATATAATTTAACCATGTCCCTAACTTTGGGTCAAATCCATTAAAATAGTAGAAATAATTAAACCAAACAAACCTAATCGATTATTCGGTTCAGTTCGATTTCGTTTTTGGCTCATTTTGATTCGATTTAGATTTTGAATTTTTAAAATTTGGTTTATTTATTTTTTGACTATTTTGTTTTAATTTTAAATTTTTAAAATTTTAATTTTAACTATTTTGATTCGGTTGAATCGAATGCACGCTTCTATTTAACAGCCGAACGAGAAATTTTGCTCATGCGACTATTTGCATCATGTCCCAGTAGACATTAAACAAAACTTCATCATTGTCATTAAACAAACAAAACATTGTTCATAAGCTTCACTATATGCCACGAGAAGGCATTCGTACGTACGAATAAGCAAAAGTCAAACACAACAGGGAGTAGTAGCAAATACTTAACCTGCAATTGAAAGCGAAAGGCTGATACGTACAGACAGATAATTTCCATCCTTTCAAAAACAGAAATATTACATCTACAATCAAATACTTACATTTATTTTACAACCGTCATGTTACATCTACGTGACAGTCGTCCATTGGATAAGAGAAGTTCGTGGGATTCGATTTTCTGTCATGTGGCCGTCAAATGTCAGAAATATCACATGACAATCATTCATTAGATGAGAGTTGGGATCAGATGTGGCCCACGTAACAGAGGGAGAGAAATGATTGTAAGATGGTTGTAAACGTTCCTTTCAAAAATCACAAGAATACAACACATCATACTGCCGAATTGGTACATTCAATCAAGAAAGTAGGATATACAACACAATCCAGAGATGAGATTTATCAAGTACGACTATTTCAGATACGAAAAATTAAATGAAGGCCTACTCGTATAAAATAAATTCTAATAAAAAAAAATTAGAAAAAAATTTATCCAAAATTAATATGAAAAATTAGTCGACTATAATATCATTTAATTAAAATAATATTCGACAAAAAGAGATAAATTAAAACTAAATATACATCAATACCTCGGGTCCTATGTACCTTCACTTAGACATTTTAGTGGAAGTAGAATTCAGACTTCTCTTTTCAATTTTTAAAAAGTGAAAGAAGAAAAAAAAAATAGATAAAAGAAAGAATTAAAAAAAGACATTTTGAAGAAAATATGAACTATCATTTATCTTATAATTATATGTTTTACGTTTTCTAGAGTAATTGAACATGAGGAATAGTGATTATAACAAAACATTAACTAAATATGGATCAAAATTTTAAGTTTACTAATTTTTTGTATATATATATATATATATTGGTATTTTTTACTTACTTTTGGAAGTTTTAGTTCCATATTGTAAAACCACCAATATGTATATTTCAATATATAGCTTTGTTTAGTATTGATATATGCACATGGGATGGAGGTCCATGTAGATTGACTTTCCTAGAGGGATTAAGTGCTACATTATGACAATCTTTATTTTGTCACCACCTTTGAAAAGTTTTGAGCTAAGTCCTGAAGGGGCTTAACGACTCGGACTCGGACTCGAACACGGGCTCAAGGGCGCAAACTGACGCTTTCATGGCGCACTTATCACGTCGGCATCGTCGCATAGCGCTCGTGCGCTCCTTTATGCGCTAGTTGCATGCACGGTTGCTAGATCAGACGCATGCAGCTTGGCGCTATTCGGCCGAAACGCTATGCGTCCCGGCGTTATGCGGCCAGGGTATTTGTGGCCATGAGCTATGCGGCCTGACGCTATACCGCCAGGTTTGGATGAACGAGATGCGTGTGGAGAGGACATGGTCTGCCATTGTCGGCGCTGTCTGCACTGTGCAGTACAACGCACAGGCGGTACAGTCGGCGAGTGGCTCTCTGTGCCACGCGGCTGCAGCTTTCGGCGTCTGGCGGCGCTGTCTGCTCTGTGTTGTACAACGCGCAGACGGCGCATGTGATGCAGTCGGTGTCTGCAGATTTGACATCCATATTTTGGGGGATCTGGTCGGGTAGCACTTATGCGGCCTGGAGTTTTCTCAGGCCGCATAAGTGCTGTTTTATTCTATATATAGTTCTCTTTCTTTTGAAGAGATAAAAAACAGATAAACAATCGAGAACACCAGATCATATGCGGCCCAGCGTGTCTCCCTCTCACATGGTATTTTTTGAGTGTTCTTCGAAGGTGACATTGAGCGTTCCAGAAGTTCATTTATGAACTTGCTGGTTTCTGGGGACAAATCGTATGTACGGTAAATCTTGCTTTGAGCAACGGTGGTTTTGACCACCCCAACAATGAGCTTTTTTTAGCTTTTTCTGTGCTTCGTTCTTTCTCATTGTAGCGTCTGCGAACGTAAAGAGAAGAACGATTTTTTGTTGCTTGTTGTAATCTTCATTATCTTTGGAGTTTGTTTGTTTGTAACATGTTCTTGGTTCATGTTTTATTGGAATCGAGATATATCAGATGAAGAGTCCTTGTGTGAATCTCTGATCTCGACGACAACTTGAATTTCAGTAAAGAACGGACCTTCGGATCTCACTAATAGTTCTGCTATAGTCCGCGTTCTACTATCTTTGATCCGTTTCGAATATATATATACGGATATATATACGGAGCTCATTAATTTCGGGACTAGTGCGGTTGCATTCCCTAAGTAGAAACTACTATTGCACAATAGAAGAGACTCAACATAAATATTATGTTTTAAAGAGGACTTCGAAATTACACGTTCTTTAGTACGAGATTTTGAGTTCGGATCATCGATCGTCGGTGTATCGCTTTATCAAATTGTCCGTATTGAGTAGATTTATGTACATTGAGAAGATGAGACTTAGCCAGTCCTCCATAAACCATGACACAGAGAGATCCAACCCATCAGAATGAGAATCTGAAATACAAATACACAAACATATATAAAATAAGCTAAATATCAACAAATATGTAATTGAACAATACTTTGCTCAATCTCCTGCCACTTAATTGTTTCCTCGACGACCAGCAGAGTACCAATTGAAATGGCTATTGCTCAATCAAAATTGAACGGATGCAATTGATAGTAATGACACAGGACATAACGCTGGAGGAAACAGTAGTAAGAATCAGTAATAATATAACAAAATCAATAGAATTTATTGAAACAAAAAGATTCACTCGTGACTAGTTTAGAATATAGTTACATTATATCACATTTTGATATAATAGGATAAAATAACAACAAATTGAGTGTTTATAGTTAACTGAGTAAAGAAGATCAAATTATAGTCAAGACAGAAAATATATAGAATATGATCAATCTTAGCGGTTGGCGAAAAAACTAAGGATCCTTCTTGAACAGCAGTGGCTAAACGATTATCAGGTAGCTTGATAGCAACCGGATTGATCGAAACAAGATTCTGGAAAAGATTCTGATTCCCGATCATGTGTAGAGATGCGCCTGTGTCTAAAATCCATGAACAATACGTACCAGACGGATCGTAGGCGTTGCCAGAAGGAGTGTTCAAGGATTGATACATCTGCATAACCGTTTTCCACTGTTCATGATTGAGCGCCGGACCAAATGCAGCCTTATCTTAATCTGTCAACGAGCCGACTGAACGACTATTGGATTGTTGTTGGGCAGCGTTAGCGACGCCAGTAGACCCAGTAAAGCTACGCTCACGGCCTCGGCCAGCACCGGACGAATGAGGTGTCGACCGGTCGAAGGAGCCACGACCGGATGGACGAGGAACCCAGCCTTCGAAAAATCCGTGAAGACGATAACACTTGGTCACATCGTGACCGAGACGACAACAATGGGTGCACAGTGGGCGGGGCTTGTCAGAAAAGCGAGACTCAACTGGTTTGGACTGAGCACCGAAGGCCATAGCGTCCGTCTTGGATTCGTGATCCTTCATTAGCATTCTGTGACTCTCTTCTTGAACTACACGTGCATAAACCCGATTGAGAGGTGGGAGGGGTTCTTGAGCCATGAGGCCAGAGCGGAAAGTGCCAAAGGTGTCATCGAGGCCCAATAGAAACTGGTGGAGACGCTCCTCGTCTCGCTCAATACGAATCTGAGTGGTGAGATCGCAAGAGTAATGTCCGCAATGGCAGACCTTAGGCGGGACGTAAGTCAATAACTCATCCCATAATTTCTTCAAGGAGCCGTAGTAGGATGCAACATATTGTCCTCCCTGACGACGATTGACGATGTCGGATCGAATTTGCAATATTCTTGGTCCGTTACCGACCGAGAATCGCTGACGCAAATCGTCCCATAATTCAAGAACCGTCTCGGGATAGAAGATCGAAGTGCGCAGAAGTGGATCAATGGATTGAACGATCCACCCAATAAGCATCGAGTTAACGCTCCACCAATCGTCGATAACTTTGGAGTTGACGTCTGGTTGAAGTAGTCGACAGTCGATGAAGCCGAGCTTCCGCTTAGCCTTGAAAGCGTTCCTCATGGCAGTTGTCCACTCCTGATAATTATCGTCCTTCAAGACCACGGGACATATTTGCAAGTCCGGATGATCCGAAGGATGAAGGTAGAACGAAGATGTATGATCGAGGGGATGCGTGGATGTGGCATGACGAGCGGCGTTCAATGGTGAGGTGGGGTTGAGAGTGTGTGTCTGATTCACACATTGTGTAGGAGAAGCAGAGAATGAACTAGACGAAGGAAGATCGAAAAAAAAATCAGTATTTGGAAACCTGCTCTGATACCATGAAATAATGGGATAAAGATTTGAATTATTCTTGTATTCCTTCTACCTAAAATGACTTAGCTTTATACAGAATGACCAAAAACTAAAGATAAGAAAGGGTAACAATAGAAAAGATATACTCACTACATATCCTAACAATAGCAATATCTCCAATAACAATAACTAACATTATCTCCAATACATTTGCTCAATTTTTCATTTCCGCTCGTGAGGATTGCATTTCGAAAATGTCCATTTTAACTCTAAAATGAATACCAATTTTAAAAAAATAAAACACAATTGACTCATTCTTGTGTTTGGTATCAAATGTAGTCCAGTATGAAACATAACTCTAATTCAAACTGACCCTTACTATTAGAGTATACTAGAAATTTCATAAAAAAAAAAAAGAATCTTCTAAAATTAATATAATTTTTTTAAATATTTAAATATATTTAAATTAAGATTTTCTTTTTCTTTTTATATTTTAATTAGAATTTGTTATATTTTTGATTATATTTTAATTATAATTAGTTATGAATATATTTCTACTTTTAATAAAGAGTCTTAAAATGGTTAGCTACATAATGTTATCTAATTATAAACAAATATCTCTTGTAATTCATGTGGTGGTTAATGTGAGAGGTATTCTCTAAGGTTGACTGGGTTCGAATCTTTATAATGTTATTTATAACATATTTAACTTTTTTCAATAATCTTTTATGTAATATTTTTCATATACGTATGACTTAGACGGCTTATTTTTGAACCGTTTTGAAGTGTCATTATATTATGGAAGATAAAACCAAATTTATTTTGGGCCGATATGCTTTCTTGTTTGGGCTCCCAGTCATGGAATGGCAAATGCGGAGTGTAACACCACTGACAGCCCAATCAATAGGCTTCGTGAGAAATGGGAGAATTTTTATAATCAACAAAAGCGGATGCCCTCCATGGAATATCAAAATTAAAGGGTGTTTATCGACACTCTTAAAATATTATCATGCACTATTTTTAATTTTTTATGTAAACCCCCTCGACCAGAAATTAGGGCAAATTAAATTCAAAATAGCCTAATTAGGGTTAACTAGATATAATTAAGATTATTATATAGTATTATAATACATGTGCAATGATTGGTTACTTTTGGTTACTACCCTAGCTGTTATCCTGAAACAAATCCCACATACTTGACCTGGACTAGCTAACCTATCATACTGAACCTTGAACAAACCCCGGATACTGATTTTCGTGCCTGATTTTAGTCGCACAAAACTCGTTACAAACGTCCGTACGCAATTTAAATAAATTGCGTAATTACGTTCGTTGTCCGTTCCAATCGTAATTATTTTTGTTGTCAAATTTTAATATGAAATTTTCTAAATCTAAATTTTATAAGACTTAAGTCATTAAACAAATTGGTCCAAATGTAACTATCTAAGTTTGATTGTTAGTTGTAAACTTTAACAAAAATTTAAGAGTTCAAAACCGAACTAACCGATCCGCAAAAAAGAACCGGCTGAAGCTTATTTGTGGTTAATCACAAATACTCCTAACTCAATCTAAATAAATAAAATGGAACTTAGGGTTAGGGTGTTAAGGGCCAATATCTTGACAATGACAAATTTATCAATCTACTTGGGCTGAAGTCAGGACCGACCAATATTAGGGGGACAAGCTTGATAATTGTCCTAGACCCCTCAAACGGACAAGGCCCCAAAACATGGTCCAAAGTTACTTACAAGACAATCCTTCCAATGGGAAGGCCCAAACATGCACTAAGCCTACTTAAGTAGAACTTCGTAGTAATAAATTTAGTAGGAAGACGATCCAAAGAGAATATACACCGATTTACTTATACATTGTAAGTTTTAGTAACCAAAATGACAATAGCAAAATTCGAACCATAATCAAAAAATACATTGAGAGAACCATTGTCACAAGGCCAACCAATTCATTTTTTTTTTCAAATATTTTTTATTATTTTAATAGTTACTTTGTTATTTTATTTCCAAATAATCTTATTTTTATTTGTCTTGTTTGACTATTACAAAAAAAACGTCACTTAAGTTATTCAATTAGTACATTTTTATCTTCTTTTTATTTGTTAAATCAAGTATATATATATATATATATATATATATATATATATATATATATATATATATACACACACGTGTGTGCGCGCGGACTGCACATGCACGTATTTTATATTTTTTGAGAAGAGCAAATAATAATTTTTTATTATTTGAAAAGAAGAAACAACAACTATTAATCTTTTTGTATGAGTAACTACATAACTGTCCATGTTAAATTTAATGAAAATTTTTAATTAGTAAACATAGACAAGAATATTTTTGGAACAAAAAAATTACAGTAAAGTCTAACTTTTCTTTTATATATATATATATATATATATATATATATATATATATATATATATATATATATATTTGGAGTCCCGCGGGAGCCCCGTCACCCTCGACCGTAGGATCGAGCGGACGCGTGCGCGGGCCCAATGCGGACCCCCCGATCCGATGGTGCAGGGGGGACAGGGCTTTGGCAGGACTCCGCGGGCGGATCTTTTGATTCGAGATCCGCCCCCATATATATATATATATATATATATATATATATATATATATATATATATATATATATATATATATATATATATATTGGAAATGGTAAACTTCTATTAAAATGTAAAATACCTCAGTACAACTGAATATGTCATGTTCCAGAACCAGAATACTGGAGAGCGGGACAGACAAAGCCAGCTACGTACACCTGAGTACTTTATACCCGGAGATACGGTCACGGCTGTCTAGACATGTGAGAGTTTACTCTATAAACCAAAAGTCATTTCTGGGTCAAGAATCATAGGTGTCTCAATCTCAAGCAAGCAACAAGTTACAAGATGTATGATCATCAAATATATAACAGTAAGACGTCCCAAACTATACATACACCGATGATCATGAAGCTAGTTACAAAATAAAGAGCTAGCAAGAGTATCATATTACATGATCAGCTCTACCTATAGTCTAGAATATGCTTTACATGTAGATCCGCATGCTAGAATGTCAAGTCCCAAAATACGAGCTAAACACGTGCTCGGGGAGTAAACGTCTCAAAAGAATAATTATACAAGATCAAGTGGGTGATGAAAGAGGAACCCACTCATGGCCCTAGGTGCTCCTGGTGTTTACCATCTTGAGAAGGGAAGTACTGAAGATCATGCGGTCCTGCTCCGATATCTGGTCATACAAAACCAGTGGGTCAGACCCAAAAACAGCAAGCACCACAAGGGAGTCAATCTTAGGAACTAAAAATTAGCATACAAACAAATCAATAAAAAATATCACAAGGAACATTTAAATAAGTGCAGCGGATAAAATAACAGTTAAACAGTTCTGGAGTATTTAAACAAGGATATTTGGAATCAGTACTCATGTTACAATTTTCAGATCAGTTGTTAAATAAATCAGGACGGGAATAGACTAGACTGAAAATCAAGCAATCATGGCCAATCATGCCCTAAGGCTTGCTATTATTATTTCACTAGGGTTATAATATTCCTAGTTACTAACACATGCAGTTTGAAAATTCCATACGACCACATGTCCTGCAGTCTATCCGGATCATCCAGACGTACGGGATACATAATATAATTAACTTGTATATATATTTTACTTGTAATTCAACACTCGACGGTGTGTTGGAAGTGTGCCCCTCACGACGGAGAGCTCCAAATCTACTGGGTTCGCTGGGATGTCGGGATTGCATGTAGCCAATTTTTTCCCTAAATGATTCTAGTTATCAATCTAGTTTATTAGCCGGGACAATTTATTTAAAATTTTTGACCGTGGTGCTCTGAAATTTGCCTTATACATGATGCAAGATTAGACAATAGCTTGACAAGCATAATCAAAATCAACCACGAAAACAACGGGACATGCAATATAGGTGCTACTCATGGCCTTGATCATGACAGTACAATAAATCTCGGGTCAGGAGTGCGCTACGTCGAGCCACTATCAGGATTATAAGTACAGTATCAGTATTATCAGTTCCATGTCAAGATTCAGGAGTTCATTTATAGTGTACAATCACTAGATCATGTCAGAAAATTAAGATAAATTTCAAGAATGTCATATTCAAAAAATAACCATGATTAACTAAAATAACTGGATAAAAGAGAACTCGATAATCATCAAGAGTTAAGCATATTAAAGAGAATACTGGCATACAGGCGCATAAAACATCAATTCAGGGTTGGCGCATAACATCAGGCAAGAAAATAACATCCGCGCACATGGGTCAAAATCACTATTGGCGCACAATCACTAGTCCGGACAGTTCTGGCTCACTTTGATACCAAAAATGCTCTGAGCAAAAGATGGCACAAAATTGATACTAAAACGCAGTATAGAACCTTGAGGCACAATGACAGAAGTACGCGAGCCAGGAGCACTTATTCAAGTATGCCCAAAAAGGAGGGTTAGTGCACAAAGTGCGTAAGAAGGTCTACTAAAAGACAAAATGCAAGTCTCAATGCATGGCACAACAGTCGAGACAATCCTGCAGTCGAGAACACAATTCTCGAGAATGGTCAAAAGTTATTGCTTAGTCATTAAGTAATTACGAAGGGCTACAAAGTGCGCCGTCTATGGAGAATGACACATAGTGCGCCAACACAGCAAAGTGCGCCATTCTTCAGAAGCAACAAAGTGCGCCGGTAAGAAAACTTTTACCAAAGTGTGCAAATTCTGCAATATCTGCAAAGTGCGCCAACTTGGCTATTTAAGCAGTGGTGTACATTCTTGATGACTTACAGACCCATTCAAAAGTGTGCCAAGTAGGATTGTCGTACTTTTTGAGGATTTGTCATAGTACAAAACGTATAAAACGTACATAGGAGTAGAAAAGTACACCCAGAGTACTCAACATATCTTGTCACACTTTCTAAAAAAAATGTAAAACACATACAAGTGTGCTCACTGGAACTTCGCTTTATGCGCCATGGGTTCCATGCGTACTTTTTGTATGCATTCTCAGGCCAACTTTGCATTTCCCGACTTGTTGTTCTCGGACTCCATGGGCAATCCAATTCAAGGAAAACAAAATCATCAATGAGACAAGTTCTAAATGTTATCCAAAAATAAAATTGATCAAATAATTAAGACAAGTTATAATAAGAATCAAAGCAAGATCTATGGTTGTTCCTTCGGTTGGCAAGATGTACTTGTCTACGGTCAAGTTCTAGCCTAATACTACCAAGGTCACCCACGGCCAAGGCCAAGCTCGGCTGCTCTCGGTGAAGGCTGAACAAGTGAAGAAGGAAAGATAAATAAAAGGAAAAGAAAAGTGAAGGAAAGAGAAATAATTTGCTTAAATAGGCAAATGGTTGATTGTAGGCTATTGGATAATAATCCATGTCCCTCTTCCGGGTTCATCACATCCATGAACACGAAAACCAAGGGACCAACGGTCCAAAGCATACAACTAAGGAGAAACTTTACAAAAATAATCTAGACAATGCATGAATGACATAAAGCATAAAGTAAGCAATTAAACATAAAACAAGCTATATACGTATTATATGCGTATATCGGATACGTATACTAGAACAGTGAGACGGGTCTCAAAGAATAATAAAGAGAAATGGGGAGAGGGGAATAGGGGGGGGAGAGGAGGGGGAGGATGTATAAGAAACCAACTATACATAGTTACCCAGAGCCGAAACATCCCGCTCTATGATAACAAACACTCCGTAGGTAGACTTCTCCAACTTTTCAAATATTCTATTGTTGCGCTCCTTCCAAATATGTCATACCGCGCACTGGAGTCGTATTCTTACTACCAAATAATGTCCAAATAGCGACGGTTTAGCGACGTCTATATAAAACAAAAACCATGTCACGCCCCAGTCCCAAAATACCGAGGGACTGGACACGTGGCAATGGCCAGCAGCACGCACCGATGGACAAACCCAATTTAATGGATCCATCGGGGCATACTTAAGCTGTAGTACAACAATAAATAGGTCCAATAGTACAAGTCACAGTCTATTCTAATCTCATCCACAACAGATAATCACAGATCAAATGCCAGAATAAATGCAAATAAATATAAACTAACAAGTCTGAATAAAAGTGTCTCGGAGAACAATTCGAGAATAAGTCTGATACATCAAAGCAAATAGACATGAATTAAAGTATTTGGAAATGAAAATAACTTATTATGTAAAGCCAGTACTCAAGAGAAGTCCTCTGGCACGATCTCGTCCTCAGGTACTGGTACTGTTCCGTGAAGTGCTCATGTTCCGTATACCTCTGGATAAACCTCGTCTGCTAATCCTGGGGACATAATCCGGATCCAGGTCCTCAGTGGACATAGCAAGGTACAAGAAAGCTCATGCCAAAATAAATGCAGTGCAGCAATAAATGAAACAATAGGGTAAACTATATAACCATCTATGTGAAATGCAAGTTGAGAGCATCACTAGAACTTAGGCTGATACCACTACGAGCTCTGTGTCGGGGAGCCGGTAGCAGGGTCTACTATATGTTTTACTATGTGTTTACTATGGATTATATATATATAAAATTAGCCTGTAGCCTGTGTGTCTCTCCCCACCCAATGTAATCACACGTCTCATGTCCATGACACGCAGGATCAATACTAATGCAGCAAGTCATATAATGTCTATGTCATAAACCTGTATCCTATACAGAATCACCACGAATATCTCAAGATTATTCTGTCTCATGAATAGTGTCCTGGGTTATGATGTACTTGATTAGACAAGTACGAGAAGTATAGGGTCTCGGTATCCATGTCTAGATGACGTTACACAACTCCGCGTACGGGGTTGGCACCCGACTTTTAATCGGACGCTAAGTAAGTCACACGGTCCTAGGTCAAGCATGCACAACAATATAAATGAATCAAAAAAAATATGTAACAAGAATGCAAAGTTGGCAAGGTACACTTGCCCACTGCTGTATAAATAAGTCAAGAAAATAAGTAGCAAAGCTGCAGGGTTTGGCAATGTACACTTGCCTGTGGTTCGGGCTCCAACTGTAGCTCTGGTATTCGTGAAATCTCTAGGAACGTCTTCGGATACTGAAACAAACATTACCATCAGATTCAGAAAATATCAAATAGCTAGAAACGTTTGTCCTTGAGTCCAATTTGAAGACAAGGGCAAAAATAATAATTTCGGGTCAAAACGGGGTCCACATGTGGGCCCGCTTTGCACCAAAAAATGTGTCAGGGACAAAGGTCTCCAAATTCGTCCAACTTAGTGTCACTAAGTCAGGAACGATGATATGAACCCAACGGAACTTCCAGAATTGGATTCCGATGAGCCGATCACAAAATCGCCCGTCAAGTGGAGCTTGTGGGGTCCACGATACGCGATTTTGTCAACGTTCTCAGAATCGAACCAAACTTGGGTCACAGGACCAGCGTATCGCTACGAGTCCGATGGCATAAGTTTTGTTTCGATCCAACGTGTGTACACAAAGTTATGACACATTCCAGAAAGGACGGATACGGGATGGTGTCCGCGGATACGCGTTGATTCCGGTGTACACACACATCCGAATCAACTTCTGCAAAATCCCGCACGTCCGTATCAACGACGCGCACGTATCGGTGAAGACCGCACGCGACCAAGTCGTCCCGTTTGGCGGGGCGTACCCAATTCCGAGGTGAATCAGGACATTATTTTTCCTGTTTTTGGATCACGGTTCGCGATCGCCACAGGACGAGGTGCCCCGAGCAGGTTGCACGGGCACCAAGAGGGTCACGCAGGGTTCGCGACGCAACAGACGAAATCGAAAACGGGTAAACGAGCAGGGAGATACGGGTACATAAACAGGGCTCCTGGAAACCGGAATTTCCGTGTCCGATACGACGCGAAGGGGCCGCGTCCGTGTCCTGAGTCCTGTGTCCTAGGGTTAGGGTTTGGGGATGCTGCTGGCCGGAGCTCAGAAGGGCCGGAGGGAGGCTGGGGTCGGGCGGCGCTGGCCGGAGGTGGCCGGGGGAGCAGAGGTGGCCGAGGTAGTCGGCGGCGGTGCACGGGAGGCAGCACAGGCGGCCGGAGGAGCTGCTCGAGGTTTGGGCCGTGCGGGGAAGAAGGAGGAGGGGGAGGAAGTCGCCGGGCGAGGCGCTGGCGAGGGCGGGGCACGGCGGCGCTGGTGAGGCGGGGCACGGCGGGTGGCGGTCGGAGTCGGGGCGGCGCGCAGCTGGTGGAGGAGCTTAGGGTTCAGATGGGGGTGGCCGGAGGAGGAGCTCGGGGGGGTTTTATAGGTTCAGGGGAGAGAGAGGGGCCGAGGGAGGCCGGCCGAGCGGGCGACGTGGCCGCGGGGTCGTGGGCGGGTCAGGCGCGGGCTCCGGCGACGTGGCCGGAGCCGTCGGCGGGAAATTCGGGGGAGAGAACGGGTGAGGGAAAGGGTCAGAACGGGTCGGGCGGGTTCGGGTCTGACAGACCCAACCCGACCCGATAGCCAAACGGGTTTGGGCTGGGCTGGGCTTGGTTTGGGTATTTTAAATTTTAATTATTTAAAAATAGTTTTCGGGCATTAAAAATATTTTCGGGGACCAATAAATTTCCAGAAAATTACCCTAAGTCCAGTTTTTCATTTTACACCCAAAAATATTATTTTCATAATATTTTAATATATTTTAAAATATTTAATTTTATTTAATGCCAAAATACCCTGGTTTTAATTAGTAAATATTCTCAAAAAATCCTAAAAAATTCTGAAAAATCCAGTTTTAAAAATCTTAAAAAATCAGGGGGTTTACACATCACAATACGTCGGTGATAGCGATATGGAGCGACGTTTAGCGACTACAATTACTATAATAATAAAAAATATCGCTAGGTGGTCGCTAAACGTCGCTAACTTTTTAATTTTAGCGATGTTTACCCACGTTTATGTATTTAAGTCGCAGTATATGATTATTTTTGCAACGGTTAGCGACGTCTAGACAGAGCGCAGCTTGGCAACTCTGGTCTCGTCTACGGAGCACAGACAGACGGAGCTGGAGGGATCGCATACGACCATGGGTGACTCACTTGCGAGGATACATGCGGCACAAGATTTGTTGAGTCGGTCGGTTGCGGAGAACACTTCATGGGTGGTATCTGCCATGGATTCATACAATGCTCGACTGCTATTATTGGAGCAGATACGTCCTCCTGATCCGCCGACATCGACACCGACTCCATCGATTCTACTGCCTCCTCTATCGGGACTGGTGACGCTTTCACAGGAGCAATATGGTTTCCTCTTATCCCAGATGCGCGACAGTGCTCCTCCTCCTCCTGATCCGCAGTAGTTCTTATTGGGAAATTTTTAGTATGTTTGTGTGTATTGGCCCATTCTTGGGTCTTTGATGTACTTATTTTATACTTTTTACTACATTATTTGGATGAGACGGATATGACATTATTTTAGATTCATGTATTTATTTGTTTGGACATTCATGCATGTTTCGATATTTTTGACGTGTTTGTGTGTATGTACCGGTGTTGAGTGTTCCACCGAAGGGGTCAACGAACCCAGAAAATTCAACGGAGGGTTGTTCCGGGTCTATTTATATAAACTGTGATTTTGTAACTACAGATAAACTTTTGTTGGAAAATATTTTTTGAAACTGCATGCTTTTTTCTGCATTTGTTTTAAAATTAACGACGTCCTGCGACGTTTGCCGACGTCTACCGACATGACAGTGCGTCGCTAAACTGTGTCAAAACGTCGCTGACTGGTAGCAGCGACGTCGCTAACCTGTGTCAAAATGCCGCTACACGTCGCCAAATAGCTGATATGGCAATTTCTGCCATGTCAGCATTAATATAGCAAAACGTCGCTGGTAATATCGTTGATTTAGCAACGTTATACGACAACATACACCGTCGCTGATTTACTGACTTCGAGTCGCTAGACGTCGCTAATAACAAAATAATCTGCGACGTGGTCGCGTCGCAAATATAGTGACTAATAGCGACAAATTTGTTGTCGGTGACTAAGGTTTACGCGACAACATCAAAACGTCACAAATTACGTTGCTAATTATTTCTAGCGACGTTTTTTTAACCTATTAGCGACGTTTGTTGTATGTATTATTTTAGTAGTGTCGTACCTCCCGGTACCAGCTCTTTCCTTTATGGCGAGCAGCAAATAAAGTTCTGACCCACACCTCCAGATCATCCTCTACATCGGACAGTGTAATCCCCCTGATTTTCAAAGAATTTTAAATTGGATTTTCTGAATTTTCTGGAAGTTTCTTGGATTTTTCTTGAATTAAATTCATGTTCTTTAATTATTAAAGGATTTTTTAAATGTTAATAATTAATATTAAAATATTATGAAAATAATATTTTATGGTGTAAAATAGAAAACCAGATATAGGGTAATTTTCTGGAAATTTATTGGACCCCAGATGAATTTTAAAAGCCCTAAATACTAATTAAATTATTAAACCAATTTAAAACCCAAATAAAACCGGGTTTATTTAACCAAAATAAACCGAACCGGACCGGCCGGTCTACCCGAACCGGTCCAACCCTTAGCGGGTCGGATCCGGGTCAGACCCGACCCGCATGAACCCGAACCCGACCCGGACTCTTTCTCTTCCCCAACGGATCGAACGGCCGACCCTTGGCCTTCCGCCTCCGGCCGTTAAGCCACCAGCGGCCCTTCTCCTCCCTGCGCCGCCTCCGCTCCCGAACGCCCGGCTCCTCCTCTGCCCTCCCGTAACCGCCGACGGCCCCTCCATCTCCCTTCCCGCCTATAAGAACCCGCCGCCCGCTGCCCTCAGCCCGACCCCGCTGCCCTACCTGCCGGTCGACTCCCCGCCGGATCTTCCAGTAGCCGCCGCACTCCTCCAGACCCTGCCTCGCCGCCACCTCCGCCGAGTCTCGCCCCCGCCAGTCGCCTCCGCCCCGAGCAGCAGCAGCAGCAGCATAGGGCCAGAGCGCCGCCGCCCGACGCCGCCAGAGCCTAGCCGACGACTGCCCAGCGCGCCGCCTCCTCCGGCCCTCGCCGCCTCAGCCGTCTCCGGCCTCCCTCCGGCTGTCTCCGGCCGCTGCAGCTCGGACAGAAACCAAACCCTAACCCTAGCTTTGTGATTCGTGTCGGACACAGTGTCCAGGACACAGGACACGAAACGGATACGAAACCCAGTTTCACGGAGCACACTTCAGGTACTTGTAACTTTTTGCTCGTAGTTCGGAATTCGATTCCGTAAATTGTATCGCGTAGCCTGTATGACCCTCTCGGTGCCCGGACAAACTGCTCGGGACATCGCGTCCTGTGGTGATCGCACACCGCGATCCAAAAACAGGAAAACCAACACCCTGTTTCACCCCGGAATCGAGTACGCCCCGCCAAACGGGACGACATGGTCGCATGCGGTCTTTACAGATACGTGCGCGTCGTTGATACGGACGTGCGGAATTTCGCAGAAGCTGATTCGGATGTGCGTGCACACCGGAATCATTGCGTATCCGCGGACATCGTCCCGTATCCGACCATTCTGATTCTCGCTGTAACTTAGTGTATACACGTCGGATCGAGACGAAACTTGTGCCATCGGACTCGTAGCAATACGCTGGTCCTGTGAGCCAAGTTTGGTTCAATTCTGAGAACGTTGACAAAATCGTGTGTCGTGGGCCCTACAGGCTCCACCCGACGGGCGATTTTAAGAACGGCTCATTGGAATCCAATTCTGGAAGTTCCGTTGGGTTCGTATCATCGTTCCTGACCTGTTGACACTAAGTTGGACTGATTTTGAGACCTTTGACCCTGACGCGTTTTTCGGTGCAAAGCGGCCCACATCTGGACCCCGCCTTGATCCGAAAATGACGTTTTTGCCCTTGTCTTCAAATTGGACTCAAGGACAGGCGTTCCTAGCTGATTAAAATATTCTGGATCTGATGGTGATGTTTGTTTCAGCAACCGGACTACTGCCTGGAAATCCAGCAGGAGCTCGAGCTACAATTGGAACAGGAAACCCAGGCAAGTGTACCTTGCCATAAAATGCAGTTATTGATTCATTTTGATTTTTTTGCTTTAATTTCTGTGACTGTTGTACTTGCCCTATCCAGTACTTTATACCCAGGACACTTGACACAAAGCATGATACAGAATCTTCCTGATTATTCAAGGAGGTTTTGTATAGGTTATAGAATTCATGACTTAAGCTTTATTTTCTTAGAACATGACTGACTGCATTAGTTTTAATCTTGCGTAACATGAACATTGAGAACTGTGACGTGAGATTACATTGGGTGGGGAGAGTATTACCATATCAAGGCTGATTATATTATATATATTGTTATCTGGAAGTGTCCTAGTCTCTGACACAGAGCTTTGGCACCTGTACTGGCCCTTCGAGAAAACACTGCTATGGTTTCTTGTCACTGATCCTGTAGTAGTCTCAGCCTGAAGTATGATTAATAACTCTCATCTTGCATGATCACTTAGATGGTTTAGTTACTTACCCTGTTATTCCTTTATTACTGCACTGCATTATATATTTGGCTTGTGTTTTCTGTACCTTGCTATGTCCCCTGAGGACCTGGAATGGATTATGTCCCCAGATTTAGCAGACAAGATCTACCCTGAGGTGTACGGAACAGGAGCACTACTCGGAGCAGTACCTGAACCTGAAAATGAGGTGATCGCAGAGGACTTCTCTTGAACAATTGCTTCGCCATGCACAGTCTTATGGCAAATAGACTTTATTTCCTGTTTCATTAAACTCTTTATTTTCCTGTTAATTGAACTTGTGTAAACAGACTTATTATCGGGTGGTTTTCCGATTTCTTTCAATACTTGTAACTGGATGTTGTTGTTTATTTTTTTGCTGATGTTGCTATCTTTATTCTGTGGATGAGAATAGTAAAACCCTGACTGATGTAATACAGCTTAAGTATGTCCGATGGATCCATTAAATTGGGTTTGTCCATCGGTGCATGCTGCTGGCCATTATCACGCGTCCAGTCCCTCGGTATTTTGGGACTGGGACGTGACAGACAGGATCCCCATTGTTCTTATCTGGGCTTGCCAGATACCAGAGCTGAAGTTACATTTGAAGAATATATGTCTTGGTTCTTCTCCTCCACGTCACACAAAGGACACCACTGCCCGTTAGAGAGGATACCAAATCTGCAGAGTCTATCCAATGTAAGGAGACAACCGCGGAAGACCTTGAAACATATTCAGTTGCATCTTTACAGGCGCCCCCACAAATTGGAGCCAGTCCTGTTTTGGGTATTCAGTTCTCACCTCATCATACATAACTCTGAAGACAAATCCATGTACTCCACCTATCTCCAGGATCCAGTAATCTTTCCCTTTACAAGTATCAATTTTGATACTCTGAATAAGTCTTTGACCCATTCTCCTGCTATCTATCCATTCCTCAAAATGGTCTACACCTGCTCCTTGAGGCCCGCCTGGTGTGGATGCCCTCTCCTCTGACGCCAAATGAAGTTGGCACACAGACTCTATATTTTCTGCAACGTCGTAGAGGAGACCATGATTGCTTGCAACCAGAACAAAACCACTGCTCCAATGACTGTCTTAACTAGCTCGATACGTCCGCCAAAAGAGAATGTTTGAGCCTGCCAACCCTCCAGACGTACCTGGATTGCCTCCAACAGACTGTTGCTTTCCATTGCTTGGACATACGAGATTGTGAGAGGGAGGCCCAACTACTTGACATGAATATCTCCCTGCTCTTTCTCAAGAAGATACTGAGACTGGAATTTTGTAGTACATAATCTGTTGAAGAAGACTCTGCTCTTGTCTTTATTAAGTTCTAGTCCAAAAAACCGTCCGAACTCCACGAGCACCGTCATAAACGTTTAGATGTTGTCCTCATAAGGTTGGATAAACACTAGCAAATTATATATATATATATTCTTCTATGGTATGGTCACGAAAAATGATTGAGGCGGACGGGGTTCGATCTCTGACATCGTCGGTAAGTAGGTTTAAGGGATGGGGGAGGAGGGTTCCGATAGTGTGTGTATATATATATATATATATATATATATATATATATGAAGAAAAGAATATGAACCATAAGTTCGGATAGTGTACTAGTGCACATGGGTGCACATTGAATATAGAAATACAATTCTATTTGTCCACATGTGCATAGTATGGCTCATATTCCGTTTACCCATATATATATATATATATATATATATATATATATATATATATATATATATATATATATATATATGAGAGCGGATCAAAAGATCCGTCTTCGAACCTCGCTTGAGTCCCATCCTTTCGTTGCCCGTCGGATCGGAGGGTCCGTTCGATCCTCGGATCGGGAGGTCCGTTCGATCCAACAGTCGAAAGCAATGGGGCTCCTGCGGGACTCCGCAGACGGAGCTTCTGATCCGCCAGAGAGAGAGATATATATATTTTGATGCTCGAGTAACCAAGCAAACTTCACAAGCCTGCAACCATTTCCATGTCAGCATCAAGAATTTATTATTTTCTCGCCTGAATCAAATCTTAATCTAATTACATTTCAATTTTTGCACCGTGTATTACTTCTTCTTTTTTTCTTTTCTTTTCTTTTCTTCTTCTTCTTTTACGTTATATTTGTTTTATATTAGAGTTTTGCGTATGGCATGCACGCGCTGCGTTGGATGCAAGTGACTTTATAATTGGCATGCTATGATTGTAGTTTTCATTATTCAATAGTGCATCGGCTAATTAGAGTTTAGATCTTGAATTTTATATCAATTTAGAGTTTAAGTCTGACTTATTCAATTAGAAAATTTAGACTTTTCGTTTTTATTATTTGTTTTATTTTTTTCTATTATGTTCTCTCTTTCATGCTTAACAAATTTTTTTTATATATAGACTATGGAGGAGATATATAATGAAAAATAAAATAAAAATAAAACTAAAAATAAAAATAAAAATAAAAATTCAGGATCTAAACTTTTTAATTGTACATATTAGAACTTAATTTTTATATAATATCGATGGTCTAAACACTAATTAGCCCATAATGCATCTTAACTTACAGTTGTTGACCCCATTTCTTTTTTGTATATTGCGACTTCAGAAACAGATTCTGATTGTGACGTTCCATCTGTGATATTATTATTTCAAAATCTGCTATAAATCACGATGGACGTACGAAAACCTAAGCCCAATGTACATTAATCTAATCCAATACTAAGTCTAAAGTCTTCACTTGCCTAACCTATAATAAATACTGATATATCAACTACATAAATTCAAATAAGGACTCATGAGTTGAACTATGACATGACAAGTGAATTTTTTTTCAGTTTAGATTTAAAATTTTTGTACTTAGATCATTTGAAAAAGTTAAAAGATAAGATAGATGTAATTCAACAATTGTAAATTGTATGAGTTCAAAATATTAAGAACTCATGAGTTCCTCTAGAAATTTTATATTATCTTTATGCATACGGGGATCTGATAATTATTGCAGTTTCTTCCACTTGAGCTGGATTTTTGCTTCCAGATCCTGCAGGTAACTTTCTTTTTTCTTTTAAAATTTGGTAATGCTAAACTAAAAAAAAAATGTACAATGGGAGGTCCAATGTTCACCGTTAATTTGTAATATAGTATATTTCATTCCTTTTCTTATCAAGCATTTTTTGGCCTCTGGAGTATTTTTAGTATCTGTCACGCCCCAGTCCCAAAATGTCGAGGGACTGGAGATGCGTGGCAATGGCCAGCAGCACGCACCGATGGATAACCCAATTTAATGGAGCCATCAGGGCGTACTTAAGCTGTAAATAAGGTCTACTACACAAGTCACACTAATCTCATCCATGAAGATAAAAAAATAAACTGCATAATCAAATGGAAATAAGTAGCAACATCATCACAGCAAGTCAGTCGGAGCAACAATCCGACTATAGTCTGAAATAAACTGGCTCTATAGGCCAGGAACAAAAGATGTAAACATGAAATAAATACTGAGTACTGGAACAAGCACTCAGGAGAAGTCCTCGGCAGTCACCTCGTCTTCAGTGTTCGGTTCAGCTCCAGCAATAGCTTCAGCTCCGGTCCCGTATATCTCGGGATACTGCTCCTCAGCTAAACCTGGGGACATAATCCATTCCAGGTCCTCAGTGGACATAGCAAGGCACAGATAATACAAGCCAAAATGAATAAGCAGTGCAATAAATAATGAATCAGCAGGGTAAACTAAGTAACTAACCATCTATGTGATATGCAAATGAGAGCAACACTAGTACTCAGGCTGAGACCGCTACAAGCTCTGTGTCGGGGAGCCGGTAGCAGTAATAACACGTAAAGGGTCTAGCTCTGGTGGAGAGTCTACAACCTCATAATAATAGTAGACATATATATAGAACAGCCTGTAGCCTGTGTGTCTCTCCCCACCCAATGTAATCACGCAAGCCATGACCATAACGTCTCATGTCCATGTCAGCGGGATTATAACTAATGCAACAAGTCATACTGTCTAAAAATAAATAACTCTGTCAAGTCCTGTATCCTATTCAGAATCCCCACGAATAACTCAGGAAGATTCTGTCCATGATAGTGTCAAGTGTCCTGGGTTGTAGGGTACTTGAGAGGTCAAGTACAAAATAAGGGGGGGTCGTAAATCCATCTCTAAATGACGAACCCAACACCGCGTACGGCGTTGGCACCCGACTATGATCGGACACTAGGTACGTCATACGTTTCCTAGGTTTAAGCAGTTTAGATCAGTTTATAGGAAATTGCACAAGAAATCCAGTAGAGTATTTTTACAGAAAATATGAAAATAATGACTGCAAGTTTGGCAAGGTGCACTTGCCTGAAGTTTGAATCCCACTAAGGTCCTGGTTTCGGAAATTTCCAGAGATGTCTCCGAAAGCTGAAATAAACAGTACCATCACGCTCAGAAGGTGTCAAACAGCTAGGATCGCCTGTCCTTGGGTCCAATTTGGAGGCAAGGGCAGAAACGGTAATTTTGGGCCAAAACGGGGTCCACCGGTGGGCCCGCTTTGCACCGAAAAACGTGTCAGGGTCAAAGGTCTCCAAATTCACCAAACTTAGTGTCAACAGGTCAGGAACACTGATACGAACCCAACGGAACTTTCATATTTGAATTCCGATGAGCCGATCACGAAATCGCCCGTCGAGCGGGGCCTGTGGGGCCCACGACACGCGATTTTGTCAACGTTCTCAGAATTGAACCAAACTTGACCCACAAGACCAGCGTATCGCTACGAGTCCGATGGCGCAAGTTTCGTCTCGATCCGACGTGTGTGCACGAAGTTAGGATGAATTGCAGAAAAGGCAGATTCGGAGCGATGTCCGTGGATACGCGTTGATTCCGGTGTGCACGCACACCCGAATCAGCTTCCGTGAAATCCCACACGTCCGTATCGACGAGGCGCACGTATCTGTGAAGACCGCACGCGACCAAGTCGTCCCGTTTGGCGGGGCGTACTCAGTTCCGGGGTGAAACAGGGTCTGGTTTTTCCTGTTTTTGGATCGCGGTGTGCGATCACCACAGGACGCGATGCCCCGAGCGGTTTGTCCGGGCACCGAGAGGGTCATACAGGCTTCGCGTAAAAATTTACGGAATCGAATTCCGAGCTACGAGGAGGAAATTATGAGTACCTGAAGGGACTCGAAAAATCGAGGTTTTCTGTGTCCGAATCGTGTCCTGGACACGTGTCCTCGGCTAGGGTTAGGGTTCTCTGTGTCCGGTTCTGTGTCCGCGTGTCCGGGCTCTGGGGGACTGGCCGCCGGTCGAGGCGACCCCGGGGCGGTGCTGGCAGCGGACGGCGAGGTCTCCGGCGGCGTCGAGGGGGTCGGACTCGGGGTCGGCTCCGCCTGGGGAGGAGGAGGAAGAGTAAGGGCAAGGGGCTCTGGACGGCGGGCAGATCTGGAGGTGGGGCTCTCGGCGGGTGGCGGTGCTAGCCTGCGGAGGGCGGCGGGTTAGGGAGTAGGTCGGCCGGAGTGGGGTTCCGGCGGAGGGTGGCTGTGTGTGGGGAGGTCGAGGGAGGAGGGAAGAGGGTTTATATAGGGGGCTGAGGGAGGCCGGCCGGGGCGTCGAGGGCGGGAGAATCGGAGGGGAGGCGACGTGGGGGGGTTCTCCGGCCACGTCGCCGGAGAACGCGGCGGGCGGCGGGTTTTTCGGGTCGGCGTGGGTGACAGGGGCGGGTGAGGGTGAAGCGGGTCCGGGTCGGGCGCGGATCCGGGTGAGCGGACCCGCCCGACCCGCTAAGGGTGAGGTTGGGCTGGGCTGGGCTGGTCGAAATGGGCTCGGCCCACTGGGCCGGGCCGGGCCCAAAGCAAAAAAAAAAATAATAATAATAGAAATAATAATAATATTAATATTAATATTAATTAATTAATTTAGGAAAATAGTTTTTAGGCTTTTAAAAATAGGTCTGATGCCCAATAAAATTCCAGAAAATTACCCTAAGTCCGATTTTCTATTTTACACCATAAAATCATATTTTCATTACATTTTAATGTTGTTTATTGGCAATTAAAAATTACAAACTCACTACAGGGCCTATGTAAATTCCTGAAAAATGTATTTTAAATCCCAAAATTGATTTAAAAAATCTGAAAAAATTTAGGGTGTTTACAATCTACCCCCCTTAAGAGGATTGCGTCCTCGCAATCGGAGGGTAAACTATAAAGACAAGATTTACAGAATTAAAATGCTTAGGTTACCTGATTCTGCAAATAAGTGCGGATAACGCTGCCGCATAACATCTTCTCGCTCCCAGGTCGATTCGCCAGGGGAGTGGTATTTCCAAGCTACTCGAACCAGCCTGATAGTCTGTCCTCGCAGTGTCTTCTCGCTGGTGTCGAGTATACCCACTGGCTGCTCTTCGTATCTCAGGCTAGGTCCCACTGAAATCTCAGAGTGATCAACTATATGGCTTGGGTCCGTCACATACCTCCTCAGTTGTGAGACGTGGAATACGTCGTGCACTCCCTCTAAGGATGGAGGTAATGCAAGACGGTAAGCCACCTCACCAATGCGCTCCAAGATATCAAATGGCCCAATGTACCTTGGGCTTAACTTGCCTCTGCTGCCGAATCTGATAGTACCTCTAGTGGGCGAGATCCTCAAAAATACATGCTCTCCTTCCTTGAACTCCAATGCTTCTGTCTATCCTGGGCTGCACGGAGATGGTTCTGAATCTGTTTTACTTTCTCCACTGTCTCCGTTACCAACTCTGGACCCAGCATTTGACGTTCACCAACGTCGCTCCAGCATATTGGCGATCTGCACTTCCTTCCGTACAACGCCTCGAAGGGTGCCATCTGAATGCTTGCCTGATAGCTGTTGTTGTAGGAGAACTCCACTAAGTGCAGATGATCTTCCCAAGATCCTCCAAAGTCCAGTATACAGGATCGCAACATATCTTCCAGGATCTGAATGGTGCGCTCTGACTGTCCGTCTGTCTGAAGATGATAGGCAGTACTGAATTTGAGCCTGGTGCCGAGACTCTCTTGCATGCTTCGCCAGAAGTGAGATGTAAATCTTGAGTCTCGATCTGATACGATACTAACCGGCACTCCATGTAATTTTACGATCTGACGCATATACATGTCGGCTAGTACTTCTGTGGATTGTCCGACTCTGAACGGCAAGAAGTGAGCCGACTTAGTGAGCCGATCCACGATGACCCATACTGCATCCTTACCACTAGGGCTTCTCGGAAATCCAGTGACAAAGTCCATGGTAATATGCTCCCACTTCCATTCAGGGATGGGAAGTGGCTGCAACATACCTGCAGTCCTTTGGTGCTCGGCCTTCACCTGCTGGCAGACTAAGCATTTTGCCACAAATCGGGCAATCTCCCTTTTCATCCTATGCCACCAGTAATATTGTCTTAAGTCCCGGTACATCTTGGTTCCTCCTGGATGAACCGAGTATATGGAGCTATGGGCTTCTGTCATCAGTTCCTGCCTTAATTCTCCATTTGGAACACATAGGCGATTTCCGCACCTTAATGTTCCGTCCTCGTGGATGCGAAGTCCCGTCTGTAAGCCTGCTTCTGTTCTTTCTCTCAGCCTTCGAAATCTGGCATCATTAGGCAAAGCTTCCTTGATTCTCTCCACCAGCGATGACTTTACTTCGAGGTTAGCCAGCAACCCATTTTGTCCAGGTAGAACAACCTCTATCTGAAGATCTTGCAAGTCTTGTAATAGCTGAGGCTGCTCCGTTAAGAAATAAGCCGAGGGTTTTCTGCTGAGGGCGTCGGCTACAACATTTGCTTTCCCCGGGTGGTACTGCAGATCGATATCAAAGTCCACCATCAACTCAAGCCAACGCCTTTGCCTCATATTGAGCTCCTTCTGTGTATAAACATACTTCAAGCTCTTATGATCAGTGAATATCTCGACCTTTTCTCCATACAGATAATGTCTCCAGATCTTCAATGCAAAAATAACTGCGGCTAGCTCCAGGTCGTGCGTTGGGTAGTTCTTCTCGTGGACCTTCAGCTGGCTCGATGCATAAGCGATAACCTTGCCATGTTGCATCAAGACACAACCTAGTCCACTACCGGACGTATCACTATATACAACAAAACCTCCTGACCCTGAGGGAAGAGTCAAGACTGGTGCTGTTGTTAGACGCCTCTTCAATTCTTCAAAGGCATGCTGGCATTCTTCCGTCCATATGAACTCCTGATCCTTCCGTGTCAGCTTAGTCATCGGCTCTGCGATTCTTGAAAAAATTTCTACGAACCGCCGGTAATACCCAGCAAGTCCAAGAAAACTTCTCACTTCCGCGACAGAGGTAGGGGTAGGCCAGGTTTCTATAGCAGTGACTTTCTCTGGGTCCACAGACAGTCCTTCACCCGAGATAATATGCCCTAAGAATGGCACCTTGTCCATACAGAACTCACATTTGCTGAGTTTGGCATACAGTTTCTCCCTTCTCAAGGTTTCTAGCACAATTCTAAGGTGTTCCTCGTGCTCTTCGTGGTTCTTAGAGTAGATTAGGATATCATCAATGAACACCACCACAAACTTATCCAAGTACTGATGGAAGACCCCGTTCATCAAACTCATAAATACAGCAGGTGCGTTGGTTAAACCAAACGGCATAACTAGGAACTCATAATGCCCATACTTAGTTCTGAAGGCCGTCTTTGGGATATCTTCTTTCTTCACCCTAATCTGATGATAACCGGATCTAAGGTCAATCTTGGAGAATACCTTAGCACCACTCAACTGGTCAAACAAATCATCAATGCGTGGTAATGGGTACCGGTTCTTAATAGTTACAGCATTAAGGGCTCGGTAATCAATGCACAGCCGTACAGATCCGTCCTTCTTGGGTACAAAAAGTATAGGTGCTCCCCATGGTGAAACACTGGGCCGGATAAATCCTTTCTCCAGAAGGTCGTCAACTTGTGTTTTCAGCTCCACTAACTCCTTAGGTGCTAGCCGATATACCGATGAGGTGATAGGTTCGGCTCCTGGAGTTAGGTCTATCGTGAATTCTATCTCCCGATCAGGTGGTAAACCTGGAAGGTCGTCGGGAAATACATCCACAAATTCCGTTATGACTCTTGGGTAACTTGAATCTTCTTCTACAGTCAATACCCTAAGAGTTGGCTGGACCCCTTGTTCTACAGCTCCTCGTAGAAATTCAAACTTAGGAAGGCTAGGGGGTCTAAATATCACTTTTCCAAGCCGGCAATCCAGTGTCGCATGGTACTGACTTAACCAGTCCATACCAAGTACAACATCGTAATCAGGCATAGAAAAGATCAGAAATTGGGCTCGCATCTCTCGGCCACAGACTACTACCGAACATGATCTACAAGTATCACTAACCGGGATAATTCCACCTCCCGTTAGTATTCTCTTCATCTTCGAGAGAGGTGCGGTAGCTATTCTATGTGTGGCTACGAAGCTAGCAGCAATAAATGAATGCGAAGCTCCAGAATCAAATAATGCTAAAGCAGGAATTGAAGCTACTAATATGGTACCTGCTATCACTTCGCCTGCAGTAGCTTCCTCAGTGACTGCTAGTGCATATGCCTGACCTCGTCCCTGGGCGGGACCCCTTTGCTGACGAGCTTGTTGGAACAGTGCTGCCTGGGGTGGTAGAGGTGGCCTGGCTCCTCCAGGCCCTGTCTGTGTTGCTCCCCCAGCTGGAAGAGCTGCAGGTGGAGCTGGTCGATTTGGAACTCCCTCTCGACGTTCCGAGCAGTCCTTGGAGAAGTATTGTCCAGATCGGCAAACCAGGTAGAGTCCCAGCTTGCGTCGACATTCCTTTTCAATATGCCCTACCTTGCTGCAGTAGTGGCAAGTAGGCAGGTTCTTAGTTGCTGCTCTTGGAGGCGGGCTCTTCTGGGGACGTTTAGCATATTCCCCTGGTGATGACTTGGACGGTGCTGAGGAGAAGGGACGTTTCAGGCTTGATTCCCTCCGAGTAACGCGCTCCAGCCGACGTGCTGCAGCTAGGACGTCGGTGTAAGAGGTGGGCGCGACCGATCCGATTAACTTCTGAAGCTCGAACCTGAGCCCATCAAAGAATTTCTCTGCCTTCTCCTCTTCGGTAGGAATTAGCGAAGGGGCGAAGCGGCTCAGGCGAATGAATTCGGCGTTATATTCCTCCACAGTCATGTTGCCCTGGATCAGGCGGTTGAATCGGTCTCGGAGTTCTGACCGAGCCACAGCAGAGATGTACATTTCCTTGAAGAGTCTGGAGAACTCCTCCCAGGTAACCTGATCATGTCCGAGCCTTCTTTCTTCGGACAGCCACCAATGATGCGCGTTGTCCGTCAGTTGCATCCTGACGGCAATCATCCATTTGTCCCTTGGTAGTTCGGCGGCCTCCAACTGATGTTGTGTGTTTGTAAGCCATTCATGCACTTCAGTTGGTCCTTCCTTGCCCGAGAAGGTACGGGGCTTGAGTTGACGGAAATTCGTAATAGATCCCGTCGTTGGCCGCCTATTTGGTGCATGCTCCAATGCTGCGACCAGGCTGTTCCTTAGGTTCTCGGCCTCTCGGCGTTGGGTCTCCTGTTGAATCTGTTGTTGTGCCTGCATCATGGCGTAGAACATCTGGAACATTTGCTGACCGTCCATTGCCTGCCCTGGGGGAAAGACAGGCATCATAGGAGGGAACTGGGGAGGAGGCGGGATGTCATCACGCCTGAATCTGGAACTTGGCTGGCCAGTTTGGTTGCTCTGAGAGGATTATCCTCTGGTATCCGGCGTCGTTCCAGCTTCGCAGGTAAACCCTGCTTCAGTCGGTGTTCCCAAGGGGGTCTCGTCACCACTTCTGGGATCCATTACTCTGCATCAAAAGAAAACAATGAGAACGCACAGAGGAATCAAACAGGATGCAATTCAAGCAATTAAATTGAGTTCGACATAGAGTTCAAAAACGATTAAATATATGGATGAGATCCTATAACCTATCTTATTGCAGGCCTGTTCGGTCCCTAAGTTAAAACCGAACAATTTAGTTTGGACCTGCATGGGCCACCACAAAAACCATGTCACGCCCCAGTCCCAAAATGCCGAGGGACTGGAGATGCGTGACAATGGCCAGCAGCACGCACCGATGGATAACCCAATTTAATGGAGCCATCAGGACGTACTTAAGCTGTAAATAAGGTCTACTACACAAGTCACACTAATCTCATCCATGAAGATAAAGAAATAAACTGCATAATCAAATGGAAATAAGTAGCAACATCATCACAGCAAGTCAGTCGGAGCAACAATCCGACTATAGTCTGAAATAAACTGGCTCTATAGGCCAGGAACAAAAGATGTAAACATGAAATAAATACTGAGTACTGGAACAAGCACTCAGGAGAATTCCTCGGCAGTCACCTCGTCTTCAGTGTTCGGTTCAGCTCCAGCAATAGCTTCAGCTCCGGTCCCGTATATCTCGGGATACTGCTCCTCAGCTAAACCTGGGGACATAATCCATTCCAGGTCCTCAGTGGACATAGCAAGGCACAGATAATACAAGCCAAAATGAATAAGCAGTGCAATAAATAATGAATCAGCAGGGTAAACTAAGTAACTAACCATCTATGTGATATGCAAATGAGAGCAACACTAGTACTCAGGCTGAGACCGCTACAAGCTCTGTGTCGGGGAGCCGGTAGCAGTAATAACACGTAAAGGGTCTAGCTCTGCTGGAGAGTCTACAACCTAACAATAATAGTAGATATATATATAGAACAGCCTGTAGCCTGTGTGTCTCTCTCCACCCAATGTAATCACGCAAGCCATG
Organism: Iris macrosiphon; assembly: GCA_036927795.1. Lineage (NCBI taxonomy): Eukaryota > Viridiplantae > Streptophyta > Magnoliopsida > Asparagales > Iridaceae > Iris > Iris macrosiphon. The sequence continues at coordinate 191,475,631 of JAYESA010000008.1, read as the reverse complement.
ACCATAACGTCTCATGTCCATGTCAGCGGGATTATAACTAATGCAACAAGTCATACTGTCTAAAAATAAATAACTCTGTCAAGTCCTGTATCCTATTCAGAATCCCCACGAATAACTCAGGAAGATTCTGTCCATGATAGTGTCAAGTGTCCTGGGTTGTAGGGTACTTGAGAGGTCAAGTACAAAATAAGGGGGGGGGGGTCGTAAATCCATCTCTAAATGACGAACCCAACACCGCGTACGGCGTTGGCACCCGACTATGATCGGACACTAGGTACGTCATACGTTTCCTAGGTTTAAGCAGTTTAGATCAGTTTATAGAAAATTGCACAAGAAATCCAGCAGAGTATTTTTACAGAAAATATAAAAATAATGACTGCAAGTTTGGCAAGGTGCACTTGCCTGAAGTTTGAATCCCACTAAGGTCCTGGTTTCGGAAATTTCCAGAGATGTCTCCGAAAGCTGAAATAAATAGTACCATCACGCTCAGAAGGTGTCAAACAGGTAGGATCGCCTGTCCTTGGGTCCAATTTGGAGGCAAGGGCAGAAACGGTAATTTCGGGCCAAAACGGGGTCCACCGGTGGGCCCGCTTTGCACCGAAAAACGTGTCAGGGTCAAAGGTCTCCAAATTCACCAAACTTAGTGTCAACAGGTCAGGAACGCTGATACGAACCCAACGGAACTTTCAGATTTGAATTCCGATGAGCCGATCACGAAATCGCCCGTCGAGCGGGGCCTGTGGGGCCCACGACACGCGATTTCGTCAACGTTCTCAGAATTGAACCAAACTTGACCCACAGGACCAGCGTATCGCTACGAGTCCGATGGCGCAAGTTTCGTCTCGATCCGACGTGTGTGCACGAAGTTACGATGAATTGCAGAAAAGACGGATACGGAGCGATGTCCGCGGATACGCGTTGATTCCGGTGTGCACGTACACCCGAATCAGCTTTCGTGAAATCCCACACGTCCGTATCGACGAGGCACACGTATCTGTGAAGACCGCACGCGACCAAGTCGTCCCGTTTGGCGGGGCGTACTCAGTTCCGGGGTGAAACAGGGTCTTATTTTTCCTGTTTTTGGATCGCGGTGTGCGATCACCACAGGACGCGATGCCCCGAGCGGTTTGTCCGGACACCGAGAGGGTCATACAGGCTTCGCGTAGAAATTTACGGAATCGAATTCCGAGCTACGAGGAGGAAATTATGAGTACCTGAAGGGACTCGAAAAATCGAGGTTTTCTGTGTCCGAATCGTGTCCTGGACACGTGTCCTCGGCTAGGGTTAGGGTTCTCTGTGTCCGGTTCTGTGTCCGCGTGTCCGGGCTCTGGGGGACTGGCCGCCGGTCGAGGCGACCCCGGGGCGGTGCTGGCAGCGGACGGCGAGGTCTCCGGCGGCGTCGAGGGGGTCGGACTCGGGGTCGGCTCCGCCTGGGGAGGAGGAGGAAGAGTAAGGGGAAGGGGCTCTGGACGGCGGGCGGATCTGGAGGTGGGGCTCTCGGCGGGTGGCGGTGCTAGCCCGCGGAGGGCGGCGGGTTAGGGAGGAGGTCGGCCGGAGTGGGGTTCCGGCGGAGGGTGGCTGTGTGTGGGGAGGTCGAGGGAGGAGGGAAGAGGGTTTATATAGGGGGCTGAGGGAGGCCGGCCGGGGCGTCGAGGGCGGGAGAATCGGAGGGGAGGCGACGTGGGGGGGTTCTCCGGCCACGTCGCCGGAGAACGCGGCGGGCGGCGGGTTTTTCGGGTCGGCGTGGGTGACAGGGGCGGGTGAGGGTGAAGCGGGTCCGGGTCGGGCGCGGATCCGGGTGAGCGGACCCGCCCGACCCGCTAAGGGTGAGGTTGGGCTGGGCTGGTCGAAATGGGCTCGGCCCACTGGGCCGGGCCGGGCCCAAAGCAAAAAAAATAATAATAATAATAGAAATAATAATAATATTAATATTAATATTAATTAATTAATTTAGAAAAATAGTTTTTAGGCTTTTAAAAATAGGTCTGATGCCCAATAAAATTCCAGAAAATTACCCTAAGTCCGGTTTTTTATTTTACACCATAAAATCATATTTTCATTACATTTTAATGTTGTTTATTGGCAATTAAAAATTACAAACTCACTACAGGGCCTATGTAAATTCCTGAAAAATGCATTTTAAATCCCAAAATTGATTTAAAAAATCTGAAAAAATTTAGGGTGTTTACAGTATCCTATATATTCGTTCTAGAATCAGACATAAACTAGTACTATTAAGAACTCAGCCAGGACTCAAACTTCTGTAACTATTCATTAGTATCAGAGTATATTTTAGCAAATATTTCTACTACAAATATAAAAACTAGTATATATTCAACTTATTTAAAAAACTATTAAATATTTTCATTATGAATAAAATAATCAAAATTTTGATTAAATAGTGGAAATATATTTTGAATTTTTAAATATTGTATACAAAAGAATGGAGATATTTACTAATTTTAAAATAAGTGAAAACATATGCTAGTTTCTATATTTGTAATAAAAATATTTGTTAAAATATATTTTAATATTATTCTAAAATTTGGAAGAAAAAAAATCGTAAAAGCTTGTGAAGACTAATTTTCTGACGGTCAGACTGGCTTGCTATTGAGAGTGATTAAAATCGATAATAACAGCTGACTTGTTGCCAAAACTGACAAGCAAAAAGTATCCATTGATGAAAAAAAAAAACAAGAGTTTAGAAAATGTTGTAAGAATTGTCTGGCAGGCTGATCAAAATTATCGTTTCTCAAAACAATATTCAACTATTTCCGTTGATAAGTTTCTAGTAACCAAAACTTATGCATCCTTGATCGGACAACTCATACGTGCACATATTCTTCTTCTTTCAATGCTGGAGCAGTTAGGTACTGTTTGGCTCGCAGAACTGGAAGCCGGAAGTGTCACAAATTCGGAACTACTCGTTAGTTCCACGATTTCGGTTGTTTGGCTATGTTTGGAAGAGAAGAATAAAATTAGATTAATTGGACATGTAGAGTTCCTGTCCTCCCATACCTTTGTACTTTTAACTTCTTTAAAAAAAAAAAAACTGTTTTGAAACTCCAAACCGATTATAGTGATCCTAAGAAAAAAAATTGACAGATACGTCATCCTCGGATATTGGACGTGCTCCGACAAATACGTCGACGAATTCCGTACGAGCTCCTCGGATCTTGGACGAACTTCGGCAGAGATGTTGGCCTCGGATCTTGGAGCTCCGACAGAGACGTCGTCGTCGAGCTCCGGAAATCGACGTCGGCGTTGGACTGAGCCTAGGGAGGATGAAGATAGGTTGAAAATAAGGATGGAGATGGGGTGGGAGGGTGACCGAATTTGTTGTGGAGACAGAGAGAGAGAGATGATATTTATTAGTATAAAATACATCAAAAATGCGTCCTTCGAAAAAAAAAAAACAAAAACAAAAAAAAACTCTTAACTTATTAGTCTAATCAGTAAATAATGACAATTATTATTATTAAAAATTTATAATTATAATAATGATACTTAATTTATAAAATAATAATAATACTAATAATAATAATAATAATAATAATTATTATTATTATTATTGTTACTTAATTTCTTTAATCTATACAACATAATAATAACAGAAAATCTACTGTAGCAAAATTTATTTTAATAAAATTTGCTGTAAAGAAATAAATTTGAAAAAATTATCACCGCAGATATGTTCTGCCATCTAAGATGGCAGAAAAACGAGGGCTGTAATTTTTCGTGCAATTTTTCGTACGAAGATGTGACGCAGATGGACGCGTGTGAGGAGCATAGGAAAGGGGGCCCACGCGACCAAATTCAGCCATCTTAGTTGGCGAGAATTTGACATTGCCAAATTTCCGCCAACGTTGTTGGTTGAATTGCTTCAGCCAGCCCGGTCCGATTTATGAGAGGGGGCAGGTTGGTTTAAGGAGGAGTCGGTCGGGTGAAAAATGTTATGTTTCTTTTTTATGTATATAAAGAGAGAGAGAGAAGAAGAAGACCAAAATATATATAAAAAAAACATATTAAGAAAAAAAAAAACTATTTTTTCTTTTGTTAGTTTTTTTTTTTCAAATTAAAATTTATTTTGATAAAAAAAATATTAACAAAAACAACTAGGATGGCTGAACATATCTAGGATGGCGGGGGCCCACGGACCGTCTGGCCTAGCTCAACAAATGGATTTCTTTCAAAAATTATTAACAAAAACAAATATATGCTAATGTGAAACCCAACACAACTAATGAGTTCAAAACAACAAATGATAGTTCAAATATTAAAATACACAGATCGAAACACTAGTTATCAAACCCAATAAATCCCACCGGTTCACTGTAGTTTTGAAATTTTCACTTGCCCTTTGTCAGTAGATTGTTCTATTTATTGTTGTTTGATGAAGTAATTTGAGGAACAAACAAAGTATTTTATGTTTGGTACCTTCCGTTTAGATTAGGAATAATTTGGCCACCAGAAGTGTTCCAGTGGTTGGAATTAATGAAAATTATTACGATAGGTTCTAAGTTTAGGATAAGATAATCACCCTACCTTTTTCTAAGATTGCATCACAAAATTATATATTATTTATTTAGTCTAAGCGTTTTTATTTAAATGATTAATACATATAATTAAGCAGATTGGATATCCATTAGGAATTATAATTTATTCCACTCTTGTCCCTTGGCCAACATCTAGAGCTATTTATTCTCTCTTACAAATTGAATATTGACCGCTACTTTTTTACTTTCTGAAGCTATATTCTTATTCGGTCACCATCGCTCCTAAACTCCTAACCATGGACTACATGCCTATTAAAAATAAACTAGTCATGGCATGCGCGAGGAATTTTTTATCATATTATTAAAAAATAATAGAAATTTAAATTATATTAAATAATTTAAATGTATTTTAATTATAATTTGTTATATATATATATATTTATTTTTGAATATATATTTAATTAGATAATATTATATAATTAATTTAAATTTTAAATAAATTTTAAAATTTATTATCTGTTCGGATAATTTTTAAAATTTTTAACTATTGAAAAAAATATATACAATAGTTATTTTTAATATATATTAATAATTAAAGATATAAATATGGATATTGAGCCGTTTTAAGCCGTAGTAGAAATACGAACAAAATAAACTCTTTGTGGACATCGTCGGCTTGCAACTTTCGTAAAATCGATCCAGGTGCCATCCGAAATAATACTGACGTCAGCAGATTGGAGGTTCAGGGGCATTATTGTAAATTTATCGAGTTGTTTGAACGACGTGGAACGCGAGTATGCCGCGACACGTTTCCCTTTCCTCGTTTGGTGTGCCGCTGTTTTGTCGTCTTCCGCGGGAGGACGCGAGCCGGTCGATGCAAAATTCAGCTTTGAAATGTTCCCTCCGCCTCCGGACGCCACGTAGGATTATGCAATCGAAAATAAGTTCTCGTTTCTCGAGTGCCCCACGTATGCGGACTCAGCGAATGAATGGGGTACGAAAGCTGGGAATTCGTGGTGGACCGTACGTGCTCCGTTGTCACTTGACGGCCCCGTCAGTTACCGGCTCGACTCAAGCCGATTGCGAGCCAGATATGTCGGAAAGAGCAGGTTCGTAGCAGCACCCTCTTTGCACGTTGACTTTGCATTTTGTGTTTTCTTTTTCCTGTTTTTATTAGTTAAAGTATCATGTGGTTCCTTCAAATTGTTTCTTCCAATTTTTTTTCTTTTCTGTTGCAGCTGATGTACCAGATAATATGACAGCTAATATAATAAATTTTAAAAATTAAAATTAATAATAATATTAAAAAATTAGATGATTAACTTTTTGGATTAAAATTTGTCAAGTCAACTGTCATGTTATATGACACATAATACTATTTAACATGTTATGTCAGCTCAGGGGCGAAACTATCCCTGGACACGAATTGACTGTAGTCCACCACAAAAATATATATATATATATATATATATATATATATATATATATATATATATATATATATATATTCTTAGTTATATTTAATATATTTTTTACGAGTCATGGTCCCTCCTCGATGAGCGCAGTACCGTTCGTCTCTGTAACCTGATTAGAACTTCACCATTTGTGAGCCTCAACGCTGATGACGACAGCGTCAGCCTCGTCGTACAACTACTATTAATTCCATCTCAACCCATCCTTAGATACCGTCTCAATGGGAACCCGTAATTAGATACCATCATCACTGCCTATACGTAGGGACCGAATACAACAGTCTCATTAAGCCTTTAACGTCGTTTTTTTTTCGTCAGGAGCCATCATTAGCAGCCTCTAGCATCGTGGCTTCTCCCTCTATCTAGACCATAGTCACCATTGTTTCTAGTGGCGCGATGCTAATGTCTTCGTGTCGTTCAAGTTATAACTAAAGTTCAGTTCTCCCTAATTTTAGAGACTAGTCCTGTCACTGCATCAGCTGTACATAAAAAAAAAAAAAAAAAATTTAAAGGACAATTTAGAGAAATGACTAACTCTTAGATAAAAGTCCACGTCCAACTCTAAATACTAATAAAGTGGCATTTTTTTTCTCTAAATAAGTTTGTGGGTATTGTTTGACAACCAAACTACCATGGAAAGTGGGATAGTGGCGAAAATATATATTATAGTTTACAACCAGTGATCGTTCAGTTTTGGAAGTAAGTTTTCAGCATGTCACATAAACATTTAATAAAATTATAGATAGAGTAACAATATTTACTACTGTTTTTAAAAAAAAAAAAGTTGATTATAATGGTTCACATGTAATGTAATTAATTCTTTTTATGCATTTCTTACATGCTTGCTTCTTTCCCCCGGTGTTCTACACTTTGGCTGGTTTGGTTGCAACTTGTGCAAGTGGACTAACTGTGCAAAAAGAAGTAGAGTGGCTGATTTGTAATTTTTTTAGTTGCAACTAGTGTGTTCGGTCGTAGCACTTATTTACTTTTTATTTTTAATGATCGATATCCTCACTACTAGCAAATTTATTCACAGAAAATTTACTGTAGCGAAATAAATTTATATTAAATTTATTTAAACGAAATAAGTTTGCTAATATTTGAAATGCAAACATTGTCCGCCAACAGTGTTGGCGGAAAACACAATTTCCACAACGTATGCAAAAAAAAAAAAAAAAAAAAATTTTAAAGTGGACCCACACCCCAAATTTCGCCAACACTGTTGGCTGAAATTGGGGGGGGCCAATTTCAGCCAACAGTGTTAGCGAAAATTGGCTGTGGGCCCCCCACGGGTTCAGTTTGGTTTACTTTAGTTTGGTTTAGTTGGTTTGGTTTTATTTGGTTTAGAAAAAAACTAAACTAAATAGAAAAAAAATTAAACTAAACTAAATAGATCAAGCTATTTTAAATAGTTTTTTTTCTATTTAGTTTATTTTTTTTAATTTGTTTCTGTTTTTTTCTGTTAATTTATTTTGTTAATTGGTGGGGTGTTAATGGGGTGTTAATTTTCTGTTTTATTTATAAAAATATATTTTAACGAAATAAAATTAAAATAAATTAACAAAAAAATTACTCTATCAAAATTTCAAAATTAACAAAAAATTAAAATAAAATTAACTCAGTTGTCGATATGTAACAAAATTTAAAAATATTCCAAATTTCTATCCTTAAAATTTGTTAAAGTATTCTGTTATTTAACATAGTAAATTTATTATCAGTACATTAAATATTTTATAAAAAAAAATTACCAAAAGTAAAATTTGGAGGTCAAAACATCGTTTTTTTGCGATTCTAAAAATTTGGGAAGTCCGTCAAACGGTGAAACGTTTATCCCGAAGTACTTTTCCATACGGTCATTTTGGCTCAAACTGGGCCTTGTTTCGATCTCCCAGTCAAAAGTTATGGTACTTTAAAGTTTTATAATTTATATTTTTGCCTGTAATATGTACGTCTTACTTCGGATGAAAATTCTCTCTACACGAATTGTGTTACTCTCGTCGAAAACATACAAATCGACCTATTGTGTGACGAAAAACGATTTGAAAATAAATAGTTATGGGCGTTCGAAGTCTGATCGACGGCAGACGTAATATTCATACGGTAGTTTTTTTTTTTTTTTTGGGTTCAATGTAACATATTTTATTTTGGATGTTAAACTAAATAAAAAAAAATCAAAATCCAAAACTAAACTAAATAGAAAATAACTAAATAGAAAAAAATATAATTAATTAAAAAACCAAATAAAACCAAACCAACTAAACCAAACTGAACTAAACCAAACTGAACCCGTGGGGGGCCCACAGGCCAATTTCCGCCAACACTGTTGGCTGAATTTGGCCCCCCCCCCCCCCCCCCCCAATTTCAGCCAACAGTGTTGGCGGAATTTGGGGTGTGGGGTCCACTTTAAATTTTTTTTTTTTTTTTTTGCGTACGTGGCGGAAATTGTGTTTTCCGCCAACACTGTTGGCGGACAATGTTTGCATTTCAAATATTAGCAAACTTATTTCGTTTAAATAAATTTAATATAAATTTATTTCGCTACAGTAAATTTTCTGTTTATTAAAAGTTGTGCAAGTCCTGACTGAAATTTAAATCTATATGTCCACTTCTTCTCTCATTTACTCGTGCTACCATTCGATCTTCCCCTCCCTGGTGTTACACTATTAGTCTCATCAAAACGAAAAGACGAACCATGAAAAAGAAAAAAAATTCAAAGTTGCAATGGAGTTAAATACATGCATTGCTTTTGATGCAATGTCGGGGGGAGTGTCGGTTCTGGTAGGTTACGGGGGAGTTGGCAAGCTCCCAAAAAACAACTGCAAACCCTAATCCTCATTTACTCAGTTTTGTCCCAGCTGCAATTCGTCGAATGGCTAACTCATTTGGGACTTTTCTGAGAATGGCGGAAGAAACTCGCGCCTTCTCAAAAGCGCACTATGCGAGAGTTTGTGTGGAGGTGGATCTTGCAAAGCCCCTCCCCTCTTGCATCACGATAGTTGCTGTGGACAAAGGAGAATTTTCTCAACCAATTATCTATGAATTCAGGACCACGACATTAAGGGGTGTTACAAGGGCAAACCCGGAACTTAAGAAAAAGCCTATTGCCAAACCAGCTAGCCCAGCTAGCAAAATTCAAAGAAATAAAGAGATCGCCCCCAATTCACATATTCATTTTGAAAGTAGCAGTGAGAAGTCTTCGGCTAAAGATGCGGGGGTAACGCCGACTTCGGTAATTGGTGGCTCATCTTTTCCAGATCATGCTGGTGCAGTGATCCCAGTATCTAATATTTTCCAAGCTTTGGCGGATATGGTTGATAGAGAGAATCAAACGAAATCTGACTTCGTAGCTACAACGAGTAATATTGAAATGGTGGAAAAATCTACAAAGGTAGTGGAAAACGTGGAGCCTGAATCTACGCAAACACTCCCGGAGATGGGCGACTAAGGGAAAATAGCAGGGAATGCTGGAGGTAATTCAGAATTGGAATATGCTCATCCGTCTCTGGATGCTGGGGATGCCACTGAAGTTCCAACTGAATGTGATCCTTGTAAAAATATAAAAAAAAATCATGCAGGCCGCATAAATGTCATGTCCTCCTCAATAAGTCATATGCGACCTGAACAATTAAGTCGCAGAGAAACCACATGCGGCCAGATCAACCAAGTCGCAGAGAAGCCACATAGTATATTATATGCGGCCTGAACAACCACAGAACAAGGAGGCTGCATAAGGATCTTATAACACAGATTTTGATGTCTATCAGAGGCTCTGACACATCACTCATCACTCTGAGACGCTTTGAGGCTCGTAAAGACGACGACTCAGAAAAAGACAACGAGTCACATCAGCGCATGAATTGCTTCGACAAACGTGCCATGCCACGTGTTCCCTCGTATGCGGCTATGCCCTATGCGCCTCGCCAACATGCGGCCAGAGTGTCCATTCGACCAAGGTCCAAACGGGAGCACGTATGCGGCCTCGACTCTATGCATCATCGTCCTTATGAAGACAAAGTGTCCATCAGACCAAAGGCGGACAGGAGCACATATGCGGCCTCGCCAACATGCGGCCAGAGTGTCCATTCGACCAAGGCCCAAATAAGAGCACGTATACGGCTATAAGATCCATGCGGCCTCACCATTATGCGGCCTCCAACTCACAAGATCTTCACATTACAACGGCAGAGATCCTTGCACAGTTAGTGCTGACTACGTGTCCAGCTGACCAAGTCACGCCCACAACGGGATGATAACAATCCCGAGATCTCATCAACAACATATTTGAACCGAACTCACGTGGCAGCTTTTCCGTGACATGCAGCCACAGTTACAACCGCATGCTGTTGAAGTAGCCCTATGCGGCCACCAAGCAGGAACATATGCGGCATCCTTAGCACGTCCACAGGGCGGCTATAAATAGCAAGGTACCACACCCATACAAAAATTCGGCTGGCTATCTGCGAATTTACACTCGAGCAAGAGAGAAGAGCTTCTGCATCTGATCGTCCACGGAGTAAAGAGAGTTGCTACACTCCTAACCCTCCATCGTCATCCCCCAGAAAATAAATTTGTACTTAGATTGTTTTCTCTGGACTTCTCTGTAATTTTTCTTAGTTTGCTTAACAATTATTTTGAAAGTCTTATATGGTCGTCTGGAAAAAGTGTTGCCTACGATCATATCTAGAGAACAATCTGGCTTTGTTAAAGGGCAGAGTATTCATGAGAACATCAGTCTGGATCATGAGATGATTGAGACAATTGACAAAGATATTGTTGGACACAATGTTGTGATGAAACTAGATATGTCGAAGGCGTATGACAGAGTAGAGTGACGGTTCCTTCTCGCAGTCCTTCGCAAGTTTGGCTTCAGCTCTACTTGGCGAGATATCATATATAGAGTGATTTCTAATTGTTTGTACTCGATATCACTCAATCGAAAAACAGATGGCTTCTTCAAATCGACAAGGAGGCTTCGCCAAGGGGACCCTATATCTCCTGCTATGTTTGTTATCACCCATGATGCCCTTAGTCGAAAAATTTCATACCTCAACCTACATCGACAGATTAAGGCTTACAGTGGCAAGAAGGATGGCCTTCGCCTGTCTTATTTGTTTTATGTTGATGATAGCCTCATTTTTGTCAATAAAGGGAATGAAAGTGTTGATTGTCTTATTGTAAACCCCCCTCATTTATTTTTATAGATAGTCTGGTATGGGTTAGAAAATTTTGGTTTAGCAGCAGATGATTGAGGTTTAGAAGTAAGGTTGCAGATGTCTGATTATTTAATTAAACCCTTGGTGTGCCCTACCATTGTTAAAATATTCGGAGCCCAACATCAACCCGTAAATTCCAACAGATTGTTGCACTCTTGACTTGACACGCCAATTTAGGCGCTGGACTTTTTCGTCACTCAAAATCATATTTTCTTGTGCTCTAAATTAATTGCACAATTTTTCGTAACCGAAATCCATTATTTAATCCCGTGTCGCGCACCTGTGTCGTTGCCATCAATTTTGAGACACCAACTCAACCCGTTGAGCCGGACCAATTAAAGGGTCCAAGACTGACTCCAAGCCTACACCATTCTTGACCTTTTTATCACTCCAAATTGAGATCCCAGGTGCCCCCATTTAATTTAAGAGCACATGACATTTTATTTTAATTTAATTGGGGATACCAACTTTGACTAATCCCATTTTTAATCCCAACTTAACCCAATGCCCCATGAATTAAGCCCATGCAAAACACACAACACCCCCTCACCCTACAAAACACGAAACACCATTTCTTCCATAATTTTTGTATCATTTTATGTGTTTGTGTAAATATCCAAACTTAATGTTAACAGGTTGCACGCAAAACGGTCGTGAACTTGCGAGTTCGGGACGAATTTCTGAATTTTTAAAAATGGTTTTTTTTTTCGGATTTTGCATCGCAATTTGTGACCGACACAGGACGCGATACCCCGAATGAGTTGCACGGGGTTTCGAGAGGGTCATGCAGGCTTCGCACAGGATTCGACAGAATAAAAAATGGGTCAATACACAGGGAGTTACACGAGCGTGAAGACAGGTACCTCGCAGGTCGTATGCTGTTGACGGTGCGGCGACCACGGGGTGACGGAGCTTGCCGACGGCGGAGCTGCGGCGGAGGCGGGTTGCTGTGCTATGGCTGTTGGTGGTTGGCGGGGGTCGTCGGCGCCGGAGTGGCCACGGTGGCTCGGCGGAGTCATGGGGTTCGCGGAGGCGGCCGGAGAGCGGTGGAGGGAAGGGAGATGGCGGTGGCGGTGACGGTGACTCGGGGGGTTTATATAGGGGAGGGAAGGGGAGAGGCGGGGAGCGGGGAGGCCGGAGGGGTGGGGGAACGTGGCCGGGGTCGTGGCGGTTGGCCGCGGGCGGGGCGGGCGGTCGTGCCGGGAATCGCGGGGGAGGGGGTTCGTGGAGTACAGGGGAGAGGGAGATGGGTTAGCGGGCGGCGGGTAGGCGGGCTAGCGGGTCGGGTTAGATCCGACCCGCTAGGGGTTGGTTTAGCCGGGTTTAGTTGGGTCCGGTTCGGGTTGGTTCAACAAGATCCGGTTCAGTCCGGTTTGGGTTGGTTTAGTTAAAATCTAGGTTTTTAGCTAATAAAAAATAGTTTTTTAGTCCAATAAATTTTAGAAAAATTACACAACATCCAATAATTAATAATACACCCAAAAATATAATTTTTGTAATATTTTAATAATTATTTTAATCCATAAAAATATTAATCCCTGAAGGACATTTTTAATAATTAATTAAAAATTACCGAAAAATTCAAAAAATTTATTTTTTCGAAAAAAAAAATAGGGTGTTACACTACCCGGGCTGACAGGGCGCGCCGCAATGCTGGAAATAAGTTCCTAAGGTGTCGATCACACCAATGACCGCATAGAATAGAACACATGCTAATTTATTGTCTTGTGCAGATGGTAAGTATACTTGTGTTTCGTTGCAGGGAAGGCGTGCATCGGTTGAGTAAGCAACCGGTGTACTTGTGGGATTCAATGTTATTTTTATTCCTATCAAAATATGCAACTGATATGAATCGAATTCACTTACTTCTTTATAGAAAGATCATCTTAATGCATGTTCTCCCCTAATAAGCTAGTGTCGATTTAGTCGAGTGGGTTCGTCCCGCTCACCAGTACAAGTTGAGTACTGACCCACGTTGTGGGCAACTATTTCAGGCACTCAGGCGGTGCAACGCTAATGGATAGACGAGGAGGCGTTAGGAGCACCTCTATTTTGAAGTATAGTTGGAGTCAGTTCATTTTGGAGGCATGGACTTTCAACCTATACAAGGGCGTAATGTATGAACGACGTGGACTATCTGATGGAGCGCGCCCTGCATTTTGAGTTTCCTTTTTGTAATGCAAATCAAGCTGCCGAGAGGTGCATCAAATGTAAATTACTTTCAATTATCAATGAAAAGCATGTTTCTTCCTATACTTGTGTTCAAATATCTGTGAATGTGTTTTCTAAATTGTGTTTCAAAATAGGTTCCTATCACTGCACGTTCTTGTCTTGTGCGAGCGCAAGTCCAGGCTCGTACGACATCACTCCCCGGCGAGGACGATCGGTTCCGTAAAGGATCCAGCGAGGACGATTGACCCTTTCGGGATCGGGGCGTGACAACTATCATCAGATCAAGGTGAGGAAGGAGTATATTTCGAAGACAACTTTTCGGACGAATTACGGACACTATGAGTTCATAGTCATGCCGTTTGGTTTAACTAATGCGCCAACAGTATTTATGAGCCTGATGAACAAGGTTTTCCACCAGTACTTGGATAAGTTCGTGATAGTATTTCTCGACGACATCTTGGTATATTCCAAGAGCCAGGAGGAGCATGAGGGGCATCTTAGGATCGTGTTGGAGACGCTGAGGCAGGAGAGGCTGTATGCCAAGCTCAGCAAATGTGAGTTCTGCTTGGATAGAGTACCATTCATGGGACACATAATCACTGGAGATGGACTATCAGTTGACCCAGAGAAGATCGCTGCAGTGGAGACGTGGCCTACCCCTACATCAGTTACGGAGGTTAGGAGTTTTCTCGGACTTGTCGGATATTATCGGAGGTTCATGGAAAACTTCTCGAGGATCGCTGCGCCTATGACGCGGCTGACGCGTAAAGGCGAGAAGTTTATCTGGACTGAGGGCCTAGAGACAAATATGGCCAGGACTTCCCATACGGCCTAGAGACCCATGCGGCCTTGATTGTTTTGATTGAATATTTTTCTTATTCCTTATGGTTTATAATTGGGTTAATGCTTGTATTATGATTCTAAGGAAGAATGTATTTAGTAACTAGACCTCGTGCCAGACATGACCATGAGCTAAGATTGTCTATGAATATAGCATGAATTGAACTGAGATTTCAGTATGAACCGGACTAATTGGATAGTGACTAACCGGCTATGTGCATGACATAAGCTTCGTGTTACAATATGATCTTGATTCATGTGACCCAATATATAATTGATAATTTGACTTGAATATTGTATACGTGATGGTATAAATTATTGTCTGAAAATGTATATGGTCGGATGTGCGCTGATGTGCGACATACCGTGTCACGATTTAAGTGATTTATATTTGGGTTGTGCATCGAGAATGCCTCCAAATTTCTGAATACGTGATATTATAAATATATATTGTTTGCCCAGTACGGGCATGATATGCGAGTCAACTACCAAAGCGTAGCTAGGATATTGATTGACTGAATATTGCATACACGCACGGGTGAATCCATACCGAACTTTCATGGATTCGTATCTATCGTGCCCGTACTTTGTACGATATCTTAAGAAAAATTCTCATGTAACTAACCACGCCTTGAGATTTCAAACACAATATAGGGCTAATTAGGTAACTAAAAATGGTAGTAACATTTGGAGGAAACGGTATTCCGTGATCATGCCAACGAACCTTCCCACAGAGATTCATTCTAAGTGCACTGTGGGCTGGCCACCACAGATACTGTATATCATCTGCCTTAGTGGGGTGTAGTATCTGAATATTATTATGCTGGGCCACTGTTTCACTATAGGAACATTGGAACCGCTAATACCGTATTTTTAGCGCAGTGGTCCTACGAAAAACTGGTGCATCTCGTGTAATACCTGTTTTATTCATCTATTGGCTCGGTTAGCTCATGTTCGACACTATTGTGATCTGAGGATACCTATTATGCATTATTTCTGAGATAACCTCAGACTCCACGATTAGAAATCTGTACAAATGATTGGCCGATATAAAGAAAATGGACTTGGTTGTGATTGTATTATTCGGTTAGTAGCCTAGAAAAGTGGACTATCATAGTGTGATGGTTCAACCCTTGTCCTTATTTGGTTGTAGGGTTGGGCCTTTGCGCTAAGGTATGCCATGGACGTAAGTTACGACACGGAACCTATGTATTATTATATAATTATTTTTTGGGTTCTTGTTTCTCCATTTCATGATTCCTTTGTGGTACTTGCTATTTGGGGTCTAATCCCACTGGTTTTGTATGGCCAGGTTTCGAGCCAATATCCGAGGATCCAGCGTACTATCCCCCAACTCATGGCGCGTATCAGGAACATGGTCGCAGAGGATAACGAGTGTATTTTCTTCTTCCCTGTATGTCATTGTACATTTACTTCTTTTGGACGTTTAGTCATCGGCACCTGTTAGATCCGACCCGCTAGGGGTTGGTTTAGCCGGGTTTAGTTGGGTCCGGTTCGGGTTGGTTCAACAAGATCCGGTTCAGTCCGGTTTGGGTTGGTTTAGTTAAAACCTAGGTTTTTAGCTAATAAAAAATAGTTTTTGAGTCCAATAAATTTTAGAAAAATTACACAACATCCAATAATTAATAATACACCCAAAAATATAATTTTTATAATATTTTAATAATTATTTTAATCCATAAAAATATTAATCCCTGAAGGACATTTTTAATAATTAATTAAAAATTACCGAAAAATTCAAAAAATTTATTTTTTTGAAAAAAAAAATAGGGTGTTACACTACCCGGGCTGACAGGGCGCGCCGCAATGCTGGAAATAAGTTCCTAAGGTGTCGATCACACCAATGACCGCATAGAATAGAACACATGCTAATTTATTGTCTTGTGCAGATGGTAAGTATACTTGTGTTTCGTTGCAGGGAAGGCGTGCATCGGTTGAGTAAGCAACCGGTGTACTTGTGGGATTCAATGTTATTTTTATTCCTATCAAAATATGCAACTGATATGAATCGAATTTACTTACTTCTTTATAGAAAGATCATCTTAATGCATGTTCTCCCCTAATAAGCTAGTGTCGATTTAGTCGAGTGGGTTCGTCCCGCTCACCAGTACAAGTTGAGTACTGACCCACGTTGTGGGCAACTATTTCAGGCACTCAGGCGGTACAACGCTAGTGGATAGACGAGGAGGCGTTAGGAGCACCTCTATTTTGAAGTATAGTTGGAGTCAGTTCATTTTGGAGGCATGGACTTTCAACCTATACAAGGGCGTAATGTATGAACGACGTGGACTATCTGATGGAGCGCGCCCTGTATTTTGAGTTTCCTTTTTGTAATGCAAATCAAGCTGCCGAGAGGTGCATCAAATGTAAATTACTTTCAATTTTCAATGAAAAGCATGTTTCTTCCTATACTTGTGTTCAAATATCTGTGAATGTGTTTTCTAAATTGTATTTCAAAATAGGTTCCTATCACTGCACGTTCTTGTCTTGTGCGAGCGCAAGTCCAGGCTCGTACGACATCACTCCCCGGCGAGGACGATCGGTTCCGTAAAGGATCCAGCGAGGACGATTGACCCTTTCGGGATCGGGGCGTGACAACTATCATCAGATCAAGGTGAGGAAGGAGTATATTTCGAAGATAACTTTTCGGACGAATTACGGACACTATGAGTTCATAGTCATGCCGTTTGGTTTAACTAATGCGCCAACAGTATTTATGAGCCTGATGAACAAGGTTTTCCACCAGTACTTGGATAAGTTCGTGATAGTATTTCTCGACGACATCTTGGTATATTCCAAGAGCCAGGAGGAGCATGAGGGGCATCTTAGGATCGTGTTGGAGACGCTGAGGCAGGAGAGGCTGTATGCCAAGCTCAGCAAATGTGAGTTCTGCTTGGATAGAGTACCATTCATGGGACACATAATCACAGGAGATGGACTATCAGTTGACCCAGAGAAGATCGCTGCAGTGGAGACGTGGCCTACCCCTACATCAGTTACGGAGGTTAGGAGTTTTCTCGGACTTGTCGGATATTATCGGAGGTTCATGGAAAACTTCTCGAGGATCGCTGCGCCTATGACGCGGCTGACGCGTAAAGGCGAGAAGTTTATCTGGACTGAGGGCCTAGAGACAAATATGGCCAGGACTTCCCATACGGCCTAGAGACCCATGCGGCCTTGATTGTTTTGATTGAATATTTTTCTTATTCCTTATGGTTTATAATTGGGTTAATGCTTGTATTATGATTCTAAGGAAGAATGTATTTAGTAACTAGACCTCGTGCCAGACATGACCATGAGCTAAGATTGTCTATGAATATAGCATGAATTGAACTGAGATTTCAGTATGAACCGGACTAATTGGATAGTGACTAACCGGCTATGTGCATGACATAAGCTTCGTGTTACAATGTGATCTTGATTCATGTGACCCAATATATAATTGATAATTTGACTTGAATATTGTATACGTGATGGTATAAATTATTGTCTGAAAATATATATGGTCGGATGTGCGCTGATGTGCGACATACCGTGTCACGATTTAAGTGATTTATATTTGGGTTGTGCATCGAGAATGCCTCCAAATTTCTGAATACGTGATATTATAAATATATATTGTTTGCCCAGTACGGACATGATATGCGAGTCAACTACCAAAGCGTGGCTAGGATATTGATTGACTGAATATTGCATACACGCACGGGTGAATCCATACCGAACTTTCATGGATTCGTATCTATCGTGCCCGTACTTTGTACGATATCTTAAGAAAAATTCTCATGTAACTAACCACGCCTTGAGATTTCAAACACAATATAGGGCTAATTAGGTAACTAAAAATGGTAGTAACATTTGGAGGAAACGGTATTCCATGATCATGCCAACGAACCTTCCCACAGAGATTCATTCTAAGTGCACTGTGGGCTGGCCATCACAGATACTGTATATCATCTGCCTTAGTGGGGTGTAGTATCTGAATATTATTATGCTGGGCCACTGTTTCACTATAGGAACATTGGAACCGCTAATATCGTATTTTTAGCGCAGTGGTCCTACGAAAAACTGGTGCATCTCGTGTAATACCTGTTTTATTCATCTATTGGCTCGGTTAGCTCATGTTCGACACTATTGTGATCTGAGGATACCTATTATGCATTATTTCTGAGATAACCTCAGACTCCACGATTAGAAATCTGTACAAATGATTGGCCGATATAAAGAAAATGGACTTGGTTGTGATTGTATTATTCGGTTAGTAGCCTAGAAAAATGGATTATCATAGTGTGATGGTTCAACCCTTGTCCTTATTTGGTTGTAGGGTTGGGCCTTTGCGCTAAGGTATGCCATGGACGTAAGTTACGACACGGAACCTATGTATTATTATATAATTATTTCTTGGGTTCTTGTTTCTCCATTTCATGATTCCTTTGTGGTACTTGCTATTTGGGGTCTAATCCCACTGGTTTTGTATGGCCAGGTTTCGAGCCAATATCCGAGGATCCAGCGTACTATCCCCCAACTCATGGCGCGTATCAGGAACATGGTCGCAGAGGACAACGAGTGTATTTTCTTCTTCCCTGTATGTCATTGTACATTTACTTCTTTTGGACGTTTAGCCACCGGCACCTGTTAGCCGGCACGTTTGGACATTAGTCTCCTTACATGATTCTATTAAATCAGACTGCAGCTGATCACTGTCCTGAACTTATGCTACTCTTTCAGCTTCTTATTTTACACAACTGGTCTCCAGAACATTTTGAGAAAGTGTTTGGAACGCCTTATTGCTTTATCATATATGTTCTGTTTCTTGTTTCTTGTTTGAATGATTGAGACGTAGAACTTCTTGAACCTAGAAGACTTGATTGTAGCATACACCCTCTTGTCTTATTATAGTCGTAATCGTCGTACGACGTATAGTACCTTGTACGAAATAGCTGGTCATGTCCGTCTTCGTATTTCGGTACTGAAACGTGACATTAATCCTACATAAGTCCATAAAACTTACTATTTATTTACAACTCTCCAAAATCGCAAAAAAAAAAAAAAATTGCAATGACTTTATCCTCTCAAAAACTAACATTTGTCGTTTGATATACTTCGAGTTAAATTAGCTCAAGAAACTTTGAAGCGTTTGGTTGGATTTAAAAATAATTTTGTTTATACTCCATCCGCGTTCTTAAACCATCACTCAACTAATTTATCCGTCCTAGTCCTTTTCTTATTTGTTTCCCATCTATTCCTTAATTGCTTCATAGGATAATAGGATGGTAGATGGACAAAGTAATTTTTTACTCCCATTATTTTTTTTTTAATTTTTTTGATGTCCTTTGTATCGGATTAAAAACTAAGAAATAATTCGAACGATACTATTTCCACAGGAGTCTCCTACCATAACCAACATGTCACGATTTCCTAGACATTTTAAACCAAATTAGTTACCTTTTAGGAGAATAGAGGTTTATGAATCTACAATTAAATTGACATGTTCTAGTCAATAAGTTTAGTGATGCCTTATAAAATTCCATACAAATAAGAGGCTGGAAAATATTGATCACCAGAAATTCTCTCAAACATGAAATATCAACTAGGAAGACAAAAAATACTACTTTTAAGAGACTAGTCTAGCAATTGCAGTTGGGACTGGTGCGAGATAAAAAAAATGTCAACTGTAAACCAAATCTGAAAAAAAAAAAATCATATATGGCTTTAAAACGGTTCAAAAGTAACCCGTCTAAGTAATTTATAAATACTAAACTATTTATTTAAAAAAATTAATATTACGTAAAAAAATTGTTGAAAAAAAATAAATTTGTTATAAATAACGTCATGGGACCACTTGAGCTAGAAAAGATGTTTGATTATAATTATATAATATTATGTAGTTAAACAATTAGTTAAATTTATTTAACTTTTAATTTTTAATTTTTAATTACTTGAGAATATACGTAAAATTTAGACAACTAGTCTTTTAAATATTTCTTATAAAGAATAAAAATATATATAATAAATTATAATAAAAATATATTTAAATATTTAAAATATTTTATAATAATAGTAATATTTTATTTTATTTTATGTGCAACATATGTGTATTTATTAATATATATAAAGATGAATTAAGATTTTTCGTATTTAAGCATCTACATGTTTGTTGGAGTAGTAGTTGTTGGATTGTTTATATGGACGTTTTAATTAGATTTTTTAATTCTTTAATTTCTTACAAAATTTTAATCTGATTTGAACGGATCCAAAATATAATATAAAATAATTGTAATTTTAACCGCTAGTTGAGCCGAGCCAAGCCGCTTCTGGACCCGAACCCTCAGCCAAACTACTCCCGTCAATCTGCGTTAGGGAGGGAAGCCAACCCTACCTAATAAAACCCATCATCAGAAACAGAACAGCAGCAGCAGACAGAGAGAAGTGAAACTAAAGATAGAAACCCAAAATTCCTGCTTTGCGCTCTCTCTCTCACAAATTATTTCTTTTCTCAGTACAATATCGTGCTTCTAGTGTCCGATTCGAATGTAGAGCTCTCGATGCCAACCAGGTGACAATTATTTCAGTTATTGTCAATGTTCGAATGGAGAGCTCTCTATTTAGAGCGAATATTTCGTGCTTGGATTCGTAGATATTCGAAGCTAAGATCTATTAATCATTTCGACTTGTTCATGTGTTTTTCATTCATTAAATCATGTAATTTGTGATTTGATTTATTCGAAAAGTAAAATTTTCTCTTCGCGCATTAGAATTCTGGTTTCGTTTTGTTGTGTTAGGGTTGTTTAATCTGTATTGAGGTATGTTTCCTTTGTTTTGGTAATTTCGTTATCCGTTTATTGGCTTTATATGTAATTTTGTTTGTTTAGATTGGATCTTAGTAATTTTTGGTTTCTAAATTTTATTTCTATTTACTTATTACTAAAGTTTTGGTCTCTGTATCATTTTCATTTTTAAAAAATAAAATTGATTCTTTTTTGCGCTCAAGGCATGATTCAATTTATACAATTACTAGTACTACTTATTTGGTGGAATTAGGGTTTGATTGAGATATTGCTTCATTTCATTCTATTTGTGAATGAAAGATGAAAAGTTCATAGCCTTAAGAATTTTGCTAGTGTTTCCTACAAGATGTCAAATCTTGACCATGTTATGACAGCATACACATACGAGACATGACACAAACACTCCAAAACACACTAGAACACACCAAAAAAGTGCCAAACTCGTCTCTCCGTGTCTGAATTGTGTTTTATTCGTGCCACTTGCTACATGATAGGGTAGAACAAATTGGTTTAGAATCTATTTTGCTGAGGTGGGTTGTCTATATTATCGACTACTTTTTTTTAGATCTAGCATGCTTTTGTTATTAAGGGTCAACATGCTTTTGGGGGTGTCTCCTGGAGCGATGTAAGGCTTGCTGCTTGCATCCTGGAGGATGCAAGTTCGAGTCATGGAAATAGCCTCTCCATATATACGGGAGTAAAGCTACATATATCTTGACCCTGACATTGAGTAAGCACGAGTCTCCTGGCACCGGAATGCCCTATGTTTGGTTTGGTAGGGAAGTGAGAGAAAGAAAAGGTAAGGAAAATGAAATGTGTTCTATGTAAACGCTTTCATTTTCCCTCTCTTTTTTAGCAACCAAACACATCATCGTTAGATTTTTATCGACTTCTTGAAGTCCCTAATATGAATCGTGAATTTTGAAGGCTTCATTTTTTGTGGAGATTGTAAACTATTTGTTGAAAGGGCACACCCTTTCTACAAGACAATGTTATCATCTGATCATTGTAGCTTATTGTGCTTGTTAATTTGTGTGCAAAGCTATTTGAATGAGTTTGTGTTTTCTGTAAGGAATTATTTACGATGTTAGGTCTGACTATAGAATGATTTTAGTCTCCTGTAGTAATTTTCTTAGAAGCTAGAAATTCTTAGAAGGTCAACAAATCTCAATAAGAACTTCGATTTGACGGTTCTTACTTAGGAGCTCGTTTCTCCGGCGACATGAGCTCGTTTCTCCGATGATTAGAGTGCGTTTCTCCGGCGACATGAGCGCTTCCCATAACATGATCATAATTTTAAAAGAGGACATAAATTTTGGAAGAAAGTTTGAGAGTTTTTAATACACGTTCATCAAAGTAACAAGAAACTAATGATTACTTACCTTGACATCATAAAAATTATCATGCGAATGGTATCTCTGAAACTTTGAACTGAACTTAATAAATTCTAATGAATATTAAGATGTCTATATATTTTGACAACAATAATTAATAAACATAAATTTAATAGCGCACGTTCCCATCATGCTCATAACTTTAGACTCTTCTAAGTAGTCGCGCTCCTCCGCTCCCGCCTTCGTTCCCTCTCCTGCTTCTGGCTTCTAAGATAATTTCCATGAAAATATTTCCCCGTACAAGTTCTGCATGTTAGTGTTAGATTACTTCTCAAGTCAGTCTTGACTTCATATTAGACATGTGTGCCCTTTGAAGTTATATTTGAATCAAAGCCGAGTATTGTTGTCATAGATGATTTAAAATGGGAGGATACCTATGCTCCACGGACACATGAAAATGGTGTGCATATTCATATACATGTACATATTTATGCAACACATGTGACTACTCATTACATATCTGAAAATATCATATCCTGTAACCATATTCTGTCCTTCCATGCACTGTAGGAGGATACATAGCACATATCCTTCTGTATGTTGAACATATATTTGGGTGGGTTATCATATTGGAATTGATTTTAGTCTAAGGGTGTCTTTGGTTTGGTTGAAAGTGAGGAAAGGAAACTGTAACCCTTTCATATAGAAAGGTGAGCCCATTTGTGGCCCCATTTTGGACTCTGTGTACATGTCTAAAAACCCCATTTTGAGCTCATTTGTGGCCCCATTAGAGACTAAAACTCGGTTTCTGCTACTATTGCTTAAATTT
The DNA here is from genome assembly GCA_036927795.1 of Iris macrosiphon. Lineage (NCBI taxonomy): Eukaryota > Viridiplantae > Streptophyta > Magnoliopsida > Asparagales > Iridaceae > Iris > Iris macrosiphon. The sequence goes on along the minus strand of JAYESA010000008.1, from coordinate 191,452,469 downwards.
TTTATTGCCATTCTGATTCCTACTTTGAGACTTTGAGTGGTAAAAGGGGGGGGGGGGGGGGAGTGGTATATATAGGGAGCGGATCCGGAGTCCCTCGGGAGCCCCGTCGCTCCCCACTGTTGGATCGCACGGGCGGACCCCGCGATCCGATGGTGCCGGGGGGCTTCGGCGGGACTCCGGGGACGGGTATTTTGATCTATAACATGATGAGGAGATAATAGTTGCGTTTGTTTAGGGCATCAATGAGAATGTGGAATTTTCTTTTACATTACTGGTTGGACTATGGGATGGTCGTAGACCCTTTTCGCTAACCTGCAACTTAATATGACCCCACTTGCACACGCAATGCTTGTGCCCCAACCCCTAGTAAAGCATAGTTGGTCTTAAGTTGTCATATATAATTTTTCTTTGAACTTCAAAGACTTCAAAGGTATGTTGCGATTACAAAATACTCCATAAGAACACCGCCATTTCAATCATCTTGTTTTGATTCTATCTATGTCATCCTTTTTAATTTGACAATTTTCAACCATCTTATTCTAATTCTATGCATGATCCTAGATACCGAAAATTATCACTCTTAGGAATCTCTTCTCCATCTATATGGTCTTCTCCCTCATTTATCTTTGATATTTTCTTACCTCTCTTATAGCCTGCTTGACTCATGATGGGATCCTTTTCTATTTGAGTAGTAGCAAAGGCTGGTTGAAGTTACATTTCATATTCTTTGTTTTCGTTCACTAATTTTAAATCCCTTAGATGTTGGTACTTAATATGTATATAATAAATGTTCAACTCGGCCGGTTGACTCGAATGATAAAATCAATAGGAGGGCGTAGCATAGACAATGATGAATAAGCGCACAAAAATCTTGCTCATGGCGGGGATGCAAATATGTTGGACTGACGACCCCAACGCTTAAATCCAACAATAACACATGGAAGATGGTCAAATTTACAATATTGTGTTTACATTTCATATACTCTGAGTATGTCCTACTAATTTTAACTTGTTTATTCTCCAAAGTTCCCCACACTATCTAGCGAGGAACTCGATCATAAGTTTTCTCAGTCAATAGAAACCATATGAAATTCTCTTTTTTCTCTCTAGATCTTTCCATTAATCTTCTTCATAAGTAAATGACTTTTCAAACAGAGCTAAATAGCTATAAGTTCTGATCTTTTTCCAAGAACTATATAGAAGAACCATGTATGCTTTTGAAATTCTGGAACTCGTGCCTCAGCAATGCAATAAAATGAATTTATTAAATTTGATTTCAGTACATGGTGTACCTGTATGTTGGAACTACATCTTTGCTGGAAACTCGTTGGAGTTTAATGGAAGTAAATTCTTAGAGACTGAGGTCCCTGTTTGCTAGTTTCTATATGTTGTGTAGTTGTCAGAAAGAAAGACATAGGTCCCTGTTTAATGGAAGAAAGACATTGGTCCCTGTTTAATGGAAGTTTATTCTGATCTTTTTCTAATAGAAGAGCCATGGATGCTTTATAATTGGAGGACTCATGGCCTCGCGATGCAGTAAAAATAAATATACTATATTTGATTTCAGTACACGGTGTACCTGTATGTTTTGGAACTGCATTTTTGCTGGAAACCTGTTGGAGTTTAATGGAAGTAAACTCTTAGAGTCTTAAATCCCTGTTTGCTAGCTTGTATATGTTGTTTAGTTGTCAGAAGCAAAGATCTTTTGAAACATATATTTGAATCAACGGTTGCATTTAGTTCTGCACAAACAAGTATTAAACAATATTGAAATTCAATGTCGAACTAGTTGTTCATGCTAGCTTTATATATGCTTTTATCCTAGCAGAAAGAAAAGGTCCTAGTGTGGAGGGACAAAATCTTGGCATTGTTATGGTACTTGGGAGTGGTTTGTTTACTTTGCCATGTATTTTATGTGGCCTAGTAAGTACTTAGATCCATAGGAAAACCTTTCTATTGGTTACTTGATGAAAGTACATGGAATTAAGATGCTACTTTTTTGCGAGGAGATTTACAGGACGGAGTTTAAGGATTCAATTCTTAATCTATATTTGAAGTTATATGCTGAAATCCTTTAATTTCTTGTCACTTCTATATTTTACGCGTTAATTTTTTAATTAATATTCTAAGCACGTTTTTGATGTAAATCTTCATGTATTATTGTGTATTAGTGTAGTTTGTAGCTGATATTCCCGCATCTGCTTGCCCACTCTTCTTGCATTCTGGCATATGTTGGACCATCTTGTTAGACAAGACAAGGGAACACAGGCTGATAATGGAGGCCTTTTGTTTTGTTATACATCCTCCCATGGGTGGACCCACATGGAAGACTGGGGGGGGTTCTAGGAAAAAAGGTTTTCATTATATGGTTTATTCAATAATTTTACCAGAATATACTAATAAATATGGGCCACTACTTACAAGCTATTACTAAAATGTAGTTCAAAATTTCAAATGGTGAAGTGTTTGAGATATAAGTTGTAGGTCCTGGGTTCAAAACTTGTACTCGACACATTATGTATTTCTTTCTACTGCTTAAAGCCCCCCTTTGGTTACAGTTTGTAATTATTCTTTTCCATCGCTCAAAGTTCCTTTAGCCTCCTCCTCTGTAACGCTATCGTGACCTCCTCTGTCTAAATTCGTGGATCTGCCCTGCTTATAGGTGGAGGATGTTCTATAACTTCTCAACTAAATTACGAATCTACAAATATGGGATAATTTTTTATCACTTTATTAACCATATACGCGATCTTTTTACCCTGCTGATACTTTATTACATATAACTCATCTAAAACACCTGCATTAGATTATAAATGCTGCTTTCTCCTATGTTTTTTTTCCAGGTCGTTCGATAAGAATAAGTAGTATAAGATGTTTTTTCTTATTAACTTGTTGGTAGGTTCACCTTTTTTCCAGATCGTGCGATTGGACACATTTCCAGCTGAAGAATTTCAAAAAGTTTGCTTTAGTAGTGTTTCCTGTTTTATGTGTGGGTGTAGTACTAATACTAAATGTGCTATATGTTTGAATTGTTCTCTTTGATGATAATCTGTAAATTTTCTTTCTTTGCAGGATTAATGAAGTTGAAAGATTCTTCTGAATAGCTGTGATTTTCAGACATACTTAAATGTTTCCCCCGAACTGCTGCTCTCAAAAGCGCAATATAAGCTAAGAGCTCTCTAGTTTTTTGGTCCAAGTTTGCTGCAACTCCTCGACGTTATCATGGATAGGGCAGATACTTCAGGCTTCGTGAGTGGTGGAGGTTATGTGTTAAAGTTCCACATGTATTTCTATTTTATTTATACCAGTTTTGTGTCGAGGATAGAGCATTAGGAATGCTCTTCTAGAGTAGAAAAGGTCACCATCCCTTACTATATTATAAATTCAATCCAATCTGTTGCAATCCTTAGTCACCAAATTCAAATGAATCTGAACATGGCACATATCTTGTTTCATGGAAATGAGAGTTTGATGAAATCTTCAGTCAATGGAACAGGCCACATTCCAACAAAGGACAAGAATGACAACTTGGGTGACATTTCATTGCGTTTGGATTGCCTCGGCTACGAGTCTAATAACAATACAGGAACATTTTTTCCTCGAAGCAGCTGTGAGATGTCCTCTGTAGAAGATGATGGTTGTAAGTTGGTACTTGGATTGGGTCCGACTCCGACTTCATACTGTTCTGATTATCCATCTGGCCTCACCAAGACCAGAGAATCTGTCAGCATATTTAGCCAGATTTTGCCTTCAGGAGCTGATTCTGGGATGTTACAACTTGGTCTTGGCATGCCGATTGTTGATGAGGGTTCTACTTCAGCCAAGAAGTTACCGGGTGGCTACATGCCTACCCTCATATTTGCTCCAAGGGCAGAAGAAAGTGTGAATCAGACAGTGACTCATGACCTATTACAAGTTGGGAGCGATAGCACTGTTCACCATTATCAGCATCAGTTCAGTCCTGAACCCTCGGCCACCACTGATTCTTCCATCGGTGGTGTGATATCTGATCAGCACTGTTCCAACCATCATCATCATCCAAGAAAGTGCCAGTTCAAGGGATGTTCGAAAGGGGCAAGGGGGGCATCTGGTCTTTGCATTGGGCATGGTGGAGGCCAACGGTGCCAGAAGGACGGTTGCAACAAGGGCGCCGAGAGCCGAACTGCATACTGCAAGGCCCATGGTGGTGGCCGTCGCTGCCAGCATCTTGGATGCACCAAGAGTGCGGAGGGCAAGACTGACTTGTGCATTGCTCATGGTGGTGGGCGGCGATGCAGTCACCACCTTGGGTGCACCAAGGCAGCACGTGGCAAGAGTGGACTCTGCATTCGCCATGGCGGTGGGAAGCGGTGCTCCATTGAGGGTTGCACTCGGAGTGCTGAGGGGCAGGCTGGTTTGTGCATCTCCCATGGTGGTGGCCGGCGGTGCCAATTTCAAGGATGCAACAAAGGTGCTCAAGGAAGTACTTCGCACTGCAAGGCCCATGGTGGTGGAAAGCGGTGTGTGTATGAGGGCTGCACTAAAGGGGCAGAAGGGAGTACTCCGTTGTGCAAGGGGCATGGTGGAGGTAGGAGATGTCAATTTGAAGGGGGTGGAATGTGCCCAAAGAGTGTCCATGGGGGGACCAACTTCTGTGTGGCACATGGTGGTGGGAAGCGGTGTGCTGTGGCAGGGTGTACCAAGAGTGCAAGAGGAAGGACCGATTGCTGTGTGCGCCATGGAGGGGGAAAGAGGTGCCGATCAGAGGGGTGCCAAAAGAGTGCACAAGGGAGTACGGACTACTGCAAGGCACATGGCGGAGGGAAACGCTGTGGTTGGGGAGGATGTGAGAAGTTTGCAAGGGGAAGGAGCGGGCTATGTGCAGCCCATGCCAGCATGATGACAGTGTCGAAGGAGCGCGGTGGAGGAATGATTGGTTCGGGGCTTTTCAGAGGGATCGTATCATCAGTGGCAGCAACGACTACTGCAGGAAGCGATGAACAGTCATCATCAGGTCTGAGTGCTGTGTCAGACTGCGCTGAGTCGGCAGAGAATGCAGGAAGACGACAACTTCTCATACCTCCTCAGCTACTGGTTCCGATGGAGATGAAGACTGACACAGTGGGTGGAGAGCTGCTGGCGAAGGGGTATGGATTTGTGATACCGGAAGGAAGGGTTCATGGTGGTGGATTGATGTCATTGCTTGGAGGAAGCATACAGAACGCCGTCAACATTTCCAACATTGTAAGAATTTAATCTGTTCTCCTTCCACCCGTCAAATTTATTTGTCAATCTGGAACAGATCTGAGTGAGGTAGTACTATGAAGTTTATGTGCCGTAGGGTTTGCCAGTATTCTATTAGGCGGATTGGTCTTGTTGTTCTCTGGACATCTTTGCTGTGCTTATCTTATGAGTTAGGGATGAAGGTTTATATAAATAACATTGATGTAATGGTAGTGAAAGCTTCAAGCCCCCAAGCTTTCCTATTTTTCTATTCTTGTGAATAAGGATTTGGTATGACCTCATCAAACTCTTGGTGAGGATGGAATAAAACTGTCAGCTGGTCAATTTCTTCTCATGTTTCTGATCCATCTAGATGTGAGTGTTATGTTGCTTACATTCATGTGAAGCTCTCTTATGGTATGAAACTAATTCACGCACTTCTGTATGAATGTGCTTTATGATGACACTTCTATCATGATTTGGTAGGAAATTTCCTTTGATAGCCTGCGTAACAAATGAGTGGAATGTTTGGTTGAGATGATTGCAGTGGCAATCAAATTGTGTTTTATAAAATTTGTTAAGCATGTAGAGCAGGATACTGACTATTTATACATTCTCTCCAGAATGTCGTCTATTACGGATGTTGGAAATGTTGATGCAGCAGACTTTGTCTAAACGAGGTTATCTAGTCTGTAAATGGCTTTAGGGTTGCAAAAGTTAACTTCAGGTGTCTACTTTTAGATCTGCATAAACTAGTTTGCAGCTTGCATTATTAGCAATGTGCAAATTTCTATTCGAATTGCACTGATTTGGGTTTTTCAATCAATTATAAATGGTTGCGGATTCCGGCTAATACATTGAGTTTATTACTGAACTCGAAAACTGATAAACATAAAGATTTGAAACTGGCAGCTTATTTTGGGAGCAAAGTTTGCTAAACTACTGTCTGGCTTATTTTGTGGTTTGGAGATTTCAAACTAGGATTTAGATATTTCAAACTGCGGTTTAGAACGATGAAACTCAATTGACAAAAAAAGGGACACGTATCTATTTCTGAGTTTGGAGTTACCTTCAGAATTTTGTAAGAACGAATAAAACGAAGTTTAGAATAGAGTTTTACCAAAATTCAATAATATTGGAATTTTGCTGCCTCTAGTTTGATGGTATTTTGGAATTACAATGAAGTTTTGCCCACCTCCAAAAATATTTCAAAATGCACAATTTGATTTTTTTTGTACGTGTACGAAACTTTACGCACGCTGCATTGTATGTCATTTGGACCCATTGTCCATACACCTTTTATGCGGTTTAATTTCGAGACCACCGTCCAGCCAGAATTGTTATACCTCTGACCATTAGAGCTAGTTGAATTCGGTTACCCTTGAAACTGCTTGCTCCATAATATGCAAGTCCCTATAGTTATTCTTACAAAAATAGCAAAATCCATAAAAAAAATTTATCTACTAATTTATACCAACAAGTAAAAATCCTGATCTGGCCATTTGAACATGCTATTACTAAACTTCATGTGCATAGCCAATAAAAGAAAGTGATCCTGATTAACCGCAATCTGAGAAGATCGAAGAAAACATATATAATGACTAGTAAATTCTAAAATAATTTTTTTCTTCTAAAATTAATATATAATTATTTAAATATATTTAAATTAATATTTATTTAATTTTTAATATTTTAATTAAAATTTATTATATATTAATTATATTTTAATTATAATTAGTTATGGATACAATTCTACTTTTCATAAAGAGTCTTGAAACGGTTAGCTACATAATATTATCTAATTATAAACAAACATTTCTTATAATTCATATGGTTAATGTGGGAGGTATTCTCTCAGGTTGGCTGAGTTCCAAATCATTGTAGTGTTATTTATAACAAATTTAATTTTTTTGAACAATTTTTTACGTAATATTAATTTTTTTAAAATAAATAATTGATGATGATATACATACGACTTAGACGGTTTTTGAACCGTTTTGAAGCTTAATTATAAGATGGACTTGTAACTCATGTGGTTAATGTGGAAGATATTCTCTCAGGTTGGCTGAGTTCAAATCATTGTAGTGTTATTTATAACAAATTTAATTTTTTTTAACAATTTTTTACGTAATATTAAATTTTTTAAAATAAATAATTGATGATGATATAGATGATATATATACGACTTAGACGGTTCACTTTTGAACCGTTTTGAAGCCTGATTATAAGATGAAAGATATATTAATTGGGGGAAGAAAATGCTCTCCAGTGAACCATCTATATAATCAAACTAAGTAGTATTTTCTGTCACAGATAATAAAGATAAAAAAAAAGTCACGATTAAGAAATAAAAGATATATTAAATGGGTACGGATCACCTGTATAAATCGATAAAAGAAATTTAAAATTAATAAAATATTAATAAAAATATTAATATATTTTTTTTACTTGTACATATATATATGTATATATATGTTTTTTTTTTTTTATGCGAGTCAGCACTTCTGGTTCCGCCCTTGTATAAACATATCCATACATGGTCTGTCCTCTTTAACGTCCCAATTTGTAGATGTCGTGGCAATATCTTAAAATACCCCTTGCAGTTTTATTATTTAAAATACTAAACTGTATAATTAAAAAAAATATTCACGTGAACCCTTTATGTTCATTAATTTGGTTTAAGAGTTGTAATGCTTTTCTTTTCTAGATGCATGTGTGTGTGTGAATTTGGGTGAACAATGTTCTGTTTCAGAAGTTTAATTATTTTACAGTCCTTTTTTATATGTCTGCGTTCACATCGTATATAAAATTTATGATTAATTGACTGGCATCCACTGCAAAAAATGGATCAAATTTAAACAATAAATATATTATAAAAAGTTAGAGGTAGCACTAATAAACGAAAAAGTAAAACACCTGTTTTATGTGATTTGTACATGTGCCATCGTAACTCGATCAATGCATTGTTGAGAGGAATGCCATAACAGAATTAAAAAATATTTGCTAAAATTAGGGCATGATAGAGATGGAACGATTTAATCAATTTAAAAAGGCAGATTATTTTTTGGTAAAATGACATCAGAGCGTTTAACTTTGAATATTTGATAGAGCTTAATAAAAAAAGAAATCAATATAGGAGACTCCTTTCGGACACGAATACCACATGTTCCTTCTTCTTTTTTCATGCAAGTTCATTCTTGTCTAGTTTTCGCTGTCGCCTTGTTTCTTTCGTACTTTTGGATTGGTTTTCGGATTTGTATTTTCTTGAACGTTTCGATGGATTTCATTGCTTCGTTCGTTGAACTGCATTTCATTCCGAACTTGAGTCTGAGATGATGAAAATGTTTCCTTCATTGTTTCATAGTGGCAGATTATATTCCTAAGTCCCGATTCGGCGGAATCGATAATCGTCTCCGGAACATGACGCCATGCGGACCTAGGTTGCGCACCACACAAGACTATGGTATTTTATATAACGAACACATATTCAGAGTACGCAGATAATTGAAATACAATGTTGAAACATGAAAAAATTTATCTTTATTGATAATGAACATCTTTTACAAACTCTTGAACGAGTCGGATAATTGCCGCACGAACTTACAAAAATGGACTCAAATTGAAGTTTTAAAAAAAAGTATGTAATGTACATGACAGCTATCTCATTTTGAGTCCACTTTTGTAAGCCCGTGCGGCAATTATCCGACTCATTCAAGAGTTTATAAAAAATGTTCATTATCAATAAAGAGAACTTTTTCATGTTTCAACATTGTATTTCAATTATCTGCGTACTCTGAATATGTACTCGTTATATAAAATATCTTAGTCTTTTGTGGTGCGCACCCCCCCCCCCCCCCCAACCATGGTGGTTCTGTCTAATTCTCAAATATTATAATTGATTTATCGCACTGTCTCCATAATTCAAAAATAAACTCTACCAATGGTTAATTACAATTACAAGTAAAGTACAAAATAAAACTATTATCAACACTAGTATATATGCACGTGCTTTGCACGTATATTGGAGTGAATGATGTTGATGAGTTAGTTTATTTCTACTGCTTTTAATTATATAGGTTAATGGTTCAACCCTTCGAATTCTTTGGTAACAATTTAAAAGACTTAGCAAGTAGCATGAACCCTTTGATTTCCGTAAATAGTTGTCATTATTGCATCTCTTAAATGGTTGTCAGTGAAATTTATTGTAGGTATTCTTTTTAATTACTAAATATGTTGAAGGGTATTTTTGGAACAAAAAATTTTCACGGTGAAGCCTAGTTTTGACATTATATAGAGGGGATTAATGGTTCAACCCTTCGAATTCTTTGGTAACAATTTAAAAGACTTAGCAAGTACCATGAACCCTTTGATTTCCGTAAATAGTTGTCATTATTGCATCTCTTAAATGGTTGTCAGTGAAATTTATTGTAGGTATTCTTTTTAATTACTAAATATGTTGAAGGGTATTTTTGGAACAAAAATTTTTCACGGTGAAGCCTAATTTTGACATTATATAGAGGGGATAATCAATATAAACATCAAACACCATCAATATAATCACTGTCAACAACTAATGTAAAATGAACATAGATTATTACAAACTAACCATATTCTGTTTCTGTCTTCTAAGAAAGAAGTAATTTCATTATAGGAGGTGAACTTTAATATCTTGTTTTATGAAAGCATCCTTTTTGAAGTCAGTAACCATTCTGAAAGCAAGTTTTGCTGATATTACCTTTATAAAGTTATAACAAAGCTCTTCAACTAGTTTAACCTCAGCAACTTTTGACTTATTTATTCTTTTTGTTTCTTCCCTTGCTGTTACATGTAACTGCAAACGAAAGCCCAACAGGTACCATTGTCCAGACTCCCATCCTTGTTCAACTCTTCCAGATCAT
>JAYESA010000008.1:191294683-191442269 GCA_036927795.1 Iris macrosiphon | reverse complement strand
GATATTAGGAACAGACATGACATATTAATGGCATATATCTTAAGCACCCGAAAATATGGGGGGATTTGAGGCTAGACCTCTGAAAGATTAGTGCATTTATGGCGCTGTGAATTTCCTGCCTTGCATCCAAGACTCAGAGTTGCTGAAACTTTTGGGAGGGTGACTCTCATTTCTCTGGATTGGTGGTTGTACTCTTCTGCTGCTGTTAGCTTTTGCGCCCCCCACCCCCCCCCCCCAAAAAAAAAAAAAAAAACAAAAAGAAGAAGAAGAAGAAGATATGTAGAGTAATGGGTTCTGCAAATTTTGTTGCAAAAATATTTTGAAGTGCATATTGTGAATGATTTGAGCTTTTGTTTCATGAAAATTGTGGTAGGCTTGTTTAATGTGTGGGCTCTTTTGCCTTAAAAAAGATTACTGGGCTCTTTTACCTCAAAAAATTCATATTTCTTTTCATCTTCTGGATTTGTGTACATTTTTGCTATGAGCAAAATGCATCCATTTAAAGAAATCACAACATTTTCTTCAGAAAAAGCAGAAGTCAGCAAGATCCTTAATGAGAATCATTGAAGGCAATTGCCTTAAAGCCTACAACATATTTGTTGGTATGAATGTAGGAACACAAGGGTAAGGTATTGTTGGAAATGTAAACCAAATTCATTGTTGCATGTCTAGATGAATCTATGCATGAATGAATCTAGGAATAATCAAGTTCATTGTTGCATGCATGAATGTATTTAGGAAAACTAAGAGTCATGTTCATTGCTCTTGATGTATCTTGAGTCTATATAAATAGCTATGTAAGCAAATGGTTGAAGTAAGGGTGGATGAAAAAAAAATCAAGCAAGCAAAGAAACAAGGTGATTCTATTCAGCCCCTAAAATCAAATATTTTTGTTATCTTTGTATTCTTCAAAGTGGAATCATAGCCTCCATGTTCATCGGATGAGCTAAACTTCCAATCAAACTAGCATTCTTGTTAAGAGGACAAGCTATCTCAATCCCAGTAAAGTGGTATCTGTGAATACCCCAACAATTGGTATCAAAGCCTAAACTCTAAAAAAAAAAAAATGTCCACCTCAAACAGCAACGTTGTCTCTCTTGTGCCTCGCTTCAATGGAGAAAAATATGATTATTGGAGCAATCTCATGAAGCTATGTCTTGAATCTCAAGATCTATGGAGTGCCGTTGAAGAAGGAGTAGAGCAACCAACAAATGAAAGTCAACTATCCGAAGCACAAAAAAAAGTGTTGAAGGAAAAGAGACAAAAAGACAAGAAGGCGCTCTTCCAAATCTATCAAGCAATTGAAATTCCAGTCTATGAGAGAATATCCAAGGCAAAAAGCTCCCAGGAGGCATGGACAACTCTTGAGATAGCATATTCTGGCCAAGATCAAGTAAAAAAAAAAATGCTTGCAAGCTCTAAGGGCTGAATTTGAGAAGCTAGAAATGAAAGATAATGAAAAGATTGAAGAATATTTTACTAAAGTGAACTCTATTATGAATCAAATGAGTTCAAATGGAGAAATTTTAGAAACTCAAAAAGTTGTTGAAAAAGTTCTTCGAAGTCTACCAAGCAAATATGATCATGTTGTAGTTGACATTGAAGAAACTAAAGATCTTGCATCTCTGTCTTTGGAAAGTTTACAAGGAAAATTAGAAGCTCATGAATTTCGGATTAACAAAATATGTCCGCAAAGTGTCTCTTCCCAGCCTGATCAAGCTCTCAAATCCAATGTCATATCTACGGGAGGCCGTGGTTCTTCTCAGAACTGTGGACGCGGAAGAGGCAAGAATTTTCGAGGGCGAAGTTCAAATTTTCATGGCAAAGGAAAGGGTTATTCAAGCAATAACCAAAATGAAGAAGAAGAAAAGTCCAACTCCAGATACCCACAAAGAGGATCACAAAGAGGAAGAGGTCGTGGTCATCAAAAAGGAAGAGGTCGTGGCTACATTGAATGCTACCATTGCCACAAACCAGGTCACACAATCAATGAATGCTGGTATAAGCAAGAGGATGACAAGAAAAAAAAAGCGGGTTACGTACATGAAGCACAAAGTAACCATCAAGATACTTTGTTGCTTGCTTGTCATGGTGATAACTTGGATAATTTGTGGTATCTTGATAGTGGTGCTAGCAAGCATATGACAGGAAATAAAAATTTATTTACAAACTTAACAAAATCTGACCGTGGCCAAGTGAAGATTGGTGATGACAGAGCATACAAAATAGAAGGAGTTGGTGAAATAACTTTCAAAACAAAATCTGGAGGTATCGAGAAGATGAAAGATGTATACTATATCCCAGGGCTAAAAAGCAATCTTCTAAGTGCCGGTCATCTCTTAAGAAAAGGGTTTGACATTCATTTTTGAAGCAATACTTGTTTCTTGTCAAAGAACAGTCAACTTGTTGCAAAAATTGCTATCGTAGAAAATAATCTGTTTTCCCTAACACTACAATCCACTAACTTGTCATGTTTCAGTAGTGTTGATAGTGGAAGCTCCAAACTATGGTATGACAGGTTTGGTCATTTGAATTATGGAAGCTTGAAGCAATTAGTGACAAAGAAGATGGTCAAAGGGCTGCCCCAAATCTATTCCTCTGATGATGTCTGTGAAGATTGTCAAATCGGGAAGCTTCATAGATCTTCATTCCCATTGCAGTCCACATGGCGAGCCAAGAAGCCACTTCAACTTGTTCATTCAGACTTATGTGGACCAATGCAAGTTATATCTCATGGAGGTAATCGATATTTCATCTCCTTCATTGATGATTACTCAAGAAAACTATGGATTTATTTGCTCAAAAAAAAATCGGATGCTTTCCAAGCCTTTAAAGATTTCAAAGCTGAAGTTGAAAATTTTTCCGGGCTTCAAACATTAAGAACTGATCGTAGTGGTGAATATCTTCCAAATGAATTTGAAAGATTTTGTAGAGATCATGGAATAAAGCATCAACTAACTGCCAGATATACACCACAGCAAAATGGTGTTTGTGAAAGAAAGAACCGCACCATTATGGACATGGTGAGGTGCATGCTCAGTAGAAAAAAACTGGACAAAGCTCTATGGGTCGAAGCTGTTTCTTGTGCTATTTACTTGATAAACAGATCACCAACAAAGTGTCTACAGAATATCACACCTCATGAAGCATGGTACGGATTGAAGCCAAATGTTCAACACTTAAGAATCTTTGGAAGTACTGCCTATGCACACATTCCTGATGCTATAAGGTCCAAGCTTGATGACAAAGCAGAAAAGTGTATATTTGTTGGCTATAGTGAAAGAAGCAAAGCCTACAAGTTATACAATCCAGCAACAAAGAAGATAATAATCAGTCGAGATGTTCGATTTGACGAAGCTTCAACCTATGAAGGTGATACAAGTACAACTCATACTCTCATACAAAAAGATGAAAAAGTTGGCTTTCAAAATGAAACTGCATCTCCAACTTTACCAAGAGAAGATGTGCATCAAAGAACTTCTAGAAAAATGAGAAGTATACAAGAATTGTATGACTCAACTGAGCAAGTTGAATCAAATGATACTGTCTATTTTGCTTTCTTTGCAGGAGAAGATCCAATTTTATTTGAAGATGCAAATAAGGAAGAAACTTGGAGGCAAGCAATGAAGGAGGGGATAAAGTCTATTGAGAAGAATGATACGTGGGAGCTCACAGATCTTCCACCAAACAAGATTCCCATTAGTGTAAAATGGGTGTACAAAATCAAGAAGAATCCTGATGGCTCAACCAACAAGTACAAAGCAAGGCTCGTAGCAAAAGGATACAAGCAGAAGGAAGGAGAAGACTACACAGAAGTTTTTGCACCTGTTTCCAGAATTGAAACTGTTAGACTAATGGTATCTTTTGCAGCTTAAAACAGTTGGAAAATATTCCAAATGGATGTGAAGTCGGCATTCTTAAATGGCATCCTTGAAGAAGAGATTTATCTTGAGCAACCTTTTGGCTTTGTGAAGAAAGGAGAAGAAGACAAAGTCTACAAATTGAAGAAAGCTTTATATGGCCTTAAACAATCTCCAAGAACTTGGTACAGTCGTATCAACTTATACTTTGAGAAGCATGGATTTCATAAATGTCCATATGAGCATACTCTTTACACCAAAGAAAGACCAGATAGAAGCTTTATTATAGTTGTAGAAGCATGAAAAATACGCCGGATGACGATACGCGGCATATTGGTGCAGAGCGGCGTAAGCAGAGGCCTTCTGAGCCATCAAGCGTGCAACAGAGCCTTTTCCGCTAAAATGCAGCGTGAAACATAAAAGCTCAAAGGACCATCCGCGTAAGGCAGTACGTCCAAGCCGCTTCAGCGTAAACATGGTGCTTCATCGCCTCCAGGGCGTAAAACTAGCATTGAGGTGTGCAAGAGATGCTTCGTATTCTCCGAAGTGAACCTGTCAGAGCCTGCAATGAACCTGACGTCTGGACTTCTGACAAAGGGATACGGCTCGACTACCCAGACGACGGCTATAATGATGGCACAGCACTGCGACCCAGGCTGTCAAATACCGCCATCCCCTTTGCGTAAACTGCTTTTACAAGCACGAAGGGACACGCTGCCTTATTTTACACAGGCAAAACACGAGCTGTTTACGTTCTACAGTAGACAAACCGCCTGCCACGCCAAAAGTTGTACTCCGTACGGGGTTCGAGGCACGTCTCTTCGTCTAATACACAGAGCGGTGATAGTTTCTCAAGGCACGTCTCTGCGACTGATGCGCAGAAGGGGTTGCAGACCTTCAAAAACACGCCTCCATATTTAATGCACAGGATGGTGGCAAATCTCGGCATTTAATGCGAGAGATTTGATTATATCTTCAAAAGTCGTAATTCCGGCTAAGACGTCCACATCAGCACTGTGGCACGGTACGCAGCGGCTTCTACGCCCATCCAGCGTTTGTGCTCATTCGGCTTCTACGCCTGTTCGGCCTCTACGACCACTCAGCTTCTACGCCTATTCGGTCTCTATGACCACTCGGCTTCTACGCCTGCTCGGCCTCTATGACCACTCGGCTTCTACGCCTGCTCGGCCTCTACGACCACTCGGCTTCTACTCCTGTTCGGCTTCTATGCCGGTTTGATAACTATTTGGCTTCTATGCCATGGTGACAGACATTTGGCTTCTATGCCAACCTCTTCTACGCAATGGATACCTACCTACGTGACTTCTACGCCGTGATCTTCGTAGCAATTATACGCTTTTTGTCCCTTAGTTGGACCTGCGTCACACGCTCATTCAAAGGATCATCTATACGCAGGCATTGGTTACTTTAACCGTTGTGTAAAAGGGTGCTGTACTTTCCACTCCTCGGTTTTTATACCGACGGAGTGGTCACTGTCACTAAAACTCTATAAATAGAGACCTCTATCAATGAAGAACAAGGTCGGGAAAATTGGTCAAGAATACCAATACCAGATCAAAGGTCGGGGAAAATTGGTCAAGAATACCAATACCAGATCAAAGGTCGAGAAAATTGGTCAAGAATACCAATACCAGATCAAAGGTCGGGAAAATTGGTCAAGAATACCAATACCAGATCAAAGGTCAGGAAAATTGGTCAAGAAACCAATATCAGATCCAGGGTCGACAAATTAGAGAGAGAGAGAGAGAGAGAGAGAGAAGAATCCGGAGCTCAGGCAAAGAGTAGGGATCGATGACTTTGGCATCGCACATCCACCCTCTTTTGCAACCTTCGAAGCTGCTTCCTGTCTTCCATGGCACTTCTTCAACATCGTGTGGTCCAAGGGCTAAAGTGATCGACTGCAGATCAGACACCTATAGCAATATTTACCCAGATTAAATAAATTATACTCCCATATCCTCGTATAGGATCAAATTGTACAAGTTTGTTTGTAAACAAAAGAAGGCGGGTTCTGTGTAAACCCCATATTGAATATATTTTTATTCTTTCGTTTAATACCACAAACAATAGTAAGTCTTCATGTTGATGATCTTATCTTCACAGGAAACAATATGGAAATGCTGAGGGAATTCAAGCTTTCCATGATGAAAAAATTTGAAATGACTGACTTGGGAGAACTACATCATTTCCTTGGTATTGAGGCTCATCAATCCAAGAAAGGTATCTTCATTTCACAAGAAAGCTATGCAAAAAAAAATTTGAAGAAGTTTAATATGGAGAATGCAAATCCTGTCTCATCTCCATGCTTACCTGGAATGAAATTAAGTAAAGATGGTGAAGGCAAGCTTGTTAATTCCACTATGTTCTGAAGCTTAGTAGGAAATTTGATGTATTTGACTGCCACAAGACCAGACATTGTGTATGCAGTAAGTCTGGTGAGCCGATTCATGGAGAAGCCTTATTCAAATCACTGGGAAACGGCCAAAAGAATATTACGATATGTCAAGGAAACTACTGACTATGGCATTTACTATCAAGCTAATGTTCCTGTCAAACTTGTCGGTTTTACTGACAGTGATTTGGGAGGAAGTATTGATGATTCTCGAAGCACTTCTGGTTATGTCTTCAACCTTGGCAGCGGAGCAATTTCATGGAGTTCAAAGAAGCAACCAATTGTGGCACTTTCTACCACAGAAGCAGAGTATATTGCTGCATCTTCTACAGCATGTCAAAGTATTTGGCTAAAAGGTGTTTTAGAAAGCATGAAGTTCAAGCAAAAAGGACCAACAACAATTTGTTGTGACAACAAATCAGCTATCTCTGTCTCAAAGGATCCAGTCCTACATGGAAGGACAAAACATATTCGCATGCGATTTCACTTCCTAAGGGAACTTGTTCATGAAGGTGAAATTAACATTAAATATTGCAGAACTGAAGATCAACTTGCAGATGTGTTTACAAAACCTCTAGGAGGACAAGTATTCAGAAGAAATATTGAAGCTTTAGGAGTCAAAAGCAAATTTGGTTTACGGGAGGCATTATTGGAAATGTAAACCAAATTCATTGTTGCATGTTTAGATGTGTCACTACCACATTCTGAAAACAGGAGTATTTTCAAATTTTTATATTATTAATATTATGGTATTTATATTAAATGATTTCATGAATAGTATATTTAAATTAAATAATTGTATGAGATGTGTATTAAATATATTATATTATGTTCAGTGTTCGTTAATGTCTAAGCTGGTAGACTTGACCTAGAAGCCCACTAGACGAACACCTGTCCGAATTATAGGATTTACGTGTAAATTGTATTAATTAGAATTTAAATTATTGGAGGTCGTAATTAATTACCGTAATTTATTTAGTTATTGTACCTTGTCGTTGCTTCGATAATTGGAGCGCTACCCTAGCTTTTGCCTTCCAACAAATTTTACAGCCTTGCCCTAGACATGCCTGCCTCCCATTTTGACCTTTTTGCAACTCATAATTATGCTCTCTTGTGCTTCATTTTAGCCGCACAATAATCGTCGCGGACGTTTATTTAAATTCTAAATAAATTTCAATTTTGTATCGTTGTGCGTTCCAATCAAAATTGGAGTCAATCTTGACCCATTTTTCGTGCAACCCAAATTAGGGTAATATTCTGTTCTGAGTCTTCTTCACTAATGGTATTGATGACCCGACCTAATTTTGGCCCCATGTACTCCTAATTAATTTTAGAACACAGCTTGCATTTATTTCTAATTAAATTAAGGATACCATTTTGACTGATTCCGCAAATCCCGATTTAATCCTAGTACCCTATTAATTAAGTCCATACCAAACACACAACACCCCCTCACCCTACAAAATGCCACACACTAAATCGCCCACCAATTTTGCATCATTTTATGTGTCTGTGCAAATACCCAAATTTAAGGGGGCTAATTTACAAATTTGCATTATGTGTCAACACCCCATTGGTTCAACTAAATGGAGAGCCCCAAATATTAACTAGTCAACACCCTCATCCTCACATGAAGGAATTTCATCCATGTCTAATCTTGGCCATCCATTCAATGGGTGCATCCTCACCCTTCAATTCCCACACACTCTCTCCCTATTTAATGTCCTATCACCAAGCCCTAATCCCCAAAAACCTAGGCTAGCCCACACCCAACCGTAGCCCCCCATTTCTTCATTTTTCTTTTCTTTTCTTCTTCCTTTTTCTTCTTCTTCTTCTTCTTCTTCTTCTTCTTTTTCTTATTTTTTTCCTTTTTTTTAAAGGAAACCAAACTCCCCACCCTATCCTAGCCCGACCTTCAGCCCGGCCCCCTACCTCGGCCAGACTCCGGCGGCCCCTACCCGTTCTCCACCACCAGGCCCTCCACTCATCCGAGACTCCTCCGCCGGCCATCGTCGACGTCTTCATCCTCCTGCATTTCCTCCTCCTGGTGTACATCATACTCTCCGGCTCCTCCCTACCACTCCGGCACGATCCGACCACCTCTCCCTGCTACTCCCCCTTCACGACATCCGGCCCGGCCGAGCTTCCCGCTGCAACTTCTCTCGACTCCACCATCTACATTGCCGCCACTCGAGCCCGGTCCTGCCAGCTGCCACTCCGGCACAGCCTAGCTCATCCCCCTGCATCCCTGACCCCGCTCCCGGCCAGCCAATACCACAACCACCACCAACCGTTAGCTCCTTCACATGACCACCACTGCCAGCTGCAGTCCGGCCTTCCTGCATCTCCGGCTCCACCACCACCACCACCGGAACCACCAGCCGACCCCCTGTGAGAGCCTCCCTCTCCCTCTCCCTCTTTCCCTTATTATGTATATGTATTTATATTAATACGTATATATATGTGTAGGTGTATGTGTATACATATATATATGTGTGTATATGTGTACGAATATATGTGTATATACGTATATGTGTGCGTATATGTGTATATGTGTATGTGTAAAATAGTGTATTTAATTAATGTATATGTATATATTTAATATTATTGGTATATGTATTATTTGATATATATATATATATATATATATATATATATATATATATATATATATATATATTTCCTAGTATACGTATAATATTTGATATATATATATATGTTTTGTATATACTTAATATACTTTCAATATATATATAATTTGTATATATGTATAAATATATATATTTTGTATATGCTTTTAGTATATCCTTAATATATATAGTATAAACTTAAATTGGTGTATTAGTATTAGTATATTTTAATAATAATGTTGACAATATACATATATATATTTTAAATTGTATTTTTGGCATATGTATATGAGTATACATATATATTGTTCAACTAGTATATATTAGATAAGTGATTAAATGGTATATATATATATATATATATATATATATATATATATATATATATATATATATATATATATATATATATATTTTTATATGTATTTAATTTGGTGTGTATATATATATATATATATATTGTAAGTATATATGTTAGTTAAAGATATGTATATTTATATATCTCTACTAGATGACCCGAGTGTGGATACGGACACCCCGTAACTACACCTGACCTATGATCCTGTGAACTGATAGCAGACTGCCACACGTACACTGACGTACTGGCAAGCCTCGTACCGTTTTGATCGTCTGTCTTGCCCAGCAATCACAGACGCGACGTCCGTACAACTTGACTCACACTGACCCTAGATTGACCAGTGCCATACCTGGCATAACCCCTGAGTTATGTATTTGTGTTGTGTTAGTGTAGCACCTGATGCAAATGTTGTATTGTTTTATTATATGTCTATAGGACTGTTGGATCCTCCAGACGATACTCTGGGACAGGATATTGGTTTTACCAGCTAAGGACCCAAGGCGAGTACATTCTCTGATTAGCTTCTTGTTTATGATATCCCCTATGTTCATTGTATCTAGTGTAAATATTCATACTCTTGACACGATGGTTACACGGATTGGTATATACGGATCTCGTCATGAGATGTTATTCCTTGTTCATGGTGTAGCTTGTACAAGTTTTGTTTCATTGTTATCTTGTACATGTACAGACACTGATTTCCGGGGAGATTTGCTACCTCCCTAGGAAATCCCGTGCCATAGCGTACCATGGTTGGATCTACTATACCAATCGGGGGTGGAGAGTATTTTAGTGTAGATATGTGATCATACCCAACTCTACATGCATCATAGCTCACCCCACATCTCACGTCGGGTGTGGCCTGACCATTTACATGCTTCGTAGCGGTTACATGTGATTAGCCTGACCTCTACATGCATCATAGCTAACCAAATGGTTAGCCTGACCTTACATGAATCATAGCTAATCATATGTAACCAGCCTGATCAAGTTTCCAAGCCGATCACATGTTAAAGCTAGTACTCACACACTTAGTCATAGTATTCTTGCTCATTGACATATTGTTTCATTTCCTGCATTTACTTACAGTATTTCCAGTATATCCTTTATTGTATGTTTTTCATACATATACATACATCTTGTATATTTCCATCTATATACTGCTACATAGTTTATATCATTGATATAGAACTGCTATTTAGAAATATACTTTGCTCCTTCCTGACTGGAAAACATTTTACAGACTATGCCTAGAGGACTGGTATCCGACACTTGTGGACCACAGGGTGAGTAGCTGCAGTCTTGGACTTAGTAGTTCAGTCGTGATTCCGGGAGGTCTAGCCGGAATCACTAGTCATCTAGTTAGTTTCCTTCAGTAGTGTTTTTGGTACCGGATTTGTCTCCGGTATTTTGTTGAGACTTGGATTTATTGTTGAGTTAGATTTATTTACATTAGACTTGTGTTGTATTTTATTTTATTTCTTCGATTTCTTATCGTGCTGTAGTTATGTGTTTGAGTATATGTTGTTCTTTTATATTGTCATCCGTGCCTCCTTATGGAGATTGGATGCTCGTGTGAGATTGCTTAGTTAGTATTATGACCTAGACATCATTCTATCGCCGATGCTGTGGCGTTGTCACGCCCCAGTCCCAAAATATATCGAGGGACTGGACGCGTGATAATGGCCAGCAGTACGCACCGATGGACAAACCCAATTTAATGGATCCATCGGGGCATACTTAAGCTGTTTTACAATAGTCAGGGTTTACTAATCTCATCCACAGAATAAAGATAGCAATAACAGCAAAAGAAATATACAACAACCAGACAAAGTAAATAAAATCGGAGAACAATCCGATATTAAGTCTGTTATAATGTTCTCATAGGCAGGAATTAAAGAGTTTAATTAAACAGGAAAGAAAGTCTATTTGCCATAAGACTGAGCATGGCGAAGCAATTTTTCAGGAAAAGTCCTCAGCGATCACCTCGTCTTCAGGTTCAGGTACTGCTCCGATTAGTGCTCCTGCTCCGTACACCTCAGGGTAGATCTCGTCTGCTAAATCTGGGGACATAATCCATTCCAGGTCCTCAGGGGACATAGCAAGGTACAGAAAACACAAGCCAAAATAAATGCAGTAATGAAACAAATAGGGTAAATAAATGAACCAGCTAAGTGATAATGCAAGTGAGAGTTATTAGTCATACTCAGGCTGAGACTACTACAGGATCAGTGTCAAGAAACCATAGCAGTATTTTCTCGAAGGGCCAGAACTGGTGCCAAAGCTCTATGTCAGAGACTAGGACACATCCAGATTATAATATATATAATATAATCAGCCTTGATATGGTAATACTCTCCCCACCCAATGTAATCTCACGTCACAGTTCTCAATGTTCATGTTACGCAAGATTAAGCTAATGCAATAAGACAGGATAAAATCTAAGCTTGTAAATTTTATAAGTCATAAACATGTATCCTATACAGAATCACCTTGAATATTCACGAAGATTCTGTCTCATGATCTGTGTCAAGTGTCCTGGGTATAACGTACTTGATATGGCAAGTACGATAATGTAAATGTCACGATATCCATCTCTAATTGACATTGCACAACCCCGCGTACGGTGTTGGCACCCGACTATAATCGGACGCTAAGCAAGTCACACGGCCCTAGGGTTGAGCAAGTACAACAGTCACAGAAAATAAAGCAAGTGAACAAAATGAATCATTAAGCTGCAATTTATGGCAAGGTACACTTGCCTGGATTTACGGTTCCAATTGTCGCTCTGGCTTCAGCTGAGATTTTAGGCAGTACTCCGGTTGCTGAAATAGACATCACCATCAGGTACAAAAAATATCAATCAGCTAGAAACGTCTGTCCTTGAGTCCAATTTGGAGACAAGGACAAAAACGACATTTTCGGGCAAAACGGGATCCAAATGTGGGCCGCTTTACACCGAAAAATGCGTCAGGGTCAAAGGTCTCAAAAATAGTCCAACTTAGTGTCAACAAGTCAGAAACGATGATACGAACCCAACAGAACTTCCAGAATTGGATTTCGATGAGCCGTTCTCAAAATCGCCCGTCGGATGGAGCCTGTGGGGCCCACGACACACGATTTTGTCAACGTTCTCAGAATCGAACCAAACTTGGCTCACATGACCAGCGTATTGTTACGAGTCCGATGGCGCAAGTTTCGTCTCAATCCGACGTGTGTACACTAAGTTACAGCGAGAAATAGAATGGTCGGATACGGGGCGTTGTCCGCGGATACGCACTGATTCCGGTGTGCACGCACATCCGAATCAGCTTCTGCGAAATCCCGCACGTCCGTATCAACAACGCGCACATATCGGTGAAGACCGCGTGCGACCAAGTTGTCCCGTTTGGCGGGGCGTACTCAGTTCCGGGGTGAAACAGGGCGTGGGTTTTTCCTGTTTTTGGATCGCGGTTCGCGATCACCACAGGACGCGATGCACCGAGCAGTTTGCTCGGGCACCGAGGGGGTCATGCATGCTACGTGATGCAACTGACGGAATTAAAATCAGAGCTACGAGCAAGAAGTTACGGGTACCTGAACAGGGTCTGAAAAACCGAGTTCCCTCGTGTCAGACTCGTGTCCGACACGCCTAGGGTTAGGGTTTAGGGTTCCTGTGTCCGGCCGAGTCTTCTGTGTCGAGTCCTGTCCTGTGTCCGTGTCTGTTCTGGACGAAGGCGTGCGGCTCGACGGAGGCTGTGCTGGGCGGAGGGAAGCGGCCGGCTGAGGCGTTGGTCGGAGTCGGCCGGGGCTCGTCGACGGAGCGGGGAGGAGGTCGAGCGGGGTCCGGGTGAAGGCGACGACGACTGGTGCTGGAGGAGGACGACTTCGAGGGAGGTTCTGCGTGGCTGGACGGGTAGGCGGCTGGGGACGGGTGCGCCGGTGGTCGGCTGTGGACGGAGAACGACGGCGCGGAGATGGGAGGGAGAACAGCGGCTCGGGTCTCCGGCGAGGTCGAGGGGAGCGGGAAGGAGGCGGAGGAGAGGGTTATATAGTGGAGAAGAGGGAGAGGGAAAGGCGACCGGTGAGGGGCAGAGGAGGCGGAGGGTCAGGGATGGCAGCGGGCGGCGGCGGCGAGCGTTCGGGAAGCTGGAGAGTCGCCCGGCGGCCGGAAGCTGAGGAGTCGGCCGTTGGGGAAGAAAGGAATTTCGGGTTCGCGGGTTTGGGCGGACGGGTCGGGTCTGCGGATCCGGCCCGATCCGAAACTAAGGCGGGTCGGGTTAGTGGGTCGGGTCTGGGTTAGACCCGGATCCGACCCGCTAAGGATTAGGGTTTGGTTCACTGAACCCGGTCCGGTTTATTTTGGTTTGGTTTATTTTAAATAAATCCGGTTTATTTTTGGTTTAATTATATAATTAGTTTTTAGGGCTTTAAAAATCCATCCGGGGTCCAATAAATTCTC
The DNA here is from genome assembly GCA_036927795.1 of Iris macrosiphon. Lineage (NCBI taxonomy): Eukaryota > Viridiplantae > Streptophyta > Magnoliopsida > Asparagales > Iridaceae > Iris > Iris macrosiphon. The sequence continues at coordinate 191,428,567 of JAYESA010000008.1, read as the reverse complement.
GAAAAATTACCCTATGTCTAGTTTTTTATTTTACACCATAAAATATTATTTTCATAACATTTTAATATTATTTATTATCATTTTAAAATCCTTTAATAATTAAAACACATGTATTTAATTACAGAAAATTTCCAAAAAATTCCAGAAAATTATGAAAAATCTAAATTTAAAAATTCTTAAAAATCAGGGGGTTTACAATCTACCCCCTTAAGAGGATTGCGTCCTCGCAATCAAAGAATAACCGGTCAACAGAGATGACACGGTTGCAAAATTTATTCGAATCAGAAAATCAAGGTTGAGGGTTTAAACACATAGGGAAAGTCATTTTCCTAAGCAATAGAATTTCCCAATTATATGATATCTAGAAAATTTATAGTTTTTATAAAACCAGGTTATCTTTCAAAAACTTATCAGGTTAACATTTATAAAACATTTTGAATTATTGGCAAATTCAAAATTACTAGATTAACACTAGGTTATTAATTATTAGCAAGTTAAAATTATCAGGGTAAGTCTGGGGTCACGAACCAGCAGGCACGAACTAAAGCAATGCTAGAAACGGAACTACAAAAACTTACTCGCATTAGCAACTCCATGGTTCTGCGCGTCTCCCACAGTCATCGCGAAAACTTGACCGCGTCCTTGAGGTGGTGCTCTCTACTGTTGCTGGGCTTGCTGGTAGGGTGCTGCTTGAAGTGCCAAGGGTGGCCTCGGTTGATGTCCTCCTGGTGCTGGTAGAGCTTGTTGGTTTGCCCTTGGTGCTTCTCTACGCTCAGGACAGTCCCTCACTGCATGCTGTCTGGATCCGCAACCTAAGCACAGTCCTAACCTGCGTCGGCATTCCCTGGCGATATGGCCTGCTTTGCCACAGTAGTGACAAGTAGAGAGGACTATTACTTGTGGTATAGATGCCTTCTGCTGTTGGTGAGGTCTCTTTGCAACTTCTTCTTGTGGTGCTTTGGATGTTGCTGGTGGGGAAGGCCGCTTCAGACTGGCTTCTCTTCTGGTGACGCGCTCCATGCGTCGGGCTGCAGCAAGGACGTCCGAGTACGAAGTTGGTACGACAGATCCAATTAGTTTCTGTAACTCGATGTTGAGTCCGTCGAAAAACTTCTCGGCCTTCTCTTCTTCTGTCGGGATTAATGTTGGGGCGAAGCGACTTAGACGAATGAACTCGGCGTTGTACTCTTCCACCGTCATAGCTTCCTGAGTGAGACGATTGAACTTGTCCCGAAGTTCTGATCGAGCGATAGCCGGAATGTACATCTCCTGGAAGAGTCTGGAGAACTCTTCCCAAGTAACTCGGTCTGGTCCGAGCCTGGTCTCCTCGGATAGCCACCAATGATGAGCATTGTCCGTCAATTGCATTCTGACGACAGTCATCCAACGTTCCTGTGGAAGCTCAGCTGCTTCTAATTGATGCCGAATGTTGGTGAGCCATTCATGAACTTCGGTTGGTCCCTCCTTGCCAGAAAAGGTACGGGGCTTCAGTTGGCGGAAATCAGTGATAGAGCCCGTCGGTTGCCGTCTAGCTGGTAGGTTGGCCTGCTCCAGTGCATTTACTAGACTGTTCCTCAAGTAATCAGCCTCGCGACGATCGGCCTCAGTTTGGATTTGTTGCTGGGCTTGCATCATTGCGTAAAATATCTGGAACATCTGTTGTCCGTCCATTGCTTGCCCTGATGGAAAGACATGCATCTGTGGAGGGAACTGGGGCGAAGGTGGAATGTCATCACGCCAAAATCTAGAAGCTTGTGGATCTGCTTGACTACTTCGGTGAGTAGAGGGATCTCCACTCAATAGCGTCACTTCATCTTCTCCGTAGGTGGCTTCAGCACCTATTGGTGTTCTTGTTGGAGTTCCGTTGTTTGTTCGTGAATCCATTTCTCTGCATCAAAATAAACTATAAGAGGCGCACAGGAATCAAGGCAAGATGCAAGTCAAAATTAGTTCGAATACGATACAGATATCAAAAACGATTCAAGCAAGTGGATGAGATCCTAAAACTTATCATATTCTTATTGTAGGCCTGTTCGGTCCCTAAGTTGAAACCGAACAATTTAGTCGTTGACCTGCATAGGCCACCACAAAAACCATGTCACGCCCCAGTCCCAAAATATATCGAGGGACTGGACGCGTGATAATGGCCAGCAGTACGCACCGATGGACAAACCCAATTTAATGGATCCATCGGGGCATACTTAAGCTGTTTTACAATAGTCAGGGTTTACTAATCTCATCCACAGAATAAAGATAGCAATAACAGCAAAAGAAATATACAACAACCAGACAAAGTAAATAAAATCGGAGAACAATCCGATATTAAGTCTGTTACAATGTTCTCATAGACAGGAATTAAAGAGTTTAATTAAACAGGAAAGAAAGTCTATTTGCCATAAGACTGAGCATGGCGAAGCAATTTTTCAGGAAAAGTCCTCAGCGATCACCTCGTCTTCAGGTTCAGGTACTGCTCCGATTAGTGCTCCTGTTCCGTACACCTCAGGGTAGATCTCGTCTGCTAAATCTGGGGACATAATCCATTCCAGGTCCTCAGGGGACATAGAAAGGTACAGAAAACACAAGCCAAAATAAATGCAGTAATGAAACAAATAGGGTAAATAAATGAATTAGCTAAGTGATAATGCAAGTGAGAGTTATTAGTCATACTCAGGCTGAGACTACTACAGGATCAGTGTCAAGAAACCATAGCAGTATTTTCTCGAAGGGCCAGAACTGGTGCCAAAGCTCTGTGTCAGAGACTAGGACACATCCAGATTATAATATATATAATATAATCAGCCTTGATATGGTAATACTCTCCCCACCCAATGTAATCTCACGTCACAGTTCTCAATGTTCATGTTACGCAAGATTAAGCTAATGCAATAAGACAGGATAAAATCTAAGCTTGTAAATTTTATAAGTCATAAACATGTATCCTATACAAAATCACCTTGAATATTCACGAAGATTTTGTCTCATGATCTGTGTCAAGTGTCCTGGGTATAACGTACTTGATATGGCAAGTACGATAATGTAAATGTCACGATATCCATCTCTAATTGACATTGCACAACCTCGCGTACGGTGTTGGCACCCGACTATAATCGGACGCTAAGCAAGTCACACGGCCCTAGGGTTGAGCAAGTACAATAGTCACAGAAAATAAAACAAGAGAACAAAATGAATCATTAAGCTGCAATTTATGGCAAGGTACACTTGCCTGGCTTTACGGTTCCAATTATCGCTCTGGCTTCAGCTGGGATTTCAGGCAGTACTCCGGTTGCTGAAATAGACATCACCATCAGGTCCAAAAAATATCAATCAGCTAGAAACGCCTATCCTTGAGTCCAATTTGGAGACAAGGGCAAAAACGACATTTTCGGGCAAAATGGGGTCCAAATGTGGGCCGCTTTGCACCGAAAAATGCGTCAGGGTCAAAGGTCTCAAAAATAGTCAACTTAGTGTCAACAAGTCAGGAACGATGATACGAACCCAACGGAACTTCCAGAATTGGATTCCGATGAGCCGTTCTCAAAATCGCCCGTCGGGTGGAGCCTGTGGGGCCCACGACACACGATTTTGTCAACGTTCTCAGAATCGAACCAAACTTGGCTCACATGACCAGCGTATTGTTACGAGTCCGATGGCGCAAGTTTTATCTCGATCCGACGTGTGTACACTAAGTTACAGCGAGAAACAGAATGGTCGGATACGGGAGATTGTCCGCGGATACACACTGATTCCGGTGTGCACGCACATCCGAATCAGCTTCTGCGAAATTCGTACGTCCGTATCAACGACGCGCACATATCGGTGAAGACCGCGTGCGACCAAGTCGTCCCGTTTGGCGGGGCGTACTCAGTTCTGGGGTGAAACAGGGCGTGGGTTTTTCCTGTTTTTGGATCGCGGTTCGCGATCACCACAGGACGCGATGCACCGAGCAGTTTGCACGGGCACCGAGGGGGTCATGCAGGCTACGCGATGCAACTGACGGAATTGAAATCAGAGCTACGAGCAAGAAGTTACGGGTACCTGAACAGGGTCTGAAAAACCGAGTTCCCTCGTGTCAGACTCGTGTCCGACACGCCTAGGGTTAGGGTTTAGGGTTCCTGTGTCCGGCCGAGTCTTCTGTGTCGAGTCCTGTCCTGTGTCCGTGTCTGTTCTGGACGAAGGCATGCGGCTCGACGGAGGCTGTGCTGGGCGGAGGGAAGCGGCCGGCTGAGGCGTTGGTCGGAGTCGGCCGGGGCTCGTCGACGGAGCGGGGAGGAGGTCGAGCGGGGTCCGGGTGAAGGCGACGGCGACTGGTGCTGGAGGAGGACGACTTCGAGGGAGGTTCTGCGAGGCTGGACGGGTAGGCGGCTGGGGACGGGTGCGCCAGTGGTCGGCTGTGGACGGAGAACGACGGCGCGGAGATGGGAGGGAGAACAGCGGCTCGGGTCTCCGGCGAGGTCGAGGGGAGCGGGAAGGAGGCGGAGGAGAGGGTTATATAGTGGAGAAGAGGGAGAGGGAAAGGCGGCCGGTGAGGGGCAGAGGAGGCGGAGGGTCGTGGACGGCAGCGGGCGGCGGCGGCGAGCGTTCGGGAAGCCGGAGAGTCGCCCGGCGGCCGGAAGCTGAGGAGTCGGCCGTTGGGGAAGAAAGGAATTTCGGGTTCGCGGGTTTGGGCGGACGGGTCGGGTCTGCGGATCCGGCCCAATCCGAAACTAAGGCGGGTCGGGTTAGTGGGTCGGGTCTGGGTTAGACCCGGATCCGACCCGCTAAGGATTAGGGTTTGGTTCACTGAACCCGGTCCGGTTTATTTTAAATAAACCCGGTTTATTTTTGGTTTAATTATATAATTAGTTTTTAGGGCTTTAAAAATCCATCCGGGGTCCAATAAATTCCCGAAAAATTATCCTATGTCTAGTTTTTTATTTTACACCATAAAATATTATTTTTATAATATTTTAATATTATTTATTATCATTTAAAAATCCTTTAATAATTAAAATACTTGTATTTAATTACAGAAAATTTCCAGAAAATTCCAGAAAATTGTAAAAAAATCTAAATTTAAAAATTCTTGAAAATTAGAAGGTTTACAGGCGTAGGCTGGACGTACCCGCGCACTCGTGCCCCTAAACCGGGTGTGGGTCGTGACACATTTTTAGTGGTGGCCCATGCAGGCCAGACTTCGCAAGTTATGCGATATCGTGGTAGTGCGACGTATTAGTTGTACTACTGCGTGCCTGCTATAGAATATAGAACATAGGATACTAAGACGAGAGAGGATACTCAATCACAAAATTCTTGAGAGATTCCTGGGAAGACCCCTTGAGAATCTTATTACAATTTCCAATTTAAATCCTTCACCCTTGTTTTCGTCCGTCCTCACTCGTTGATATTGAGTTTGATTCTTGTTGAATTTAATCCTTGGTATCGTTGTTGAGTTGATTTCTTATCGAGATGAATTTTACGGACTAAACTTTATGATATCATCTGATGACATATATTGATGAGAACAGTGAGAAAGGTAAAACGTCTACTTTGGTTATGGAACCTAGAGTTTATCGCAGCCATACCGGTTGGCGTGGCAAAGATTCTAGATGACATAATTATAGGGTTGCGTACTTTAGTTATGGAACCTGTCGTTTATCGCACCTATGCTTACTGGCATGGCGAGGATTCTCAGCGTCATGATTTCTGACCGACGTGTATGATTATCAGGTTGTACCTTAAAAATTGGTTCTTAAAGTATCATCTCAACACTTATCTACTTCTGTTATACAGGACTTTATTCCATCATTTCTTTTGGTTGCTAGCAGTAGAAATACCTTTAGTCCTCAACCCAGTTCCTTTTGAGCTTCCATTCTTTGAGGATTCCTTGTTAAGTATGATAATTAGTGACTTGTAATTATGTCTGTGTCTTGAGTATTAGTATTGACTGAGTGTTGCTTGTAAGTGTCTCCTAGTTGGACATGTGAGCAGTAGGCCTTAATCTAGAGTTAACCCATAGCATAGTATCTTGTGGCAATAGTTCTGGGATAGGTGTCATTATAACACTGTGAGTAAAGGAGAGTATAGAGTATCAGTGATAGTTCCAAGAGTTAGTATCAGAGCCAACATACCCGTCCTGGATAATCATGATTATGTAATTGGATGTAAACAATTAAGTATCCAGGAATTGTGTTAAGGATTAATGGAGCATGATGTTCAATTTGATAATTGATATTGGGAGTGTTAAAGGTAAGGAAATATATACGCATAAAGAGCTATAATGAGATGTCATGAGTAGAGAAATATCAGAATTGGTAATAAAAATGGTGAAGCGTATCACAGATTAGTTTAACAGGCTGTAAAAGATTAAAGGAAAATACCTATACAACAATCGAGATGAAGAACCATATACTTGCCCATGAGAGTAAAGAAACATGAGTGTTATAGAAGGAACAGGTAATCATGAGTTCTAATAAGTTTGATGAGATGATCCAATAATGAAGCTAGTGATATCATACCAAGAGTACTAATGATTCTATATCGAGGATTAGTCGAGAATGATGCTAATAACAGTAAGCACTCTGCGAGATGATAATTAGATGATATACCAGTTAATATAGATTGAAAATCATGGAAGAAAATACATGTGATGATAACTTTGATCATTTGGAGGTAATAGTGCAAGTGATTCGGGCAGTACAATTTTAGTACTCAGTTGAGTGTTGTAGACAATAGATGTATTGAGTGCACCTCGAGTATTAGAGACCGTGAGCACTTATATGTATATTTGTGGATTTATAAATTAAAGAGTGGAAATAAATTTTTATTTTGAGAATTATTGAGGAGTTGAGATTGTGTCATTAAAATTTTGAGGATTCCAAATTTGATTCAATAAATATGGTCAAGGCTATAAAGATTCTAGAAGTGATTAAAGTTTGATTTCAATATTGAATATTTGACCCTTGAGGAAGTATACATTTTTGTTGTTCAAAGGTTAAATTTTGATGATTTTATTATGAGGATAAATTTTTATGGTGGGTGAGAAATATATATTAGTATATGAGTAGATGATATACATGTGTAAGGATCTGTTGACTTGAGCATGATTGAGATGGCACCGCAGACTGACTTGGGTGTCCATCTAGAGTTGTATTGGAGAGAGCAGGACTTAGTATGGTGTGTTACACTTGGTGTGCACTGAGTGATAAGAACAACTAGTATGAACAATTATAGTAGGTAAGTGAGCTAGCAGTGAGTGTGCTTGTAGTAAAAACTAGGGTACTAAAGAGATAGAGGTATCAAACTTGGATGCATTATTGAACCATGGTTATATTAGAGAATCTTGGTATCAGATTTAGGTATTAATAGACAGGTGTGTGCAATATGGATGTATCCATGGATGTTGTGGACTAATGATTATTTGATAGGGGTACCAGTGTACAAGGATAGAAATTAGTTTGTGAATGTGCCAGAGTTAAGTGTATGTTAGAGATAGAAGATACTGCAAGTAATAGGTTAGTAGGTTCTTTCTTTCCTTTCCTCATGTTCCTTTTTTCGTATTTTGATTGATTGATTCCCTAGTACCGTGGCTTGTATGCATGATTTTCTTGTTAGAATGTAGTTAGTAGTACACCCTGACAGAGATTGCAATACCATGACAAAAGACACATGACCGTACATATTTTCTTAGATTGCATAGCTGTAGGTAGAATTTTCTTAGACCATGATTATTGGAGTTTGACCATAGTAGATTTATGAAGAGGTTATGACTTGACAAGAGAAACGAGATGCTAAAAATTTTAGAAGATAAGCATAAAGAGTTAAGGATTAATATGGCAGAGTTGAGGAATCATTGATTTTGTCAAGATTGGGATATGATTAAGTTATCATTAAAATTCGAGGATAAACATTAATTTAAATGAGAGGTTAAGAATTCAATATGGTAGGATTGATGATTATTGATTATGATATATTTATCATTAAAATATTGAGAAAATTAAGAAGATTATTATTGTATTTATTTGACTGCAAGATATAGATTTAATTAAAAAATTTAATTGAGGATTTTGCGAGTATTATATTATTTGAGTATTGTGAGGAAAAAGGAATCGAGGATTTAGATCACTAATGGATTAGTATTGAATCCGAATTTTGGGATAAGATTTTAATTTTTTTTATAAACGTGCAAGGACTGGATTTTTGATCAAATGATTGGATAGTAAAAATTTGTATCTAGTGACTTGCTCAAATTTAAGGAGTAAGATGATAAATGGGTTAGTGTTTAAACACAAACTTTTTTGACGAGATTTTTAAAATTTTTTGATTAGTGTTTTTAGATGGAAATTCTTAATTTATAAGATATGCATCGTTTGGGTTAAATTAGAGGAGTGGATATTAAATTTCGAGTACTGAATTATTAACTTAAAATTTCGGAGGAAATCGTGGTAAAAAATAAAATTGATTTTAATTCGAGGATTTTCAGGGATACGATAAATTTCAGAATTTTTGAAAATCGTGAAATGACAAGGTGGATTTTTTCAGGATTATGTGGGTTGGTGAATTTAATCGTTGATGGAAAATAATATAATGAATAAACTCTACTATGAGAAATTTTAATTTCGAGGACGAAATTCTTTTAAGGAGGGTAGACTTGTCACTACCACATTCTAAAAACAGGGGTATTTTTGACTTTTTATATATTATTAATATTATGGTATTTATATTAAATGATTTCATGAATAGTATATTTAAATTAAATAATTGTATGAGATGTGTATTAAATATATTATATTATATTCAGTGTTCGTTAATGTCTGAGCTGGTAGACTTGACCTAGAAGCCCACTAGACGAACACCTGTCCGAATTATAGGATTTGAGTGTAAATTATATTAATTAGAATTTAAATTATTGGAGGTCGTAATTAATTACCATAATTTATTTAATTATTGCACCTTGCCGTTGCTTCGATAATTGGAGCGCTACCCTAGCTTTTGCCTTCCAACAAATTTTACAGCCTTGCCCTAGACATGCCTGCCTCCCATTCTGACCTTTTTGTAACTCATAATTATGCTCTCTTGTGCTTTATTTTAGCCGCACAATAATCGTCGCAGACGTTTATTTAAATTCTAAATAAATTTCAATTTTGTATCGTTGTGTGTTCCAATCGAAATTGGAGGCAATCTTGACCCATTTTTCGTGCAACCCAAATTAGGATAATATTCTGTTCTGAGTCTTCTTCACTAATGGTATTGATGACCCGACCTAATTTTGGCCCCATGTACTCCTAATTAATTTTAGAACACAGCTTGCATTTATTTCTAATTAAATTGAGGATACCATTTTGACTGATTCCGTAAATCCCGATTTAATCCCAGTACCCTATTAATTAAGTCCATACCAAACATAAAACACCCCCTCACCCTACAAAACGCCACACACCGAATCGCCACCAATTTTGCATCATTTTATGTGTCTGTACAAATACCCAAATTTAAGGGGGCTAATTTGCAAATTTGCATTAGGTGTCAACACCCCATTGGTTCAACTAAATGGAGAGCCCCAAATATTAACTAGTCAACACCCTCATCCTCACATGAAGGAATTTTATCCATGTCTAATCTTGGCCATCCATTCAATGGGTGCATCCTCACCCTTCAATTCCCACACACTCTCTCCCTATTTAATGTCCTATCACCAAGCCCTAATCCCCAAAAACCTAGGCTAGCCCACACCCAACCGTAGCCCCCCATTTCTTCATTTTTCTTTTCTCTTCTTCTTCCTTTTTCTTCTTCTTCTTCTTCTTCTTCCCTTCTTATTATTTTTTTTATTTCTTTTTAAAGGAAACCAAACTCCCCACCCTATCCTAGCCCGACCTTCAGCCCGGCCCCCTACCTCGGCCAGACTCCGGCGGCCCCTACCCGTTCTCCACCACCAGGCCCTCCACTCATCCGAGACTCCTCCGCCGGCCATCGTCGACGTCTTCATCCTCCTGCATTTCCTCCTCCTGCTGTACATCATCCTCTCCGGCTCCTCCCTACCACTCCGGCACGATCCGACCACCTCTCCCTGCTACTCCCCCTTCACGACATCCGGCCCGGCCGAGCTTCCCGCTATAACTCCTCTCGACTCCACCATCTACATTGCCGCCACTCGAGTCCGGTCCGGCCAGCTGCCACTCCGGAACAGCCTAGCTCATCCCCCTACATCCCTGACCCCGCTCCCAGCCAGCCAATACCACAACCACCACCAACCGTTAGCTCCTTCACACGACCACCACTGACAGCTGCAGTCCGGCCTCCCTGCATCTCCGGCTTCACCACCACCACCACCGGAACCACCAGCCGACCCCCTGTGAGAGCCTCCCTCTCCCTCTCCCTCTCCCTCTTTCCCTTATTATGTATATGTATTTATATTAATACGTATATGTGTGTGTAGGTGTATGTGTATACATATATATATGTGTGTATATGTGTACGAATATATGTGTATATACGTATATGTGTGCGTATATGTGTATATGTGTATGTGTAAAATAGTGTATTTAATTAATGTATATGTATATATTTAATATTATTGGTATATGTATTATTTGATATATATATATATATATATATATATATATATATATATATATATATATATATATATATATATATATATATATATATATATATATATATATATATATATATATATGTTTTGTATATACTTAATATACTTTCAATATATATATATTTTGTATATGCTTTTAGTATATCCTTAATATATATTGTATAAACTTAAATTGGTGTATTAGTATTAGTATATTTTAATAATAATGTTGACAATATACATATATATATTTTAAATTATATTTTTGGCATATGTATATGAGTATACATATATATTGTTCAACTAGTATATATTAGATAAGTGATTAAATGGTACATATATATATATATTGTATATGTATTTAATTTGGTGTGTGTATATATATATATATATATATATATATATATATATATATATATATATATATATATATATATATATATATATATATATATATATATATATATATATATATATATATTGTAAGTATATATGTTAGTTAAAGATATGTATATTTATATATCTCTACTAGATGACCCGAGTGTGGATACGGATACCCCGTAACTACACCTGACCTATGATCCTGTGAACTGATAGAAGACTGCCACACGTACACTGACGTACAGGCAAGTCCCGTACCATTTTGATCGTCTGTCTTGCCCAGCAATCACAGACGCGACGTCCGTGCAACTTGACGCACACTGACCCTAGATTGACCAGTGCCATACCTGGCATAACCCCTGAGTTATGTATTTGTGTTGTGTTAGTGTAGCACCTGATGCATATGTTGTATTATTTTATTATATGTCTATAGGACTGTTGGATCCTCCAGACGATACTCTGGGACAGGACATTAGTTTTACCAGCTAAGGACCCAAGGCGAGTACATTTTCTGATTAGCTTCTTGTTTATGATATCCCCTATGTTCATTGTATCTAGTGTAAATATCCATGCTCATGACACGATGGTTACACGGCTCGTCATGAGATGTTATTCCTTGTTCATGGTGTAGCTTGTACAAGTCTTGTTTCATTGTTATCTTGTACATGTACATACACTGATTTCCGGAAAGATTTGCTACCTCCCTAGGGAATCCCGTGCCATAGCGTACCATGGTTGGATCTACTATACCAGTCGGGGTGGGGAGTATTTTAGTGTAGATATGTGATCATACCCAACTCTACATGCATCATAGCTCACCCCACATCTCACGTCGGGTGCGGCCTGACCATTTACATGCTTCATAACTGTTACATGTGATTAGCCTGACCTCTACATGCATCATAGCTAACCAAATGATTAGCCTGGCCTTACATGAATCATAGCTAATCATATGTAACCAGCCTGATCAAGTTCCCAAGCCGATCACATGTTAAAGCTAGTACTCACACACTTAGTCATAGTATTCTTGCTCATTGACATATTGTTTTCTTTCCTGCATTTACTTACAGTATTTCCAGTATATCCTTTATTGTATGTTTCTCGTACATATACATGCATCTTGTATATTTCCATCTATATACTGCTACATAGTTTATATCATTGATATAGAACTGCTATTTAGAAATGTACTTTGCTCCTTCCTGACTGGAAAATATTTTTCAGACTATGCCTAGAGGACTGGTATCCGACACTTGTGGACCACAGGGTGAGTAGCTGTAGTCTTGGACTTAGTAGTTCAGTCGTGATTCCGGGAGGTCTAGCCGGAATCACTAGTCATCTAGTTAGTTTCCTTCAGTAGTGTTTTTGGTACCGGATTTGTCTCCGGCATTTTGTTGAGACTTGGATTTATTGTTGAGTTAGATTTATTTACATTAGACTTGTGTTGTATTTCATTTTATTTCTTCGATTTCTTATCGTGCTGTAGTTATGTGTTTGAGTATATGTTGTTCTTTTATATTGTCATCCGTGCCTCCTTATGGAGATTGGATGCTCGTGTGAGATTGCTTAGTTAGTATCATGACCTAGACAGCGTTCTACCGTCGATGCTGCGGCGTAGGCTGGACGTACCCGCGCACTCGTGCCCCTAAACCGGGTGCGGGTCGTGACACGATGAATCTATGCATGAATGAATCTATGAATAATCAAATTCATTGTTGCATGCATGAATGTATTTAGGAAAAGTAAGAGTCATGTTCATTGCTCTTGATGTATCTTGAGTCTATATATATATAGCTATGTAAGCAAATGGTTGAAGTAAGGGTGGATGAAAAAAATTCAAGCAAGCAAAGAAACAAGGTGATTCTATTCAGCCCCTAAAATCAAATATTTTTGTTATCTTTGTATTCTTCAAAGTGGAATCATAGCCTCCGTGTTCATCGGATGAGCTAAACTTCCAATCAAACTAGCATCCTTGTTAAGAGGACAAGCTATCCCAATCCCAGTAAAGTGGTATTTGTGAATACCCCAACAGGTATGTAGGTTCTTGCAATGTTGGGCTAATGATAGATATTTTCGATTGTGTTTCTATATAAACCAGATTTGTAATCAGTTACATGAATAATATTTCGATCTTTTTGACTGTGCATTCATCTACAAATGAATTCGAGAGAAAAATGACAATAGCTGGATTTTTGTAGCTTGTTAAATATTGTATCAAAATAAACAATTTATTAACTGAAAGTGACAGAACTTTTGGTTAACAATGTGACTGACTTGGATCTGCTGAAAGTTGTTTAGCGAGAAACAAAGATTGGTAAACTAAGAATACACAGAAATGGCTACCAAGATTTTGGAGAATTTAGATTTTGTGCTGCAGTGTTAAAAACCTCTCTTCTCCAAATTAAGATTCATGGCTGCTAAGAGACATTTTTTGACAAAAACTTGTACAGGAACACGACTTGGACTATCCAAACCTGATAGCATTGTGGATTCTCAATTTAGAATATAACCCTAGCCTAGGTGTTAGATAACACCCAAAGTTCCCCCAAACAATTCATTTATTAGTAGGAGATTGACACCCAAATTAGGCTCAAAACTGATCCTAAAGAAGTGCTGGAAGGAACTCCAGGGGGACATCCAACTCTCATGCTGCATGTAGTAGCTAGCTTGTCTCATGAATGTTACTACTTCATTGTCCTATTTATAATTGTTCATCTCTGTCCAGTACATGTAGAAAACTAAATATTGTTAATTCCTTTAGATATGAGCTAGCCACATTCGTTGAACCTAGCCACCTTCCAGCATGGCCTATTTTCATGAGAGACCAAGAATAAAACCAAGTGGTCACACAGCACCTTCTTTAGCTAGGTTTCCTTTTCTTCTCCATCTCTCGCCTCCTCACCACAATATCTTCCAAATGTCTCAAGTCATGTAAGTATACATTAATTTTTCATTAACAGTGATATATGGGAACACGATAACATGCAATTGAGCAATTGACAGCACGAGTTATTTTATGAAAGGAATGTGCATGCATGGCTACAATGTATCGAGTTAATGGTTAGCCAAAAGCTTACCTAGGGTCTTGTAAGGGACGGCAGATGGGAATCTCTTCTGAGATTGGGATAGAGACCACTCTCATCACCTGGGCTACGAATGTGTCTAAGTTCATTTCTACCTTGAACCTGGCGGACTGTTGGTATTTTTCACTTAGCTTTGAAAACTTTAGTCCACATTGAAAAACGTGTATATCCCAATATATCGTTTTGCTTGGTATTGGCAACATAGGGTGGTGGTCCCCGAGGGATATTTTTCTACAGGGTTCACATGGGATATTTTTCTAGAGGTACGAGTAATACGCTATTAATCCTCAAATTTGATGTAGTTGGCACCCAACACCTCAAATTTTGATCTTCAACATGTTAAAGGTACGAGTAATAAGCTATTAATCCCTAGAAACCATTCATTCTTACGCGACAGGTGACGTGGCATTTAAATAGCATTCTTCTAATATTCATTTATGCAATTTATCATCCAAAAATGTTGATATGTCATCTTCCATTATGTGGCATCTGAGAGATGCTAACATGACAAATTTTTACCCAAAAATTCATCACTCAATTTTTTTAATATTAATTTTAATTTAAAGTAAATTTAATATTAATTTTAATTTTAAAAATTGTTATTTGGAGGAAAACTTTAGAGTGATTAATAGCATTACTCTAAAGATATTTGTGTTACATGACATCATTAATTAATAGCCAGATTTGAAAATAATGTATGGATATCATTATAAGTTACATCACCACTCTAAATTCTAAAAAGATTGCGGTCATTATGCTCCCAGCATTTTCTATTGCAATATAGACCTAGCAACATCATGGCCGGCTCCAGGAGAGGTGGGCTAGGTAGTCTTGGACCTCCTCCCCCAAGGGGCTCTTATTTTTATTTTTATTTTTATTTTTATTTTTAAGCAGCAGCAGTCAAGGCCAAAAAAAAAAAAAACTATGGACCTTGGGAAGTCCATGGTTGTCTGAAAAATAATTAAATGAAATCTTGAAAAAAAAAATGAATTTGAAATTGCTTAATTTATTGGATCTTTGTGATAATTTATGTGTAATAAAAAACTAATTATATTGTATTTTGAATTTATTAGAATTTAAATTTACAAAAAATAAATTATATAAAAAAAATATGGACCTCATTTTCGGATTTATCCAAAATACTAGAGACGCCCTAAGGGACATGTCTGGTTGCACTCAACACTATTTGAAGTGAGTTATACTATTACAAATTTACAATGCAATGTGTATCCTCTCTTCTTGGTTAGATGTAAAAGTATTTTAATCTCATCATTTGTCTAGGGAGAAAAGTGGCTGTTGTTTGTTTTGCATTAAATAAAGAAATATTTAAACAAATGCTCCCCTTATAAATATAAAAATCAGTATATATTTTTACTTATTTAAAAAATTAGTAAATATTTTTATTTCTTTGTATATAATATTTAAAAATTTAAGATATACTCTCTCTTTTTTAACCAAAATTTTGATTATTTGTACATAATTGAGACATTTGATAATTTTTTAAATAAATAGAGATATATACTAATTTTTATATTTATAATAAAAATATTTGTTAAAATATACCTTAAACAAAATGTTGCGGTACCCAAAAAAGAATACTATAGTTAGTACTCTTCTTTGATATGTGCATTGTTTAATGCTGTGTATTTGTTTTGTTCTTCCGGATTTGTATCTGTTCTTAGTACTAAGAGTAAATTGAGGATATATGTTTATAGAATAAACATCGATAAAAGTTTTGTTGGTGATCATCTAATGAAGTTAACAGAAGTCACATGGTTTTCTTATAATAAAAACATAAGTTAGCAAGATCCTGAAAGGAATAATCGAAAAGCCAGTACTGAATGAGAGTGGATTAAAGATTGTGGGTTATCAGTCAGAATTTCTTACGGAAATGATATTTGGCTCGCAGTCACCGTCCGCGGTCGTGACTGCGGGCCGACGTGGCCGAATCCTATTCGTCTCTCCTATTTGCATAGAGTCCACCATCGGTAAATTTGTCAATAACATGACGACATGTGGCTTGCGGATCACGACCACGGTCTGTGTAGCAGTGTCCTATTTCTTATGCTGGAATTTGTGAAAAGTCCCAGCAAAGCTGCAAAGGTCACGAGGAATGTTACAGGTCTTAAGATTAACAGAAAATTTGTTATACAGAAAATATTTTTAAACAAATTAACTAAAACGAAACAATTTGTCAAAAATTTGAAATCACGAAAACTTTGGCCATCTCGGATGGCAAAAATATGAAATAATAAAAAAAAATTATATTTGTCAAATTTTCGTCAACTGGGTTTGTCAAATTTTCGCCAGCCAAGTTGCCAAAAATCTAACAATGGTTTTTTTTTTTTTTTTTTGGGTTTGTTTTTTAGGTTTTTTTTGTTTGTTTTTTTGTGTTGGTTTTTTAAATTTTTGACAATACTAATTTGGTTTTTTTTTTTCTGTTCAGAAAATATTTTGTCAGAAAATTTGTAGTACAATACTAATCAGAAATTTTGTTGTACAGAAAATATTTTTAAACAAATTAACTAAAACGAAACAATGTCAAAAATTTGAAATCACAATACTAATTTTTTTTTTTTTAATTTTCGACCTCCAAAAATTAGTATAGATAACTAAAACAAATAACAAACTAATTTTCATTCATATTAATATAGATAATAACAAATTAGTATAGATAATAAAAAAATTCGAAAATAAAATTACCGAAAGTAAAATTTGAGGTCGAAATATCGTTTTTTGTGATTCTAAAAATTTTCAAAGTCCGTCAAATGGTAAAACTGTTTATCCCGTAGTACTTTTCGATACGGTCATTTTGGCACAAACTGCATCTTGTTTCGATCTCTCAGTCAAAAGTTATGATACTTTAAAGTTTTAAATTTTATATTTTTGTCTGTAACATGTGCGTCTTGTTTCGGATGAAAATTTTTTCTATACTAATTTTGTTACTCTCGTCAAAAACGTACAAATCGACCTATTGTTTGACGAAAAACGATTTCAAAACTAATAGTTATGGCCGTTCGAAGTCTGCTCGGCGTCATACGTAATATTCTTACGGCAGATTTTTATTTTACTTTTGGTTGTTCAATAATAGCATATTTTATTTTGGATGTTAAATTTTATTTTATTTTATTTTATTTAAAAAATTATTGCTACAACAACTTTAAAAAAAAAAACCTAAACCTAAATAAAACTAAACAAAAGGAAAAAAAATTTAAAAAATAAAGAAAAACAAACAAATCAGGGAAAAAAATATGAGTTGGCTCCCCTATTTTTTTGTTTTCAAAAAACCAACACAAAAAAACCTAAAAAAATAAACCAAAACAAACACCAAAAAAAAATTATTGTCAGATTTTGGCCAACTTGGATGGCGAAAATTTGACAAATCCAAATTTTCGTCAACCCAGTTGGCAAAAATTTGACAAATATAAAAAAAAAAATTTATTATTTCATATTTTCGCCATCACAGATGGCAAAAGCTTTTATAATTTTAAATTTTTGACAAATTATTTCGTTTTAGTTAATTTGTTTAAAAATATTTTTTCTACAGTAAATTTTCTGTAAGATTAACTGTTAGTGGTTAACAGAACTGTAATTTTGATGTATATATATACTTGTAAGTTGGGGAGCCTCTGAAACTTCTTGTTGTATTTGTGTCGTGGTTGACACATATTAGGACACACAGTCAGTATTGTGCCCGTGTCGCGTGTCCGATTCATGTCGTATCATGTCCGTCCAGATATCTTGTATATATGTATATTGAAACATGAGGTCAGAGTATGATGGATGCATCCTTTAACATGAATGATTACGATCTAGTTGATTATGCATTCATCTACAACTGAATTATAGAGAGGTGACAATAGCTGGATTATATATTGTTCGACGATGCTATTCTACCACAGTGTTGGTCTGCGGTCCACATGGCGTATTTCTATTGGTAGGTCAAGGATGTACAGGCCCACACAAATAGAGGAAAAGGCTAATTAGGTTTGGACATGTGGCCCGCTTTCACACCCCGACCGCGGCCGAATATCTTTTTGGTATATTGTTAGCTTGTTAATTGTATCGAAAGAACTGTAGACGAGCTTTTGACTAACAATGTGATTGACTTGGACCTATTGAAAGTTGTTTAGCAAGCAACAAAGATTAGTAAATTAAGAAACAGAAAATTTCAGTAAGAACATAAAAATTTAATATATTTATAAAAAAAATATAAAAATTTCTAAATTTACATTAAAAAGTATTAAAACGTTCTTCCGAAAATTACTGAAATTTTCCGATTAAGAAAATATCAAGAATACACCATCGTTTCCTAAACAAAGATTAAAAAATTAAGAAAACATCAAGATTATTTTTTTAACACTTGTGACGGTAATCACAAGATTATGGACCATATATACATGACATAATGCCATAACTTGGTTGATTCTGTTCAATATAATCAATTATTTTCTTTCCATTTTTTTATGGTTGAATCTACGTACTGCATGTGGTGCCAAGTTGCCAACAGATGATTGCTGCAGACGAGATCAAATATAGCCAGCGTTTCCTAAACAAGACGACGTAAAATTAGTAACACAGAAAAAGTCTAGCTCCTAATAAAACGCGTCGCAATTATATATATTAGAATCAATCAGTTACAGAAAAAGTCTAGCTCCTAATAAAATATATATATATTAGAATCAATCAGTTACAGCTTCCAACTTATTATCATCCCATTCTTATCCCTTTAATATTCTCTCTCTCACTCACTCTCTCTCTCTCTCTCTCTATATATATATATATATATATATATTCTCTCTTGTAAAGAAGTTAATTGTCATTGTTTATTTTCTCAAGCAGCAGCCATGGCCAGAGTTTCTCTCTTCTTCTTCTTCCTAAGCCTTTGCATTCTGCTCTCCTTGGTTGGCACTTCCTCTGCTGGCACGAGGAAGACAGCGAAGATCTATGAACTGAAGAAGGGGGACTTCTCTGTGAAGGTCACCAACTGGGGAGGTGTCATCCTCTCTGTCGTTCTTCCTGATTCAAATGGTGAGTTTTCTTTTGATCTCCATGTTTCGTTCTTTCTTGATCCAAGTGGCCAGTTTTCTTTTCCTTCATTCATAACTTAGTTTTCTTTTAAAAGATTTGATGGACTTTCTTCTTTATTTTGGCAGGGAAATTGGGTGATGTTGTTCTTGCATATGAGGGAATTGGTCCATATCTTGTAAGTTTATTAACACATTTTGACCACTTTCTAAGAATGTCCCTCACGACTTCTTGACTCTTGATTTATTAAATCTTTTTTTTCTCTCTCATTGATATTTGGTCATAATATATGAAGCTGCTTAGCTGTATTCTCTGTTGATATAATCTTAGATTACGTGGATGGAACAGAATTGTTGATTAGTTTATTGATCAACTGTATTTTATTATAACTTGTTCAATTAAGATAAAATTATGATGAAGTTTATCAATTAAGATTAAATTATGATATAATAATATTAGCAATGCTCTTTTTTTAAAATATATCTTAGGTTGTCAGACATGTAGCTTGGCCTTGATATAATCAATGTTTCCTTATTTTTTCTGTTTAATGTAGTTGAAAGCTTCTTCATTCATGTCTAGGAAGTGTAGTCCCCATGGAGAAGAACTCGTGACATTATTTTACTTCAATATTTGAATAGAATAACCGACTTTGTGCAACCCAATGATATGGATAAGTGATTGGTTCTTAAATCACAAAAGTATTTGAATATGATGATTAATGGCAATGGATTACCAATCAAGAACGGTAGTGATTGACAAGAGTATGATTTGGTTTCTACAAATGCGAGTTATATTACATTATAGTTTGAAATTAGGAATCAGAGATTAAAAATGTATTTGAATATGATGATTAATGGCAATGGATTACCAATCAAGAACGGTAGTGATTGACAAGAGTATGATTTGGTTTCTACAAATGACAAGTTATATTACATTATAGTTTGAAATTAAGAATAGGAGATTAAAAATGTATATCATAATTAACAAGTAGACATCATTTATGTTAGAACAATTAAGACTTTTCTTGATAATAAAATTCCCATTAAGCTACATTCTGAAACTAAAAAAGAATATGCATTTTCAATTGCAAATTTTGTTATAAAAATATCCCCTTATCTATAATGCAGAACCTGTTGATGTGTAGAAGCATATTAAATGTTTTTTTTTTAAATTGAACTTCTACTCATCACATTCTTAATTCTCAATGTCAGAATGATACTACTTATTTTGGAGCATTGGTTGGGCGAGTTGGGAATAGAATTGCAGGAGCACGGTTTGTTCTAAATGGAAAGCCATACAGATTATTTCCTAATGACGGCAAAAACTCACTGCATGGTTTGTTATTTCTTCAAACTTAGCACTAGTATAAGTAGTATTGTAAATTTTTTTACACTAATTTCCTTTACTCTATTTAGGTGGTCACAGAGGATTTAGCGATGTCTTTTGGACCGTAAAGAAGAAAGTAAATGGTGAAACTCCCTACATTACATTATATTACCACAGCTTTGATGGTGAACAAGGTATCCTACTGTTAGTTCATAACTATATACATCATCTTTAAATTTTCGCCTTTATTTTCACCTAATATCTAGCTGTATGATTGCTTCGGTGATCTCCATCACAGGATCAAACATTGTGCTTAATTTTTTTTCTTAATTTTTTTAAAGCCATTATCGGTCCTCAACATTAGTGGACTAATAAGTTATTATTTTGTATCACAACTTGTCTGTTCGATTTATAATCAGTATCAGTTTCGGAATCTGTATCACGGTATTGATAGTATCGGTAGTTGAAATTGGAGTATTGGATTTTTTTTAATATCAAAAGCAAATAATTAATAAAATTTTAGAAATAAATATTTGATACATTTAGTTATAATTTTAAGTATTTTTTGTGTTGTTTCTTAATTGTTTTGAAATTGAATGAAATAGTAGTCACCTTTACCCATTGGTTTAAGTGCAATAGATAACATTATCTTCTTTACATGCTTTTACAAACTTACTATGCTTTTACACCCTTGTCGATTGGTATTTTTCGTTCGATTTTCTCTTCCGAATCGACTAAAAACGACACCCCAAATGTCAGTATGGGTCCTTATCGGTATCAGTCGGTATCGGATCATAACATGATAAACCGTATCGTTTCGGATCGGTATCGGCCGATACTGCAAACAATGCTTAACATTGCAATTTGTGCACATAGAGCGGGATTTTTTTTATTATTATTATCAAATCACTCTCTAAATAATATATGAAACTTTGTAAAGAAAATGATAAAAGTTCTTTCCTGAAGGCTGAATCTTTAGTCATTGCTTTCTCTGTCTTTTAATCATTGTACTTACAATAAATATGATCATTCATTTTTATTTATCAAGTAATAAAACTCTGAAATTCCACTATACTCATGATTAAGCTTCTGTCTACCATGGATATTAAGTAATAAGTATACATGTATATTCAATGCTTCTAGGAAATATATACAAGATCATGAATTGGTATGATTTCCCTCAACAAGCTTGCTTTATAAAGTTTGTTGAAATTGTCATAAAACCTTTTAACTAATTGCTACATATTATTACCATTTCCATTGGCATCTAATTGAAAAGATATCTCAGTAATCACTTGAACATGTTATCTTCAGGTTTTCCAGGGGATCTCGATGTATACGTAACCTACAAACTCTCAGCGAAGTATGAACTCTCTGTTTCTATGGAAGCAAAGCCCCGCAACAAGGCCACCCCAGTGAACCTTGTCCAGCACTCCTACTGGAATCTCGGAGGCGAGGGCAGCGGCACGATCCTTAAGAACAAAGTTCAGATCTTCGGCTCCAAGATCACACCTGTCGACGAAGACCTCATTCCAACCGGTGCATTCAAGTCCGTCAAGGGGACTCCATACGACTTCTTGAAGCCCAAGGAAGTAGGCAGCGAGATCAAGAATGTCGAGGGAGGGTACGACATCAACTACGTACTTGACTCTCCCGTCGACGGCAAGGGACTGAGGAAGGTTGCCGTGGTGGACTGCGAGTCGACTGGCAGGAAATTGGAGCTGTGGGCTGACAAGCCAGGTGTGCAGTTCTATACAGGAAACTTTCTCAAGGGTGACAAGGGGAAGAATGGACATGTCTATCCCCAGTATGGTGGTTTGTGTTTGGAGACTCAGGGGTTCCCGGACTCAGTCAACCAGCCTAAGTTTCCCTCTGTGATCGTGAAGCCTGGGCAAGTCTACAAGCACAACATGGTCTTCAAGTTCTCCTTCTAGTAACTAAGAGTCGGTAGAGAATGTGGTTATTTTCCATCTTATTTAAGGGCCCTGTTTCCTAATCATATTGTTAATGCCTTTGTATTTCAAGGGAACATTCAAGTTGCTCTAATTAAAATGAGATTGAATATACTGCATTCTACAAGCTAAACTTAGAACTATACCAAAAATATTAGTTGACAAGTAAACTAAATGCACGTTGTTTTATATTTTGCATCGATAGCGATATTCAATACAAACATGATATACAAAAAAAAATTGGAAAGGAAAGCTAAGAATAGATTTAGATCCAATTAGGCATTCCTGACGTTATTCACCAGACCATTCATGAACATAACACAAGTTTGCAAGATTTGACACATTTTACACAATTCACAACTAGAATTTTAGGCACACAAAAAAACTCACTACTAGAAGTTCTCTATATCTAATAGTTAACACAAGAGAGAGAGAGAGAGAGAGAGAGAGGAGAGAGAGAGAGAGAGAGAGATTACATATGCATAAACTGCAGGAGGCTTTTCCATGGTTTGTTATTTATTTGCATCAGGCAAGTTGATTTTTTTCTGCAACAGGCTCTTCTATGCACGTTATCAATCAACTGCTGCAGATGACACGAACAATCGTTTCATATGCATAGTAGATTTTCCATTCTCATTTGAAGCCAAATAGGAAGCATCAACGTTTTCCTTTCTGTTCACCTCTGTAAATGGGCAAAGTCACCTTGGGCTCGATAGTACATGTCCGTCAAGATCATCGTCAGAGTCAACAGTCAAGTCCTCGATGCGGTGAGGGGCAATGTCAGATTCATGGCGAGACACTTCCACCCTCTGCCACTCCTCCCATCTCTCAGCGAGACCATCTCCCTCGAACATTCTGACCACCTCAGACATTTCCGGCCGGTCCTTTGCGGATCCCTGAATGCAGAGTTGGGAAATCTGAAAGAGAGACACCATCTCTTCCTCTATATAGTCATCCCGTATGCTTGGGTCAACAAGCATTCCGTGCCTTCCTTCTTCCAGAATATCTTTCAACTGATACATAAAGAAAGATTGGGTCAAATAGAAATCATGAACCTTCAGGCCATCACATTGCTCATTAACAAATATCAACAGGGAAAATTGAAAACAAGTTCAAATCCCCAATTCTTAATTCAAGTTGTAACCAATTCTGAAACTGCGATTTCCAACTCTCCTTTTCTTTGATTCTACAGTTCAAGATATTGTTCTATTATGTAAGTGTCATGGAACACATTAGACTTAACTCAATTAGCCCTAAATTTCATGCCCGACCGCGATCCTGTGTAGTAAGCATCTCTGCATATTTTTATGAACTTTGTGAAGCATGTGTGACTTTGCACTAACCTACTTCTACAAAAGGAACTAAAAAACTGACTGTATGCGGAGGTACGGGTTATAGGCATGCTTGAATCAGGTATCAATTACCATCATACTCCCATAATGAGAATATGAACTCCATCAATACCACCACAAACCCAACAGAAGCAGTGAATATACACAATCTTAAGTTTACAAGTGGAAGGGACGGTTCAATTGTTTGCAACTAACGGTTTCCATTAAAAACCTTGTCACTACATCAATCATTCCCAAATTCAAATGTTTTTTGTTAAGTTGTTAAGACCCTGCCGGCCACTACATCGAAACTCCAGAGTTGTGTTGACGTTTCAATATTTAATTATTACAACACACTCACAAGTCCAATGCATATTTTGGACTGAAGAGCTGGATTCGCAGCA
This sequence comes from Iris macrosiphon, assembly GCA_036927795.1. Classification (NCBI taxonomy): domain Eukaryota; kingdom Viridiplantae; phylum Streptophyta; class Magnoliopsida; order Asparagales; family Iridaceae; genus Iris; species Iris macrosiphon. The sequence continues at coordinate 191,404,495 of JAYESA010000008.1, read as the reverse complement.
TCACAACTTTTTTTTAAATCCACTTAGAATGTGTGCCATAGAAACTAGAAACTTGGTTGCTGTGAAACCATGTTAAAGATCTTGACAAAAACTCGGTGAGGGTTATTTAATTAATCAAACAGTTCCATAAACAGACTAGTAGTCACTTAACCCAATCATTCAGAAGCCGCCATCCAGAAGAACATAGAAATTTACCAGAATGCTTAAAATATGACCTTTTGTTCAACGTTAGTAGGAAAAATATTACCCCTCTTATGTATGAAACTTCAAAAACAAGAAAAGTTCTAAAATCCAAAATTTGGCAAAATAATAGCTTTAGGATATATGAAGTACAAAGTTGCTTTAAAGTGCAGAGATCCCTAAGATTTGGGGGCTAAGGATGGTAAAAGGATAGATTAGATTTCAGTAATTTCACATTTATCTTGTTTTTGTTTTTGTTTTACCTTCTTTTTTTTTCTTTTTCTTTTTTGAAAAACAACACATAAATGAGTTTGATAAAAGTTATTTTTCTTATTTTCTGAAACTGAAAGTTGTTGCAACTCATGAACTTCTTTTGAACGATAAGAAGAGAGTCCTTTCAAAAGTTGATTGATATTGTAGTTATCATATGTTGTTCACAAGAATACACTTTAGGTTTTCCTGAAATTCCATCTTATTTCTTCACTTGTTTATTAATGCATGTAAACTTTAGTGGTTTTCAATACTTTCACCACTAAAATATATGTTTGTAGTAAACACCTTATTGCTTTTAACAACGAGTTTTAGCATGTAGTTACCAAACATGTTTCGTAAGCAACTTGCAAACGTAGCTTATGATATCAACAATTTGATAATTTTCAGAATTACCAATTCTACCCAAAATCTATAGAATAGTATGTAGCAAAGTGCAAATAAATCACCACATAACTGAGTGCAAAAAAGGTATAAATTGTAGGTATTTCTAGAACTAAGCCGAAATAATCAATTTTCACACTAAATTTTGAGATAAATAAGGAAGAAAATCATCTAAATGGTAAGAGTATGTGAGTTGAGTTATAACATTACATCATCATCATTCGCAAGCCGAGCAAGTTCATTAATCCTTTTTCCAGTAATAAGCTCCAGAAGCATCATTCCATAACTAAAAACATCTGTCTTTTCTGTACACTTTCCTGTAATGAGGTACTCCGGAGCAATGTGTCCAAGTGTCCCCCGGACAGCAGTTGTTACATGTGTATCGTTGTAGTCCATTAATTTGGCAAGCCCAAAGTCCCCAACAACTGCTTCATCTTCTTCGTCCAAATAGATATTTGCAGCTTTCACATCGCGATGAACAATCTTTGGATCACAATGCTCATGCAAGTAAGATAGCCCTCTTGCTGATCCCAATGCAATACGTCTGCGAGTAGCCCAAGCCAGCCGTGGTTTCAATGGTGGAAGCCCTACAAATAACCAGCAGAAAACACTCTTCAGAGCATCTTGGAAATGATTCCAAAGAGATCTTTTAACTTTGAAGGTACACTATCTGCCAAAAGCAACTATCAGATCGCAATCTAAACATGTGAGCTCATATTAGTGGTTCGAACATGTCATTCAAGTTCTCAGCTAAAAAAGTTATGCTGATAGCCTATAGGCTATAGCAGAATTCAACCATCATTCGCTTGGGAAAAAAACGAAGACATAGATTTACTGTGAAATGCACGGTATGACACAAAATGGACCTGCAACAATTTGAGCTTTACTGTGTAATACTATATGATCAGTGAACTTTTTATATATGTACTAATTGTTTTTTTTAATGTACTAATTGATTTTATCTCATAATAATGAAATTTGGCTGGAATCTGCTTGATCCCATCCTTTCTCTCTCGAAAAAAAAAGGTATTGAGAGCTCACAAATCAACTCCAAATACATGGTGCTTGGTTGAATTCAAACGCAACAAGAAGCCAACCAGATAACTGACTTGGACAGAAGAATCTCTAATGTATAGAAAAAGATTGACTGAACATGATATGATCATATGACACGAACTGTCCTAAATTCTTGAATTAAAGTGGATTTCGTCTCCAAAGCTGACAACATGAGTTCAAGTCACATACTTCTTGATCGAGTTCAAAGTTTAAAAACAAGAAGAAACCAGCCAGATTACAAGCGACATCATGATATTTGCAATAATGCCCCTAGTGTGCTTGGAGAAAGAACTTTATCATGAAAGATCAAAAATCTTGATGTGATTGTGCAATAACAGCTTTTGTGTCTTTGCGATCGAATGGCCAAAATTGATCAAAAGGTACTGTTGATATGGTATGTTGGGTGTCATATTTAAGTATAGTATAAGCACATGGGAATATCCTGAGGACATATTTGGGATGCCAGAATATGTCACAGGATATTCCATTATGAGATTATTGTCATAATGATTGAAATCATTGTATTAATGACTGTAAGGCTATATAATGCCAATGAGACAATCAATAAAATCATCAACTAATTTCAACATGGTATCAGAGCCAAGTTTCCACAAACCCTAGCCGTCACCAAGCTTCCACAAACCCACAGGAGGATTTTCTAGATCTCCTCCACCGAACTCTTCCACGCCCCCCCATTTTTTTCCCTCCTCTCCTCTTCTCCGCCCTTCGCAGGCCGCTCTTCGCTGTTGCTGCCCCGTCCCGCTACTGCTGCGGCTACTACTGCTGCTGCGACTGCTGCTGCTGCGACGGCGGTTGTGACATGCATGCTGCCGCCTCCTCCGCACCAGCACGAGGCAGCGCCTAATAGGGATGCCTAGATCTGAAAAAAGGGGGGACATGTTCGGATCTAGGAGCGGACGACGAGGACAAGCGTGAGTCGTGGAGCGGACGTGACGTGATTGGATAGACAACGCATCGATGGAGGAGATCATCAAGAAGCTAGATTCTGCAGAGGTGGCGACGTTGATGAAGTTGTTGACGATGTCGGCTGGTGAGAACACGACACAAACGTCGCCGGAGTTGAAGCTTCCCTCCATCGATCTGAAATTAGATGGACCAGCCACCTATCTGAGTTGGTCACGACGGGTGAGAAGAACCCTCGCAGGAAAAAACATGGAGGGGTTCCTGACGGGCGAGACGACAGAGCCGGACGAGGGCTCGACAGGATGCGATGAGTGGAAGTCCACTCATATGGTGATCTACATCTGGCTTCTCAACTCCTTAGTCCAGTCTATTGCCGCCACAGTAGACGGTATTGAGATGGTGAAAGATGTGTGGGAGAAGTTGAGAAGGACCTATGATGGTGTGGGGAACAACTTACAGGTCTTCCAGATAAAGGGGGAGATTGATGACACCGTACAGGGAGAGAAGACGGTGCAGGAGTATGCCACAGAGTTGGAGCGTCTGTGGTTGGATTATGATCACTCCTCAGATCGGACGAGCTGCGGAGACCCTAAGTGTAAGGAGAGACATGTGTGTCTGCAAGAAAGGACGATGAAGTTCCTCAAAGGGCTGACTGCAGCTTTCGCACAGAGGACGGCCCTACTTCTAGCCCAACCAAAGATCCCTAGCCTTAAGGAGGCTATCTCAGCCATGATCCAGGAGGAGACACGCATCAGGCTGCAAGCCGGGACAGGTGGTCCCCCCGAAGCAAAGTCAGCACTAGCGATCACCAGCTCAGGTAACAAAGGATCTAAGGGAGAGCCCTGGCAGCATAACCGACAGTGCTACAACTGTGGGAAGATGGGTCATCATCGGTATGCTTGTACCAAACCACCTAGGGAGGAAGATTCAGGTGGTGGACGAGGACCGTTCGGCGGACGAGGATATAATGGAGGACGTGGTCGTGGTCGAGGGGATAGACGAGGCGGCCGAGGAGGTTATCGGGCAAACCTCCTGATATCAGAAGTGAACGGAGAAGCTGATGGCACATTTACTGTGGAGGACCAGGCACTGGGAGACATGAGGAGTAGAACAGAGGAGGCGTCCATCTCATTCTTTGTTAGGGGCAACGCTGCCATGTATGCCCATCCATCAGAAGGTACTGACGAATCACTTGCCCTTGCGTCTATCTCTTCCCTTAAATTATCAGACTGGATTATCGACTCGGGAGCATCTCAACATGTGACGGGGAATGCTAGTGAGTTTTCTTCCTACACTCACCTAGCATCAGCAGACAGCATTCAGACAGCTGATGGCACTTTCCAGCCAGTGGTCGGTAAGGGTACTGTTAATTGTACAGGTTCAGTAAGATTATCCAATGTTTTACATGCTCCATCCTTTCCAGTCAGTCTCTTGTCCATTAGTTCTATAATCCTCCAACTTAAATGCATTGTTTCTTTTGATATTCCTAAGGTGACCTTCCAGGAGAAATGGACAGGACGAAGACTTGGGACTGGCACTTGGCATGAGGGACTGTGGTACCTAGATCGAGAAGGACTGGACTCAGCATTGGTATCTATGGCAGAGAAGGCTGGCATGGAAGGATTGCAGCAGAGGACTGAGGATACCTTGATACTCCATCATCGGAGGATGGGACATTCTTCCTTTGATACTCTAAGTAAGTTGTATCCAGAGATTTATGCAAAAACAAATAAAGAGAAATTAGTATGTGATGCGTGCGAGTTAGGAAAACTTACTAGAAGCTCATATGTTGGCACGGGTCATAGGAGCACTTTTGCTTTTGAGGTAGTACATTCTGATGTCTGGGGTCCATGTGCTACTAACACTATGAATGGTTATAAGTACTTTGTTTCTTTCATTGAGTGTGCCTCTCGTGTTACCTGGTTATATTTGATGAAAAATAAGAGTGATGTACCTGCTTGTTTTCGGGATTTCCATAAGCATGTCCAGACTCAGTACAAAGCAGTTGTGAAGGTACTGAGGTCTGACAATGGAACAGAGTATACCAACAGGACGCTTGCAGAATACTTGTCAGCACACGGAATACAGCATCAGACCACCTGTGCATACACACCAGCACAAAATGGAGTTGCAGAAAGGAAAAACAGACACCTTCTGGAGGTCGCAAGAAGTATGATGATCGACATGAATGTCCCACAGAGTCTGTGGGGGCATGCAGTGTTGACAGCAGCTCAACTCATCAACAGGATGCCCTCGAAGGTCCTCGGATGGAAGTCCCCATGTGAGGTATTGCAAGGCAATAATAGTGGGATACTCCCACTGAAGGTGTTTGGGTGTGTGTGTTTTGTGAAGGACAACAGGCCATCAGTTGGGAAACTTGACCCTAGAGCGGTCAAATGCATCTTCGTAGGCTACTCGGCGACCCAAAAGGGGTATGTGTGCTGGAGTCCAGTAGAGAAGAAGAAGTTTGTCAGTATGGATGTCCACTTTCGGGAGCATGAGCCATACTACCGCCAGGACGGAACTTCACACAACACGCCTAATACTGCCAGTATTAGGCGAGAGGGGGAGATGGAGAACTTGGTGGTAACCGATTTAGAAGTTTGGCATGGAGGCACGGAGAAGGGACAAGAAGGTGAAGGTGTTAGGCCTACGGCTCAGGGAGAGTTACTTACCTACAGCAGGAGAGAGAAGCAAACTGCAGGACCAGTACCGACAGTGCCAGTGCCAAGTCCCTTGCCTGCGTTCGTCCCAACTCCTGAGGCACCGACACCAACCCCCCTTCAGGTGATACCCCCTCCTTCACAAGATATCATTCCTCCTACTACTACTCCTCCCACACCACTATCTGTACGGAGGACCACTCGCAGCAATGCAGAAAATCCTCCAAACAGATATGGTTGGGATATTGCTCAGTTTGTTTCTTATGACCATATCCCTTCTTCTCATGGAGCATTTATAGCATCTTTGGATAGTATTACTGTACCTAACAATTGGCAGGTTGCTAAGAACGATCCAAAGTGGAAAGCGGCAATGCACGAGGAGTTGGGAGCTCTGGAGAAGAACCACACTTGGGAGCTTGTGAGACTGCCAGAGGGGAAGAGAGCAGTTGGATGCAAGTGGGTCTTTACCGTGAAGCAGAACCCAGATGGACAGGTTGATCGCTACAAAGCTCGACTAGTAGCCAAAGGATACAGTCAGACGTACGGCATCGACTATGACGAGACCTTTGCACCAGTTGCAAAGATGAGCACTGTCAGGACTCTGATTTCTCTGGCAGTGAATGGTGGATGGAAGCTACACCAACTGGATGTGAAGAATGCGTTTCTTCACGGAGATCTAGTGGAGGAGGTGTACATGGAGATACCACCAGGATTTGGCACCAATCAGACAGTAGGCAAGGTCTGTAGGTTGAAGAAGTCCCTCTATGGACTGAAGCAGTCTCCTCGAGCGTGGTTTGACAGATTCAGAAGGGCGATGATAGGGATGGGATATCAGCAGATCAATGCTGATCATACTGTGTTCTTCCGTCGGAGTGGAGGCCACATCACCATGCTTGCGGTGTATGTGGACGATATGATTATCACAGGAGATGATGAGCAGGAGATCGCCCAACTCAAAGGAAAGCTTGGCAAAGAATTCGAGGTGAAGGATCTCGGCCTTCTTCGGTACTTCCTTGGGATTGAGATTGCTCGAGAAGCAGAGGGGATTGTTCTCTCTCAAAGGAAGTATGCATTGGACCTTCTCACAGAAACTGGGATGTTGGGGTGCAAACCTGCAGCGACACCAATAGATCAGAGGTTCAAGATTGATGCTGAGGCTGGAGAACCAGTTGATCGGGACAGATACCAGAGACTGGTTGGCAAGTTGATCTATTTGAGCCACACACGTCCTGATATCTGCTTTGCAGTAAGTGTGGTGAGCCGCTACATGCATGACCCACGGAAGGGTCATATGGATGCAGTGTACCAGATTCTGAGGTACTTGAAATGTGCTCCCGGGAAGGGACTAATATTCAGGAAGAACAATCACGTGAGCATCGAGGGCTACAGTGATTCTGACTGGGCTAGTTGTGCTGATGACAGGAGGTCTACCTCGGGATATTGCATATTTGTAGGAGGTAACTTGGTCTCCTGGAGGAGTAAGAAGCAGTCTGTGGTGGCCAGATCGACAGCTGAAGCAGAGTACAGAGCTATGGCCTTGGGAGTTGCAGAGCTGCTATGGTTGAAGAATATGCTGGTGGAGCTGAAGCTGGATCAAGGAGCCAAGATGAAGCTGTGGTGTGACAATCAGTCAGCTATTAGTATCGCCAACAATCCAGTACAGCATGATAGGACCAAACACATCGAGATTGATAGATTCTTCATCAAAGAGAAGTTGGATAGAGGATTACTGGAGCTTGGCCATGTTCCAACCAGGGATCAAGTAGCAGATGGACTAACCAAGTGTCACCACCCCATTTCCAGAGCCGGGTATTTTTTTTTTTTTTTTAATTTGGTTAATTGTGTATTATTTATAATTAATTGTATTTATATTTAATTAGTGATTGCATTATTTTTTATTATTTTTTTATTGATTGTTTTAGAATTTTGGCTAGCCTGGACCCATGTCAGACCCTAGTGGACCCATGTCCGACCCAGCCCACACCCTTGTGAGACTTATTTTGGGGCTTAGAATATTTATTTTATTTTTAGGAGGTTAGTGGGAGAGATTTGGAACTAGTTTGAGTGATTTTGGAACCCGAAACCCAAAACCAAGTGAGTAGGGGCATTTTGGGAATTTAGAAACTTGGCAACCCCTTTATTATTACCATGGCCGGCCCCAAACCCTTCCCCCAACCCGTGGACAGCAGCCCCACAGCCCCCTTTCTTCATTCCACTTCTTCTTCTTCACTTCTTCTTCTTCTCCACTTCTTCTTCTTCTCCTTCTTCCTCCAAAGTAAGTTTTCTTCCACTTTTCTTCTTCTTTCTTCCATTCCTTCTTCTCTAAGTTAACCCTAACCCTAGATCTTTCCCTAACCTAGGTGGGTAGAGCCTAGATTTGGTGTTGGAGCTTGGATTTGAGGCTTGGAGCTTGAGGGAGGTGGATTTGGAGCATTTTGGAGATTTTGGCTTGGGATTCCAACTCCCAAGAGGTAAACCCTAAATTTCCCCTTGTAATTACTCTTTTATGGTGTAATTAATATTTTAGAACCTTCCTAGACCCTTAGGCTACCCGTGGGAGGAAGTTGGAACTAGTTGGGTAGTGTTTAGAGACTTTAACACTAGGTTTTGTGTCAATTTCGGATGGAATCCGAATTTGGCCCAATTTTGGGTGATGCCCTAGGTTAGATGGACCTAGGTAGACGTTGTCGGGTGTCTAGAGGGTGAGTGCGTGTCTCCGTTCGGACACGGGAAGCCGTGTCGCGGAGAAACGGGCGTTTCGGGCGAAATTGGGGCTTTTCGTCGTCGCCGATTCTAAGTGCGTGTGCGTTTCCGCCACGGGCCTAGAATCGACGTGGGAGCGTATTTTCTAGGATCTAGATATCGTGTAGAGCGCGTGGGTAAATTTTGGGCCGATTCCGAGTTCGTTTGGTGTGCGTTTCAGGAGGTTTTCCGAACCGCGCACCACGTGTTCGTTGAAATGACCGAACGGCCATTTCGACTTGGTTTCCTCGTTTCGGGCTTGTGCGCGCGTTGGGTTAGTATTGGGGAGTGTGTGCTAGAGTTTTCGAGTTATATTTTATATTTTTATAGGCGTTGGTGAGTGTCGGGGTCGTTGGGCGTGCGTAGGTGGGGCGTTGTGAGCGTTGTGCGCGTTGTCGTGTGTTGTTGTGTGTAGTGTTGTGTAGGTGTGTTTGTGTCTTTATATATATATTTATAAGTGTGTCTATATATATATATGTATATATTTATATGTATGTGTATTTATGTATATATATTTATATATATATGTGTGGTTATGTGTTTGTGAGCGTGTTAGGGAGTGCTTGTGTGAGTGTATTTGTGTGTGTAGATATATGTTAGTGTGTGTTGGTATATAGATATTAGTATATATGTTAGTGTGTGTGTGTGTAGATGTATAGATATATATATTAGTGTATATATATATATATATAGATATATGTGAGTATATATGTAGATGTGTGTTTATTTATATATAGAGATATGTGTGTGTGTATTTGTGTGTGTGTGTGTGTTGATTTGTGTTTGAGTGTGAGTGTGTGTTAGAATGTATAAGTTAGTGTGTATATATATCTATAGAGTTATATATATATGTATATATATATATATATATATATATATATATGTAGGTGTGTGGTGTATAGGCAGCGAGGGGGGGGGGGTGGCCAGAACAGCGCAGCGCAGCGGGGGAGGCAGCAGCTGCTGCTGCCTACTGCAGCAGCAGGGAACCAGCTGCAGCAGCAGCAGAATGAACAGTAGCAGCAGCAGCTAGGTAGCTGCAGCAGCAGTTTGCAGCAGCAGGAGCAGCAGCAAGGTGAGGAGCAGCTAGCAGCAGCAGTATCAATGCGAGGGAGAGTTAGAGAGAGGTATATATATATAGATATAGATAGATTGGTACATAGTTAGGTAGTAGAGGGATTAGTTAGATAGATACATAGATAAATAGATTAGATTGATAGATAGATAATAAGATAGATAAGTAGATGCATAGGTAGATACCTATATCTATGGGTAGATAAATAGGTAGATAGTAAGATATCTAGATAGGTATTAGTATATAGATAGATAAATAGATTAGATAGATCTAGATATTAGATATATGGATCTATATATAGATAAAGATAGATAGTTAGATTATTAGATGGATAGGTAAGTTATTAGATAGTTAGATTATTAGATGGATAGGTAAGTTATTAGATAGTTAGATAGTTAGGTAAATAAGATAAATAGGTAGGTAGTAGATAAGTTACTAGATAGCTAAATAGATAGTAGGATAAATAAATAAATAGATAGATAGATAGATTAGTAGTTTGATAGGTAACTAGATAGCTAAATAGATATATAGTTACCTAGATAAATAGGTAAGATAAGTATGAGATACTTAGATAGATAGATATATCTATCAATAGATAGATAGTTACTAGATAGGTAGTTATCTATCTAAGGTATATATATATCTATATACATATAGTTATATCAATACCTAGAGATATCTAGATAGTATAGTCATATATATTTATGCGTAGGGTAAGATAATGGGTAAATGTATATGTGTGTGGATATCTATATACATAGGTATATACATACTTAGATATATATAAATATGGTAGATATCTATATTACCTAGCCTAGATTAATATCTAGGTATGTAATTAATAGCTAGGTAGCTAGTTAGAGGGTTTAGAGCGGTATCTCAATACCTTGAGATACCGAGGTATTTCAATACCTTAAGATAACCAAGGTATTGGGTTTCGAGCGGGGTTTTTGAGCAATAGCCTAGGATTTGTCTTGGAGTGATTTTTATATGCTTATGTGTATATATTTACGCGTGCTAGCATAGGTTTTAGAGGGTATAGGCGGGGTATATAGCGTAGGTTGAGGTATCGGATACCGAGGGTATCCCGGTATCTCAAGGAGGCGAGTTTGTGAGTTTTCTAGCTAAATGATCTCGGTTTGACCTAGAATTTCAGGAGCACCCTAGTTTGACCCAGACTTGACCGTAGTTGACTCGGTTGACCGCCAAAGTCAACTTTTGACCTAGTTTTGACCCAGAGTTGACTTTTTGGACCTAGAGTTGACTTTTTGACCCAGATTTCACCGGTTTGACCCGTTTGACCTAGAACGACCCTAGAAGCCTATTTTTAGTTATTTTATATCTATTTAACTTATTAGAAACCCTGTTTAACCTTGCTTTTCGCATTAGGTCCTTGCGACACCGGTTCGGATCGCCAGTTGCTCAGGACGTCAGGCGAGTACATTCTCTGATAGTTTTCATTATCTGATATTTATTATGATTCAGCTTCTAGTATAGTATCATCTGATTATTCTGGCACCACACGGGACACTGACTGGTATTTCTGGATTCATTTACTTGCGACACGTACATTTCATGTTTCTGGCCTCTATTCTGGAATCACTACTGGCATCACCTACAGGCATCACTACAGGCATCATTCATGTACAGGCTGGACTCATCTTGATTTGCGTGTCGGGTCTTGGATCCACTTGTATTAGTCGGGACGGAAAAATACTCGAGTAGACATGTAAACATTCCTATCTGGCATCATCAGGAATCACTCCCTCTGGTCTAATCTGGAATGATAGCAGCCGTGCACCCAGTGCGCGGTGAGCCGTACTTACCCCTAGCCGTTTACATGTCGAAACAAGTATTTCAAAGACACCGAGTTCATTCTTTATAGTCTGGACTCTCATGCATTTCTTGACTTGTCTCACTTACATGTTTCTGGACTTGACTCACTACATGTTTTTCATGCTGGACTCACTACACGTTCATGTGCACAGACTTACTCTTAGTGTAGATTTCTTGTATCTTGCAGTTATTACTATCTTGCTCTGATATCCATGCATCTTTACCTTTATGCACCAGTTATACATATTTTCTTGTTTCATACTTGCTTCATTCTTCTTGCTACTTGCTATAACTGTTTTATAGTTTTTATCATTTAAATGGAACTGCTGTTAGAGATGTACTTGCTCCAGTCCTGACTGGACATATTTTTCAGAGTATCCGGAGGATTGGTGTCCGACGTTTTATGGACCTGAGCCTGTCGATGGTGCAGACAGGGACCCTCTAGTTTAGAGGTGATTTCCGGGTTGGTAGCCGGGATCACTAGGATCTTGTTGTTGTTTTTATTAGCTTTTAGTACCGGATTTGTCTCCGGTTTTGGATTGAGACCTTGTTTGTATATTATTTTGGATGATGTATTGTTGTATTATTATTATTATTGATGTTGAGGTTGTTGTAGTAGTTGTTGTTGGTTAGACTTTATAGTTGTTAGATCTCTGTGTTATCTTATCGTGCTTAGATTCGTGATTGAGTATATTGTGATTATCATTTGATATTTGCTCCTCCGTTTGGAGTTGAGATCTTGGCAGATTTATATATATTGTTTGCGTGGTTGCCCTCCTTTTGGAGAGGTCATGCCCGATTTTTGTGTGAGATTATTATCTAGATAGTTGACCTAGACAGCGTTCTACCGCCGATGCTGCGGCGTAGGCTGGACGTACCCACGACTCATGCCCGATTTTCGGGTGCGGGTCGTGACACGTTTTTGGTGGTGGCCCATGCAGGTCTCGATTCGCAATTAGTGCGATGTCGTGGTGGTACAACAACTTAGTTGTACTGCTGCGAGCCTGCTCCAGGATCTAGGATCTAGGATGAGAGTGTACTCAATCACGACTAGGAACAATTCCAATCTAATTATTCTGAAATTGCTTCTTTTGAAATATTACTGTCCTTCTTTGATGATATCGTATCTTGCGCCGTATTGACTTCTTTTGATCTGTGTTCAGGATGCCTCCGAAGACACGATCCCATCGTACCGTTCCAGCAGTTGCCTCGGAGAGGTCTGCTACCTCTCGTCCAGCTCGTATTCAGGCAGCTGCTACCGCTCCACTCACCACTCCTGCGGTTGAGGGAGCATCTGCTTCTCTCGGGGATTCTCCTTCACCTGTCGATCCGAGGACTACCCCAGTCGTTCCGGTGGTTCCTCCACCACTTCCTGCTCCAGTAGATGCCGCGCAGTTGTTTGCGTTCTTCAGGGAGATGATGGACGCGCAGCACCGTAGGTGGATGTGATGAGGCTGGGCATTGAGAACGCCCACCAGGTGGCCATGACAGCAGTGGATAGGGTGGCACAGAATCAGCCACAGGCAGATCAGATTCAGCTTCCGAGGCCGGGTAGTATCATTGACTTTCAGAGGATGCGGCCCAAGGAGTTCCGTGGTACAGAAGGTATCCTGTACGCGGATGACTGGATAGAGCAGATCGAGGGGATCTTCAGGCTGGCACAGATTCCAGACAGCATGCAGATAGAGGCAGCGGGCAGTCAGATGTTCGACCTTGCCTTGACGTGGTATCGCACAGATACGAGGATTGCAGCGCCAGGGCTTACTTGGGAGGCTTTCAAGAGGCTTTTTAAGGAGAAGTTTTTCCCAGATGTGGCGCTTAGTGCTTTGGAGAGCCAGTTTGAGGCACTCGTCCAAGGGAGCATGACAGTGGACGAGTACGCAGCGGAGTTCTGCCGTCTGGGCAGATTTGTAGAGGGCTTGAGTGAGGCAGCCAAGGCGAGGAAGTTTCGCAAGGGCTTGGTCATGGCGGTCAAGTCTTTGACTAGGAGCGACCACGAGGCGACTTTTGAGCAGATAGTAGGAGATGCTCAGAGAGCAGAGGATGACTTGGAGCTCAAGTCCAAGAGAGGCAGGGATGATTCAGGCAGTGCGAGTGGCAGTGCGGGACCAGCTAAGCGTCCCTATGTGCAGAAGGCAGCGCAACAGGGTCAGGATCAGAGGGTTTCCACTTGTGCCTACTGCAGGAAGGCAGGACACACTTGGGATGTTTGTAGGAGGAGGCTGAAGGTGTGTTTGTTCTGTGGATCCGCTGCTCACCAGATGCGAGATTGCTCCACTGCACCTCCATTGGGTGGAGCACAGGATCAGAGAGTTGGAGCTAGGCCATCTGTGGCACAGCATCATGCCCCGCACCAGCAGAGGGATACACCCCAGCAGGGCAGGGCTTATGCGTTGACGGTCGAGGAGGCCGATGCTACGGATGTCGGGTTAGCAGGTCTGTCTCTTGTTTCTTCTTCCTGTCCTTTCCATTCCTTGTGGTGTGCTTCATTAGTACCTGTTAGACGTTTTGTGCTGTGGTAGATAGTTTAGTGACCCTAATTAAGACTGTGATAACACGACCAGTAGAACCCTGATCTTGTGTGTTGTTTAGGTAGAATTTCTTGACTGTGATTGTTGGGGGTTTGACCTAGAGGAGTGTGATTGACTTTAAATTTCGAGGACGAAATTTTCTAAGGAGGATAGGCTTGTCACCACCCCATTTCCAGAGCCGGGTATTTTTTTTTTTTTTAATTTGGTTAATTGTGTATTATTTATAATTAATTGTATTTATATTTAATTAGTGATTGCATTATTTTTTATTATTTTTTTATTGATTGTTTTAGGATTTTGGCTAGCCTGGACCCATGTCAGACCCTAGTGGACCCATGTCCGACCCAGTCCACACCCTTGTGAGACTTATTTTGGGGCTTAGAATATTTATTTTATTTTTAGGAGGTTAGTGGGAGAGATTTGGAACTAGTTTGAGTGATTTTGGAACCCGGAACCCAAAACCAAGTGAGTAGGGGCATTTTGGGAATTTAGAAACTTGGCAACCCCTTTATTATTACCATGGCCGGCCCCAAACCCTTCCCCCAACCCGTGGACAGCAGCCCCACAGCCCCCTTTCTTCATTCCACTTCTTCTTCTTCACTTCTTCTTCTTCTCCACTTCTTCTTCTTCTCCTTCTTCCTCCAAAGTAAGTTTTCTTCCACTTTTCTTCTTCTTTCTTCCATTCCTTCTTCTCTAAGTTAACCCTAACCCTAGATCTTTCCCTAACCTAGGTGGGTAGAGCCTAGATTTGGTGTTGGAGCTTGGATTTGAGGCTTGGAGCTTGAGGGAGGTGGATTTGGAGCATTTTGGAGATTTTGGCTTGGGATTCCAACTCCCAAGAGGTAAACCCTAAATTTTCCCTTGTAATTACTCTTTTATGGTGTAATTAATATTTTAGAACCTTCCTAGACCCTTAGGCTACCCGTGGGAGGAAGTTGGAACTAGTTGGGTAGTGTTTAGAGACTTTAACACTAGGTTTTGTGTCAATTTCGGGTGGAATCCGAATTTGGCCCAATTTTGGGTGATGCCCTAGGTTAGATGGACCTAGGTAGACGTTGTCGGGTGTCTAGAGGGTGAGTGCGTGTCTCCGTTCGGACACGGGAAGCCGTGTCGCGGAGAAACGGGCGTTTCGGGCGAAATTGGGACTTTTCGTCGTCGCCGATTCTAAGTGCGTGTGCGTTTCCGCCACGGGCCTAGAATCGACGTGGGAGCGTATTTTCTAGGATCTAGATATCGTGTAGAGCGCGTGGGTAAATTTTGGGCCGATTCCGAGTTCGTTTGGTGTGCGTTTCAGGAGGTTTTCCGAACCGCGCACCACGTGTTCGTTGAAATGACCGAACGGCCATTTCGACTTGGTTTCCTCGTTTCGGGCTTGTGCGCGCGTTGGGTTAGTATTGGGGAGTGTGTGCTAGAGTTTTCGAGTTATATTTTATATTTTTATAGGCGTTGGTGAGTGTCGGGGTCGTTGGGCGTGCGTAGGTGGGGCGTTGTGAGCGTTGTGCGCGTTGTCGTGTGTTGTTGTGTGTAGTGTTGTGTAGGTGTGTTTGTGTCTTTATATATATATTTATAAGTGTGTCTATATATATATATGTATATATTTATATGTATGTGTATTTATGTATATATATTTATATATATATGTGTGGTTATGTGTTTGTGAGCGTGTTAGGGAGTGCTTGTGTGAGTGTATTTGTGTGTGTAGATATATGTTAGTGTGTGTTGGTATATAGATATTAGTATATATGTTAGTGTGTGTGTGTGTAGATGTATAGATATATATATTAGTGTATATATATATATATAGATATATGTGAGTATATATGTAGATGTGTGTTTATTTATATATAGAGATATGTGTGTGTGTATTTGTGTGTGTGTGTGTGTGTTGATTTGTGTTTGAGTGTGAGTGTGTGTTAGAATGTATAAGTTAGTGTGTATATATATCTATAGAGTTATATATATATGTATATATATATATATATATATATATATATATATGTAGGTGTGTGGTGTATAGGCAGCGAGGGGGGGGGGGGGGGGGTGGCCAGAACAGCGCAGCGCAGCGGGGGAGGCAGCAGCTGCTGCTGCCTACTGCAGCAGCAGGGAACCAGCTGCAGCAGCAGCAGAATGAACAGTAGCAGCAGCAGCTAGGTAGCTGCAGCAGCAGTTTGCAGCAGCAGGAGCAGCAGCAAGGTGAGGAGCAGCTAGCAGCAGCAGTATCAATGCGAGGGAGAGTTAGAGAGAGGTATATATATATAGATATAGATAGATTGGTACATAGTTAGGTAGTAGAGGGATTAGTTAGATAGATACATAGATAAATAGATTAGATTGATAGATAGATAATAAGATAGATAAGTAGATGCATAGGTAGATACCTATATCTATGGGTAGATAAATAGGTAGATAGTAAGATATCTAGATAGGTATTAGTATATAGATAGATAAATAGATTAGATAGATCTAGATATTAGATATATGGATCTATATATAGATAAAGATAGATAGTTAGATTATTAGATGGATAGGTAAGTTATTAGATAGTTAGATTATTAGATGGATAGGTAAGTTATTAGATAGTTAGATAGTTAGGTAAATAAGATAAATAGGTAGGTAGTAGATAAGTTACTAGATAGCTAAATAGATAGTAGGATAAATAAATAAATAGATAGATAGATTAGTAGTTTGATAGGTAACTAGATAGCTAAATAGATATATAGTTACCTAGATAAATAGGTAAGATAAGTATGAGATACTTAGATAGATAGATATATCTATCAATAGATAGATAGTTACTAGATAGGTAGTTATCTATCTAAGGTATATATATATCTATATACATATAGTTATATCAATACCTAGAGATATCTAGATAGTATAGTCATATATATTTATGCGTAGGGTAAGATAATGGGTAAATGTATATGTGTGTGGATATCTATATACATAGGTATATACATACTTAGATATATATAAATATGGTAGATATCTATATTACCTAGCCTAGATTAATATCTAGGTATGTAATTAATAGCTAGGTAGCTAGTTAGAGGGTTTAGAGCGGTATCTCAATACCTTGAGATACCGAGGTATTTCAATACCTTAAGATAACCAAGGTATTGGGTTTCGAGCGGGGTTTTTGAGCAATAGCCTAGGATTTGTCTTGGAGTGATTTTTATATGCTTATGTGTATATATTTACGCGTGCTAGCATAGGTTTTAGAGGGTATAGGCGGGGTATATAGCGTAGGTTGAGGTATCGGATACCGAGGGTATCCCGGTATCTCAAGGAGGCGAGTTTGTGAGTTTTCTAGCTAAATGATCTCGGTTTGACCTAGAATTTCAGGAGCACCCTAGTTTGACCCAGACTTGACCGTAGTTGACTCGGTTGACCGCCAAAGTCAACTTTTGACCTAGTTTTGACCCAGAGTTGACTTTTTGGACCTAGAGTTGACTTTTTGACCCAGATTTCACCGGTTTGACCCGTTTGACCTAGAACGACCCTAGAAGCCTATTTTTAGTTATTTTATATCTATTTAACTTATTAGAAACCCTGTTTAACCTTGCTTTTTGCATTAGGTCCTTGCGACACCGGTTCGGATCGCCAGTTGCTCAGGACGTCAGGCGAGTACATTCTCTGATAGTTTTCATTATCTGATATTTATTATGATTCAGCTTCTAGTATAGTATCATCTGATTATTCTGGCACCACACGGGACACTGACTGGTATTTCTGGATTCATTTACTTGCGACACGTACATTTCATGTTTCTGGCCTCTATTCTGGAATCACTACTGGCATCACCTACAGGCATCACTACAGGCATCATTCATGTACAGGCTGGACTCATCTTGATTTGCGTGTCGGGTCTTGGATCCACTTGTATTAGTCGGGACGGAAAAATACTCGAGTAGACATGTAAACATTCCTATCTGGCATCATCAGGAATCACTCCCTCTGGTCTAATCTGGAATGATAGCAGCCGTGCACCCAGTGCGCGGTGAGCCGTACTTACCCCTAGCCGTTTACATGTCGAAACAAGTATTTCAAAGACACCGAGTTCATTCTTTATAGTCTGGACTCTCATGCATTTCTTGACTTGTCTCACTTACATGTTTCTGGACTTGACTCACTACATGTTTTTCATGCTGGACTCACTACACGTTCATGTGCACAGACTTACTCTTAGTGTAGATTTCTTGTATCTTGCAGTTATTACTATCTTGCTCTGATATCCATGCATCTTTACCTTTATGCACCAGTTATACATATTTTCTTGTTTCATACTTGCTTCATTCTTCTTGCTACTTGCTATAACTGTTTTATAGTTTTTATCATTTAAATGGAACTGCTGTTAGAGATGTACTTGCTCCAGTCCTGACTGGACATATTTTTCAGAGTATCCGGAGGATTGGTGTCCGACGTTTTATGGACCTGAGCCTGTCGATGGTGCAGACAGGGACCCTCTAGTTTAGAGGTGATTTCCGGGTTGGTAGCCGGGATCACTAGGATCTTGTTGTTGTTTTTATTAGCTTTTAGTACCGGATTTGTCTCCGGTTTTGGATTGAGACCTTGTTTGTATATTATTTTGGATGATGTATTGTTGTATTATTATTATTATTGATGTTGAGGTTGTTGTAGTAGTTGTTGTTGGTTAGACTTTATAGTTGTTAGATCTCTGTGTTATCTTATCGTGCTTAGATTCGTGATTGAGTATATTGTGATTATCATTTGATATTTGCTCCTCCGTTTGGAGTTGAGATCTTGGCAGATTTATATATATTGTTTGCGTGGTTGCCCTCCTTTTGGAGAGGTCATGCCCGATTTTTGTGTGAGATTATTATCTAGATAGTTGACCTAGACAGCGTTCTACCGCCGATGCTGCGGCGTAGGCTGGACGTACCCACGACTCATGCCCGATTTTCGGGTGCGGGTCGTGACACCAAGGGACTCGCCTCAGTGAGCATGATTAGAGGATGTGACAAGATGGGCTTAGTGAATATCTTTCACCCATCTTGAGGGGGAGTGTTGATATGGTATGTTGGGTGTCATATTTAAGTATAGTATAAGCACATGGGAATATCCTGAGGACATATTTGGGATGCCAGAATATGTCACAGGATATTCCATTATGAGATTATTGTCATAATGATTGAAATCATTGTATTAATGACTGTAAGGCTATATAATGCCAATGAGACAATCAATAAAATCATCAACTAATTTCAACAGGTACTGTATGACCTGTCTGGAATGACACTGAAGTTTGAGGTTCTGATTATATTGCGTCAGAAATGCGCACGTTAATGCCAATGATATTTTTAACCGAATGGAAAAAAAAATGAGCACCTACAATAAGAAAACTCGAATAGATGACCAAGGTTAGGTATAGAAATTAGGATTTTGTGATTATTATGCTTGGATGATCAGGATAGAGTTAACGAACTCGCATTAGTACATCTTAAGATATTACCGGTATGAAAATGATGCCAAATACCTACTAAGCGAGATGCAACACTCCCGTTAGCCATAAAGGGATAGACAAGCATCTGTTCAGAAGATGTGATGTAAAATCCACGAATATGTAGAATGTTCCGGTGCACAAACATGCTAATCAACTCAACTTCCACCTGAAATTGTAGGTCCTTGCCTGCTATGAGCCTATTTTGTATTATCTTTACTGCCACTAGTGAACCATCTCTAAGTCGTCCCTTGTAGACGTTCCCAGACCCGCCCCCGCCCACAAAGTTCTTACTGCTGAAGTTGTTTGTTGCAACTTGGAGTTCCCGCAGAGAAAACCTTTTAAGCTGACCTAAAAGAATCAATGGATCCTTCTTGTGAGTGCCAAGAAATTATTTGACATTTTATCAAGTAATCATTATCAAATATTTATGCACTCAAGTGCTAACCAGGAATATTGGGTTGTTCTTTCTGTTTACGACGACGCCACCAAGCGAAACCCCTTGTAGGTGCGTCAAACCTGAAAGAAGGACTTTGGGAAACTTTCCCAGAAATTTCCCCATTTTCAGAATCGCTATTTCCTGTTGAAATGAAGGGGGTAGGATCTTGGATTAGAAAATAGCCACCTTGTTAAGTCAAATAATAGAAAATAATTTATTTAAGGAATAGTCATAATCCTATAATCAAGAGCTCGTGACCATTTGCTCGTCCTGGTTTCATATTTTTTAAATGACAATCTTCTTCAAGATACCACCTTTTATTCATTTCAGTCTACATCCTCCTCCAAATAACCACTGTTGTATCAAATAATAGATTTGGTACAAAATTCTATGGACAGTGAGACATGTTTCTGTTTTCTCAAAATGTTATTCACCTAGCTCTTGATATGTATGTATTAGGTGTAACAGACTTATTTTGTAAGTGATTGCAATATTGCTGGGAATTCAATATTCCTGTGGGATTATATAATATATCAATTGTAGCCCCTTTGAGAGAATCGATTCTTGCAGTGCGTGCGTACCTGGGAAAGACGGATTGGGCGAGGGGAAGGCGGAGGAGGAGGAAGGGGAGGTCTGGCACGAGCTGGGGCATCGAGGCCGACGAGGCGATGGCAGCGGCCAGTACGACGACCACCTCTGGTCCGACATTATATATTCAGTTCAGCTGCAGTCGAGAGAGAGACTCACTCGAGAATGAGAAAGAAAGAAAGAAAAGAATACTAAGATGACATGGGAGGGAGGAAGAGTCCCCATCATGATGAACTGTATCTTTCTAGAATACATGACTTTGTGGGGAGGCAGCAATTCTTTCTTTCTTTCTTTTTTTTTTCTTTCTTTTTTTCCACGCGCTCGGACTCAGAAATTAGTCAGTCATCAGTACTTTGATTTGTGTGATCCCCGTTCACACCGACAGTGTCATTATCGTCATTGCACGACCCGTCAACTCCGACTCCGTCCGGCCGCTCGAACGAGACGAAGGACATACACGGGGTCGGTAGTCGTTTATTCTCCTATGTGGAGCCAAGCGTGATCTACAAACAAATAATGCAGACTTCTATGTCAATGTCTTAACAAATCAGTTGTCCTGTATTCTATATTTCTATATTATATTCTATATTTCTATTTCACATATGAACTTCAGTCGTTATTAGATGGAGAGAGAGAGAGAGAGAGAGAGAGAGAGAGGGGGGACATAAATATAGAACAGAATATTGGACAGTAGATTTTCTGCTCCCTCCTCTGTTTCATACGAAAAATTTCAGTGAGAGCATAAAAGTTTAATATATTTATAAAAAAAGCATAAAAGTTTCTAAATTTACATCAAAAGCATTAAAACGCCCTTCGGAATGACGTTTTAGACTTTTCTCTTAGCTTCCCTTAACAGTTGTAATTAGACATTAAAAAAAATAAAAAAAAATATAAAACGCCCTTCCGAATGGCGTTTTATATTTTTATTTTATTTTAATATTTTCTCTCCTCTCTCTCCCCTCTCTCCTCTCTCTTCTCTCCTCTCTCTCCTGTCCGTCCGCTCCCCTCTCTCTCCTCCTCTCTCTCTCCTCTCTCTCCTCTCCTCTCCTCTCCTCTCTCTCCTACTCAAAGTAATATATATATATATATATATATATATATATATATATATATATATATATATATATATATATATATATATATTTATTTATTTATTTATTTATTTATTTATTTTCTCTTTCTCAGCAAAGTAAAATATATATTTATATTTATATATATATATATATATATATATATATATATATATATATATATATATATATATTCTGATTTTTCCCTTAAAGCAGGTATTGCAGCAATCCGTACCCGAAGGAGGAGCACTACCGGGTGTGCAACTGGTGCTTAAGAGAGAAAGGGGGCAGATCCTCGGCTCGTGAATCCGCCACCGGCAACAACAACATCTCCTCGACATCCGGTGGTGCTAACCGAGACGGCCTGGGAGGAGTCATGTTGCACCGGGGTTCCTTCTCGACGTCGGACATGAACAAGCCCATCAAGAAGCAAGCGGTGCCCAAGAGGTCGGCGTCGGACGTGACCAACGAGATGAGATCGACGGCGCTCTCTCCGGGGAGGAAAAGGCAGGCCTTCAGAGGAAAGGCTAGGAGGATATGAGACCGGAGAGGGAGAGAGGAGCGGAGAGAGAAGAGCGGTAGGGGAGGGGAGCGGAGAGGGAGAGGGAGAGAGGAGAGGAGAGGGAGAGAGGAGAGAGGAGAGCCGAGCGGGAGTCTGAGAAGAGGGGAGAGAGAGAGAGCAGTCTGAGGAGGAGAGGAGAAAGAACTGCCTCGGGAAAAAAAAATATATATTATTTAAAGAAAATTTTTTATATTTTTTTCCGGAAAAAAAATATTAAAAAAATGTAAAACGCCCTTCACAAGGGCGTTTTACATTTTTTAAAATTTTTTTAATTTTTTTAAATTTTTTATTAATTCTTAATTTTTTCCCGAAAAAAAATTATTAAAAAAATATAAAACGCCCTTCACAAGGGCGTTTTACATTTTTTTTTTAATTTTTTTAATTTTTTTAATTTTTTTAATTTTTTTAATTTTTTTAATTTTTTAATTTTTTTAAAAATTTTTATTAAATTTTTAATTTTTTATTAATTTTTTAAAATTTTTTCGCGAAAAAAAATATTAAAAAAATGTAAAACGCCCTTCACAAGGACGTTTTACATTTTTTAAATTTTTTTTTAAATTTTTTTTTTATTTTTTATTAATTTTTTGAATTTTTATTAATTTTTAATTAATTTTTTAATTTTTTTTCGGCAAAAAAAATATTAAGAAAATGTAAAACGTCCTTCACAAGGGCGTTTTATATTTTTTTAAATTTTTTTAATTTTTTTTAAATTTTTTTATATTTTTTTAAATTTTTTTATTTTTTTTAAAAAAATATTAAAATATTAATTTTTTTCTCCGCCCGTTAACGGAGGAGAGAAGAGAGAGGAGAGAGAGGAGAGAAGAGAGGGGAGAGAGAAAAAAAAATTAATAAAAAATATAAAACGTCCTTTTGAAGGACGTTTTTTATTATTTTATTTATAAAAAATTTTCTTTTTCTCCTCCGTTAACGGAGTAAAAATTCATCGACGGAAAAGCGTAAAACGCCCTTCGGAATGGCGTTTTAATGCTTTTGATGTAAATTTAGAAACTTTTATGCTTTTTTTTATAAATACATTAAACTTTTATGCTCTCATTGAAATTTTTCGCACTAATAGCCAACTTTTGACATATTAAAAGCGCCCATAAGCAACAACAATAATGCTAAGTTTACTACCAAATGCTTACATCCTTCTTACAACTCTCTTCTTCCTGCTACGTGACGTGAGTCACAACCGACATCATCTCTCTTTCCAATGAACGATTCTTACGTAACGGCCATTCAAACAGTCATCAGATTCCATCTCTTTTTTCTTCTTCAATAGACGGCCGTCACGTGGACGCCACGTGACGATTGTAAGAGGGTTGTAGCCATTTGGTTGAGGTCATAGCATAGTCCAACAACAATAATGCTAAGTTTACTACCAAATGCTTACAACCTTCTTACAACTCTCTCAAAGTTAATTAGTATTTAGATCCTATATTTTTATAATTTATGTCATAATGTTTTTTTTTTTTTGTCGTTTCTCCATGTCGGACTGTGGCTATATAAGCCACCCAGTCGTCCGAGGGAGATTCGAACTCAGGACCTACCTATGGGTATCCTTCCGCACTACCACTAGACTAGTTCCTTAGGAACTCATAATTTCATAGGAAGAAATGGCTGTCTGAGCGTGAATGAAGTGAGTTTCGACCTTCTGTCTCCGATTGAAGGTACGAAAGATGTCTAATTGAAATTTTTGGATCCTAAATTTTCATTTTCATTTTTTTACTTTTTTTATTATTCTATCCTCATTTTCAGCATGTATTATTTGTTGTCCTTGTACAGTTGAACTTATATTCAGGATATAATAGAAGAAGAAAAAAACAAAAAAATTCAGAATCTAAATTTTTTCAATTAGACATGTCAGCACGGAAACTCTAACTTGGTATAAAATCCAGGATCTAAACGCTAATTAGCCCTATAAAAAAAATGATGCTTCAATTTGACAAAATCTAACGGAGGACTTACTAAAATTTCGTCGTTTCTGGTAAGTTTATGGCTTTGCTTTCAACCAAATTGATGATTAATTTGACCAAGCTCATAATTAAGGAGACAAAGAAGAATCAACCTTCAACTGCCAATCTGTCAACTGAGAACAATAATCAGTACTTGAAAAGGAAAAGGAAAAGCTGTAGGTAAAGAAAGTGTGATGATCATCTAATGACCAACGATAAGATTTTGCTTTCCTTGAGCATCGTTAGTGATAATAAAAAAAACGACAAAAAGGAAAAATAAAAGAATAAAGAAAAAAAAGAAGAAAAAGAAGAAGAAGAGAGCTTAGGATAAATCTAATCTAATTTATTTTCAAATCCAATAGCCCACCACCTTAATCTTCATTAGTATAGTCAATGTAGCTTCTGCGTCACAAAAGAAGTCCCCTCCACTGCCACAACATATTCCTAACCATTATCCACCACAAAGCATTTCTTCAGGACCATAGAACCTAACTAATATTGCAAGCTTGCCGCAAATGAATGCAACAGCCTATGTTGCACATACGGTTGGTTTTGTTGCATGCGATTCAATAAAGATTTGTAATTTTAGTCTGAGAGACGGATACGAGAGAACACACTCTTTTATTTTAAATATTTTACCTATTTTATTATGTAAGCAGATTTTGTGGGAGAGATGCTAAATTTCTTTAAACCCGTGAGTGGGTGCACGATTTAATTCGTATTTTTTACGTGTTTATTAGTTACGTACTTAGTAATAATAAAAGTAATTTTCTAATTCTTTTTTAAATTACTTTAAAATTCGATTCGGTCGCTGGTCTTCTATATACATGTTCTCACATACTTCCGTTACACGATAATGAAGAACACATGGCATGGACACTATCCAGGTGATATGCTTTAAAACAGTCTTATCTGTTTTACGAAAAATTTCAATGAGAGCATAAAAGTTTAATATATTTATAAAAAAAGCATAAAAGTTTCTAAATTTACATCAAAAGCATTAAAACGCCCTTCCGTCCTTCGGAAGGACGTTTTACGCTTTTCCGTTAGCTTCCGTTAACGGTTGTAATTAGACATTAAAAAAAAATATAAAAATTATAAAACGCCCTTCCGAAGAACGTTTTATATTTTTTATTAATTTTTTTCCCTCTCTCCCCTCTCTTCTCTCCTCTCTCTCCTCTCTCTTCTCTCCTCCGTTAACGGGCGGAGAAAAAAATTAATATTTTAATATATTTTTTTTCTGAAAAAAAATTTAAAAATTTAAAAAAAATTTAAAAAAATATAAAACACCCTTGTGAAGGGTGTTTTACATTTTTTTAATATTTTTTTTCCCAAAAAAATTAAAAAATTAATAAAAAATTAAAAAAACTAGAAAAATTTAAAAAAATTAAAAAAAATGTAAAACGCCCTTGTGAAGGACGTTTTACATTTTTTTAATATTTTTTTTCCGGGAAAAAATTTAAAAAAATTTTCTTTAAATAATATTTTTTTTTTTCCCGAAGCAGTTCTCTCTCCTCTCCTCCTCAGACTGCTCTCTCTCTCTCTCTCCCCCCTCTTCTCAGACTCCCGCTCGGCTCTCCTCTCTCCTCTCTCCCTCTCCTCTCTCCCTCTCCCTCTCCGCTCCCCTCCCCTACCGCTCTTCTCTCTACGCTCCCCTCTCCCTCTCCGGTCGCATATCCTCCTAGCCTTTCCTCTGAAGGCCTGCCTTTTCCTCCCCGGAGAGAGCGCCGTCGATCTCATCTCGTTGGTCACGTCCGACGCCGACCTCTTGGGCACCGCTTGCTTCTTGATGGGCTTGTTCATGTCCGACGTCGAGAAGGAATTCCGGTGCAACATGACTCCTCCCAGGCCGTCTCAGTTAGCACCACCGGATGTCGAGGAGATGTTGTTGTTGCCGATGGCTGCAATACCTGCTTTAAGGGAAAAATCAGAATATATATATATATATATATATATATATATATATTTTACTTTGCTGAGAAAGAGAAAATAAATATATATATATATATTACTTTGAGTAGGAGAGAGAGGAGAGAGAGAGGAGGAGAGAGAGGGGAACGGACGGACAGGAGAGAGGAGAGATGAGAGAGAGGAGAGAAGAGAGAAGAGAGAGGAGAGAGGGGAGAGAGAGGAGAGAAGAGAGAAGAGAGAGGAGAGAAAATATTAAAATAAAATAAAAATATAAAACGTCCTTCGGAAGGACGTTTTATTTTTATTTTTATTTTTATTTTTTTTTAATGTCTAATTACAACCGTTAACGGAAGCTAACGGAAAAGCGTAAAACGTCCTTCCGAAGAGCGTTTTAATACTTTTGATGTAAATTTAGAAACTTTTATAATTTTTTTATAAATATATTAAATTTTTATGCTCTTACTGAAATTGCAGCGGCCAGGACGACCACCTCTGGTTCGACATTATATATTCAGTTCAGCTGCAGTCGAGAGAGAGACTCACTCGAGAATGAGAATGAGGAAGAGGAAGAAAGAAAGAAAAGAATACTAAGATGACATGGGAGGGAGGAAGAGTCCCCATCATGATGAACTGTATCTTTCTAGAATACATGACTTCGGGGGGAGGCAGCAATTATTTCTTTCTTTCTTTTTTTTTTTTTTTTTTTTTTTTTTCCACGCGCTCGGACTCAGAAATTAGTCAGTCATCAGTACTTTGATTTGTGTGATCCCCGTTCACACCGACAGTGTCATTATCGTCATTGCACGACCCGTCAACTCCGACTCCGTCCGGCCGCTCGAACGAGACGAAGGACATACACGGGGTCGGTAGTCGTTTATTCTCCTATGTGGAGCCAAGCGTGATCTACAAACAAATAATGCAGACTTCTATGTCAATGTCTTAACAAATCAGTTGTCCTGTATTCTATATTTCTATTTCACATATGAACTTCAGTCGTTATGAGAGAGAGAGAGAGAGAGAGAGAGAGAGAGAGAGAGAGGACATAAATATAGAACAGAATATTGGACAGTAGATTTTCTGCCCCCTCCCCTGTTTCATATTATGTTCCTTTTCTGTGCGTGTGTGTTTTTTTTTTTTGGGAAAACAGATACGGCCCACATGTACATAGTGGTGGGATAGAATATAGGACAGTAAAAGTGGGGCAATTGATTTCGTTCCTCCTAAAGTACGAACGAGATCAGTTGTCCAGCTAATCCAATCCCAAAACTCGATCCCCTCACCTATGATCTTGTAACCCATCCAGTATTAAAAAAATCATTGAGAGGACAGGATTTGGAAATGAAATTTTGGACAGCAGATTTCAGCCCCCTAAAGTAAGCATCAAAAACTAAATTGACTGAAGAAAAAAAGTCTTATTTACACTCCTATATTTTTTTGTCTACCATGGATATTAAGTATACATGTACATTCAATGCTTCTAGGAAATATATACAAGATCATGAATTGGTATGAATGTATGATTTCCGTCAGCAAGTTTGCTTTATAAAGTTGTTTGAAATCAGTGTTTTAAAAAATTGGATCAGACCGGCTGGTTCAACCGGTTGACTCGTGAACAGATCATTTTTTTCCGATCCAGTTCAATGTTGACCCACTTGTTTTTCAAAATTTTACTATAAACAAGTATTTTTGTAAAAAAAAAAAATAGTGTACATAAGATATTAAACTTGGACCACTTAAATTAATCCGGTTGAACCAACTAGCTGAACCGGGTTGACCCGATCAAGTATTTTGGCCGGATCGATCTCCGGTCCGATTTTTAGAACACTGGCTGAAATCGTCCTTTATTGATAATAAAACTTTTTTAACTAATTGCTACATATTGTTAACATTTCCACTGGCATGTAATTGAAAAGATTATCTCAGTAATCACTTGAACATGTTACCTTCAGGTTTTCCAGGGGACCTCGATGTATACGTAACCTACAAACTCTCAGCGAAGTATGACCCTTGTTCAGCACACCTACTGGAATCTCGGAGGCTATGGCAGCGGCACGATCCTTAAGCACAAAGTTCAGATCTTCGGCTCCAAGATCACACCTGTCGACGAAGACCTCATTCCAACCGGTGCATTCAAGTCCGTCAAGGGGACTCCATACGACTTCTTGAAGCCCAAGGAAGAGATCGAGAATGTCGAGGGAGGGTACGACATCAACTACGTACTCGACTCTCCTGTCGACGGCAAGGGACTGAGGAAGGTGGCCGTGGTGGACTGTGAGTCGACTGGCAGGAAATTGGGGCTGTGGACTGACAAGCCAGGTGTGCAGTTCTACACCGGAAACTTTCTCAAGGATGACAAAGGGAAAATATGGACATGTCTATCCTCAGTATGCAGTTCCCCGACTCGGTCAACCAGCCTAAGTTTCCCTCTCTGATCGTGAAGCCTGGGCAAGTTTACAAGCTCAACATGGTCTTCAAGTTCTAGTTCTAGTAACTAAGAGTTGGTCGAGAATGTGGTTATTCGATGGGATTTTCTGTTTCTTAATCATTTTGCTAATGCCTTGGTCTTTCAAGGCTCTCATTCAAATGAGATCGAATAACTGCATTCTCCAAGCTAACTTAGAGGTAAACAAAATAATCTCTGGTATCGATCGGTAATTCTAGTTTATGCACTACCTGGAAGTTGACAAGTAAACTAAATGTCAGCATTTCAGTTGTATGTTGTTTTATATTTTGCATGGATAGCGATGTTCAATACAAACATGATATACAAAAATAATTTGGAAAGGAAAGCTGAAGAATAGGTTTGGATCCAATAAGGCATTCCTGACATCATTCACCAGACCACTCATGAACACAAGTTTGCAAAAGAGAGTACTTCTGCATAAACTGCAGGAGTCTTCGATGGTCTGTTATTTATTTTGAATCATTGCATAGTTGATTTTCCATTCTCATTTGAAGCCAAGTAGGTCTGACAAATGTCATCAAAGAAAGCGTCAATGTTTTCCTTTCTGTTCACCTTTGTAAACGGGCAAAGTCACCTCGGGCTCGGTAATACATCTCCGACAAGATCATCGTCAGAGTCGACAGTCAAGTCCTCGATGCGGTGAGGGGCCATGTTAGATTCATGGCGAGACACTTCCACCCTCTGCCACTCCTCCCATCTCTCAGTGAGACCATCTCCCTCGAACATTCTGACCACCTCAGACATTTTCGGCCGGTCCTTTGCGGATCCCTCAATGCAGAGTTGGGAAATCTGAAAGAGAGACACCACCTCTTCCTCTATATAGTCATCCTGTATGCTTGGATCAACAAGCATTCCATGCCTTCTTTCTTCTAGAATATTTTTCGACTGATACACAGAAAAATTGGGTCAAATTGAAAATCGCTAACCTTGAGGGCTTCATATTGCTCATTAACAAATATCAACAGGGAAAATTGAAAACAAGTTCAAATCCCCAATTCTTAATTCAAGTTGTAACCAATTCTGAAACTGTGATTTCCAACTCTCCTTTTCTTTGGTTCTACAGTTCAAGATATTGTTCTATTATGTAAGTGTCATGGAACACATTAGACTTAACTCAATTAGTCCTAAATTTCGTGCCCGGCAGCGATCCCGTGAAGTAAGCATCTCCTCATATTTTTATGAACTTTGTGAAGCATGTGTGACTTCGCACTAACCTACTTCTATCAATTACCATCATACTCCCATACTAAGAATATGAACTACATCAATACCACCACAAACCCAATAGAAGCAGTGAGCTTACACAATCTTAAGTTTACAAGCGGAAGGGAAGGTTCAATTGTCTGCAAATTCCAACGGTTTCCATTAAAAACCCTGTCACTACATCAATCATTTGCAAATTCAAATGGTTTTTGTTAAGTTGTTAAGATCCTGCCACTATAACGAAACTCTAGAGTTGTGTTGACGTTTAAATATTTAATTATTCCAACACACTCACAAGTCGAATGCATATTTTGGACTGAAGAGCTGAATTCGCATCATCACAATTTTTTTTTAAATCCACTTAAAATGTGTGCCATGGAAACTAGAACCCGGGTTGCTCTAAAACCGGCTCTGTCACTGTACAAAAACTCTAGAGTAGGGTTACTTAATTAATCAAACAGTTCCATATTCAGACTAGTAGTCACTTAACCCAATCATTCAGAAGCCACCATCCAGAAAAACATAGGAATTTACCTGAATGCTTAAAATATGACCTTTTGTTCAACGTTAGTAGGACAAAGTTTACCCTTCTTATGTATGAAACTTCAGAAACAAGAAATGTATTAAAATCCAAATTTTGGGAAATTATAGCTTTAGAATATATGAAGTACAAAGTTGCTTTAAAGTACAGAGATCCCTAAGATTTGGGGGCTAAGGATGGGGAAAAGGATAGATTAGATATCAGTAATTCCACATTTATCTTGTTTCTAGGGAAAATTTGTCATGTATTATCTTATGTAACCACTCTGGTTGATGAAGAGTAAAGCTTTTATTTTTTTCCCCTTTTTCTGTTTTGAAAAAACATTGTGTTTGATAAAAATTATTTTTCTTATTTTCAGAAAGTTGTTGCAATTCATGAACTTCTTTTGAACGATAAGAGGAGATTGCTTTAAAAAAATTGATATTATAGATATCATATATTATTGACAAGAATACCTTTAGGATCTGAAATTCCATCTTATACCTTCACTTGTTTATTAATGCATGTAAAGTTTAGTCTAGCTCGGATGCATACTTCTATGTACAAGTGATCATAAACATGTAGTAAAAACAGAATCATATGCTGAAATATAAATAATAACAGTAAATACAGCAAAGTTACATGCCTGGAGTTTGGACTTTGGGGAAGGTCTGGACGACGTTCTGGCGGCAAATTCGTCAGATCAGGAATAGCACGAGAAATGGAAGATGCACAGACATGCAAAAATCATGTTCACGTCCCACTCCTAAAATATGTAAGACTAAGATACGTGACAATGGTCAACTACGGACTCCAGATCAACTCGAATACGTATATGATATCCAAAATTGGTATATCTATCTCTATAACATAACACCTCTATAACTCAATCCACATAACAAAAGCATAGAGGTTTTCAATACTTTCACCACTAAAAGATATGTTTGTACTAAACACCTTATTGCTTTTGACAACGAGTTTTGGCGTGTAGTTACCAAACATGTTTGGTCAGCAACTTACAAAAGCAGCTTATGATATCAACTTTGATTATTTTCATAATTACCAAATATATCCTAAATCTATAGAATAGTATGTAGAATAGTGCAAATAAATCACCACATGACAACTCAGTGCAAAAAGGTATAAATTGTAGGTATTTCTAGAACTAAGAAGGAAACAATCAATTTCCACACTAAATTTTAAGATAAATAAGGAAAATAATTTAAAAGGTAGAGTATGTGAGTTGAGTTATAATATTTCTTACCCAGTATAGCAACATTACATCATCATCATCTGCAAGCCGAGCAAGTTCACAAATCCTTTTTCCAGTAACAAGCTCCATAAGCATCAATCCATAACTAAAAACATCCGTCTTTTCTGTACATTTTCCTGTAATGAGGTACTCCGGAGCAATGTGTCCATATGTACCACAGATAGCAGTTGTTATGTAACGTTGTAGTCCATTAATTTGGCAAGCCCAAAGCCCCCAACAACTGCTTCATCTTCTTCGTCCAAATAGATATTTGCAGCTTTCACATTGCGATGAACAATCTTTGGATCACAACGCTCATGCAAGTAAGATAGCCCTCTTGCTGACCCCAATGCAATACGTCTGCGAGTAGCCCAAGCCAGCGGTGGTTTCAATGGTAGAAGCCCTACAAATAACCAGCACAAAATACTCTTCAGAGCATCTTGGAAATGATTCCAAAAGAGATCTTTTAACTTTTAAGGTACACAATATGTACCAAAAGCAACTATTAGATTGCAATCTAGACGTGATCTCATAGTAGTTGTTTGAATATGTCATTCAAGTTCTCAGCTATAAAAAAAATTATGCTGATAGCCTACAGCAGAATTCAGCCAATCATTTGCTCGGAAAAAAAATAGACAAAGATTTACCGTAAAATGCATGGTATGACACAAAATGGACCTGCAATAATTTGAGATTTACTGTATAATACTATATCAGTGAACTTTTTTTCTATATGTACAAATTGAACTTTTTTTTAAATGTACTAATTGATTTTAACTTGTAATAATGAAATTTGGCTGGGATCTGCTTCATCCCATCCTTTCTCTCCCTCAAAAAAAAAGGTATCGAGAGCTCACAATTCAACTCCAAATACATAGTGTTTGGTTGAATTCAAACGCAACAAGAAGCTAACCAGATTATTGACTTTGACAAAAGAATATCAAATGTATAGAAAAAGATTAACTGAACATGATATGTCATGAAGTGTCCTAAATTCATTGAATTAAAGTGGATTTCATCTACAAAGCTGACAACTCGAGTACAAGTCACGCACTTCTTGATCAAGTTCAAAGTTTAAAAACAAGAAGAAACCAAGCAGATTACAAGCGACATCATGATATTTGCAATAATGCCTCTCTAGTGTGCTTGGAGGAAGAACTTTATCATGAAAGATCAAAATCTTGATGGGATTGTGCAATGATAGCTTTTCTGTCTTTGGGCTGAAAGAAATTGAAGATGCTTCAAAAACTGTTTGCCCTTATTGTTGAAATTAGTTGATGATTTTATTGATTGTCTCATTGGCATTATATAGCCTTACAGTCATTAATACAATGATTTCAATCATTATGACAATAATCTCATAATGGAATATCCTGTGACATATTCTGGCATCCCAAATATGTCCTCAGGATATTCCCATGTGCTTATACTATACTTAAATATGACACCCAACATACCATATCAACACTCCCCCTCAAGATGGATGAAAGATATTCACTAAGCCCATCTTGTCACATCCTCTAATCATGCTCACTGAGGCGAGTCCCTTGGTTAGTCCATCTGCTACTTGATCCCTGGTTGGAACATGGCCAAGCTCCAGTAATCCTCTATCCAACTTCTCTTTGATGAAGAATCTATCAATCTCGATGTGTTTGGTCCTGTCATGCTGTACTGGATTGTTGGCGATACTAATAGCTGACTGATTGTCACACCACAGCTTCATCTTGGCTCCTTGATCCAGCTTCAGCTCCACCAGCATATTCTTCAACCATAGCAGCTCTGCAACTCCCAAGGCCATAGCTCTGTACTCTGCTTCAGCTGTCGATCTGGCCACCACAGACTGCTTCTTACTCCTCCAGGAGACCAAGTTACCTCCTACAAATATGCAATATTCCGAGGTAGACCTCCTGTCATCAGCACAACTAGCCCAGTCAGAATCACAGTAGCCCTCGATGCTCACGTGATTGTTCTTCCTGAATATTAGTCCCTTCCCGGGAGCACCTTTCAAGTACCTCAGAATCTGGTACACTGCATCCATATGACCCTTCCGTGGGTCATGCATGTAGCGGCTCACCACACTTACTGCAAAGCAGATATCAGGACGTGTGTGGCTCAAATAGATCAACTTGCCAACCAGTCTCTGGTATCTGTCCCGATCAACTGGTTCTCCAGCCTCAGCATCAATCTTGAACCTCTGATCTATTGGTGTCGCTGCAGGTTTGCACCCCAACATCCCAGTTTCTGTGAGAATGTCCAGTGCATACTTCCTTTGAGAGAGAACAATCCCCTCTGCTTCTCGAGCAATCTCAATCCCAAGGAAGTACCGAAGAAGGCCGAGATCCTTCACCTCGAATTCCTTGCCAAGCTTTCCTTTGAGTTGGGCGATCTCCTGCTCATCATCTCCTGTGATAATCATATCATCCACATACACCGCAAGCATGGTGATGTGGCCTCCACTCCGACGGAAGAACACAGTATGATCAGCATTGATCTGCTGATATCCCATCCCTATCATCGTCCTTCTGAATCTGTCAAACCAAGCTCGAGGAGACTGCTTCAGTCCATAGAGGGACTTCT
Organism: Iris macrosiphon; assembly: GCA_036927795.1. Taxonomy (NCBI): domain Eukaryota; kingdom Viridiplantae; phylum Streptophyta; class Magnoliopsida; order Asparagales; family Iridaceae; genus Iris; species Iris macrosiphon. Next base: position 191,370,835 of record JAYESA010000008.1, on the reverse strand, counting down.
TCAACCTGCAGACCTTGCCTACTGTCTGATTGGTGCCAAATCCTGGTGGTATCTCCATGTACACCTCCTCCACTAGATCTCCGTGAAGAAACGCATTCTTCACATCCAGTTGGTGTAGCTTCCATCCACCATTCGCTGCCAGAGAAATCAGAGTCCTGACAGTGCTCATCTTTGCAACTGGTGCAAAGGTCTCGCCATAGTCGATGCCGTACGTCTGACTGTATCCTTTGGCTACTAGTCGAGCTTTGTAGCGATCAACCTGTCCATCTGGGTTCTGCTTCACGGTAAAGACCCACTTGCATCCAACTGCTCTCTTCCCCTTTGGCAGTCTCACAAGCTCCCAAGTGTGGTTCTTCTCCAGAGCTCCCAACTCCTCGTGCATTGCCACTTTCCACTTTGGATCGTTCTTGGCAACCTGCCAATTGTTAGGTACAGTAATACTATCCAAAGATGCTATAAATGCTCCATGAGAAGAAGGGATATGGTCATAAGAAACAAACTGAGCAATATCCCAACCATATCTGTTTGGAGGATTTCCTGCATTGCTGCGAGTGGTCCTCCGTACAGATAGTGGTGTGGGAGGAGTAGTAGGAGGAGGAATGATATCTTGTGAAGGAGGGGGTATCACCTGAAGGGGGGTTGGTGTCGGTGCCTCAGGAGTTGGGACGAACGCAGGCAAGGGACTTGGCACTGGCACTGTCGGTATTGGTCCTGCAGTTTGCTTCTCTCTCCTGCTGTAGGTAAGTAACTCTCCCTGAGCCGTAGGCCTAACACCTTCACCTTCTTGTCCCTTCTCCGTGCCTCCATGCCAAACTTCTAAATCGGTTACCACCAAGTTCTCCATCTCCCCCTCTCGCCTAATACTGGCAGTATTAGGCGTGTTGTGTGAAGTTCCGTCCTGGCGGTAGTATGGCTCATACTCCCGAAAGTGGACATCCATACTGACAAACTTCTTCTTCTCTACTGGACTCCAGCACACATACCCCTTTTGGGTCGCCGAGTAGCCTACGAAGATGCATTTGACCGCTCTAGGGTCAAGTTTCCCAACTGATGGCCTGTTGTCCTTCACAAAACACACATACCCAAACACCTTCAGTGGGAGTATCCCACTATTATTGCCTTGCAATACCTCACATGGGGACTTCCATCCGAGGACCTTCGAGGGCATCATGTTGATGAGTTGAGCTGCTGTCAACACTGCATGCCCCCACAGACTCTGTGGGACATTCATGTCGATCATCATACTTCTTGCGACCTCCAGAAGGTGTCTGTTTTTCCTTTCTGCAACTCCATTTTGTGCTGGTGTGTATGCACAGGTAGTCTGATGCTGTATTCCGTGTGCTGACAAGTATTCTGCAAGCATCCTGTTGGTATACTCTGTTCCATTGTCAGACCTCAGTACCTTCACAACTGCTTTGTACTGAGTCTGGACATGCTTATGGAAATCCCGAAAACAAGCAGGTACATCACTCTTTTTTTTCATCAAATATAACCAGGTAACACGAGAGGCACACTCAATGAAAGAAACAAAGTACTTATAACCATTCATAGTGTTAGTAGCACATGGACCCCAGACATCAGAATGTACTACCTCAAAAGCAAAAGTGCTCCTATGACCCGTGCCAACATATGAGCTCCTAGTAAGTTTTTCTAACTCGCACGCATCACATACTAATTTCTCTTTATTTGTTTTTGCATAAATCTCTGGATACAACTTACTTAGAGTATCAAAGGAAGAATGTCCCATCCTCCGATGATGGAGTATCAAGGTATCCTCAGTCCTCTGCTGCAGTCCTTCCATGCCAGCCTTCTCTGCCATAGATACCAATGCTGAGTCCAGTCCTTCTCGATCTAGGTACCACAGTCCCTCATGCCAAGTGCCAGTCCCAAGTCTTCGTCCTGTCCCTTTCTCCTGGAAGGTCACCTTAGGAAAATCAAAAGAAACAATGCATTTAAGTTGGAGGATTATAGAACTAATGGACAAGAGACTGACTGGAAAGAATGGAGCATGTAAAACATTGGATAATCTTACTGAACCTGTACAATTAACAGTACCCTTACCGACCACTGGCTGGAAAGTGCCATCAGCTGTCTGAATGTTGTCTGCTGATGCTAGGTGAGTGTAGGAAGAAAACTCACTAGCATTCCCCGTCACATGCCGAGATGCTCCCGAGTCGATAATCCAGTCTGATGATTTAAGGGAAGAGATAGACGCAAGGGCAAGTGATTCGTCAGTACCTTCTGATGGATGGACATACATGGCAGCGTTGCCCCTAACAAAGAATGAGGTGGACGCCTCCTCTGTTCTACTCCTCATGTCTCCCAGTGCCTGGTCCTCCACAGTAAAGGTGCCATCAGCTTCTCCGTTCCCTTCTGATATCAGGAGGTTTGCCCGATAACCTCCTCGGCCGCCTCGTCTATCCCCTCGATCACGACTACGTCCTCCATTATATCCTCGTCCGCCGAACGGTCCTCGTCCACCACCTGAATCTCCCTCCCTAGGTGATTTCGTACAAGCATACCGATGATGACCCATCTTCCCACAGTTGTAGCACTGCCGGTTATGCTGTCAGGGCTCTCCCTTAGATCCTGTGTTACCTGAGTTGGTGATCGCTAGTGCTGACTTTGCTTCAGGGGGACCACCTGTCCCGGCTTGCAGCCTGATGCGTGTCTCCTCCTGGATCATGGCTGAGATAGCCTCCTCAAGGCTAGGGATCTTTGGTTGGGCTAGAAGTATGGCCGTCCTCTGTGCGAAAGCTGCAGTCAGCCCTTTGAGGAACTTCATCGTCCTCTCCTGCAGACACACCTGTCTCTCCTTACACTTAGGGTCCCCGCAGCTCGCCCGATCTGAGGAGTGATCATAATCCAACCACAGACGCTCCAACTCCGTGGCATACTCCTGCACCGTCTTCTCTCCCTGTACGGTGTCATCAATCTCTCCCTTTATCTGGAAGAACCGTAAGTTGTTCCCCACACCATCATAGGTCCTTCTCAACTTCTCCCACACATCTTTCACCATCTCAATACCGTCTACTGTGGCGGCAATAGACTGGACTAAGGAGTTGAGAAGCCAGATGTAGATCACCATATGAGTGGACTTCCACTCATCGCGTCCTGTCGAGCCCTCGTCCGGCTCTGTCGTCTCGCCCGTCAGGAACCCCTCCATGTTTTTTCCTGCGAGGGTTCTTCTCACCCGTCGTGACCAACTCAGATAGGTGGCTGGTCCATCTAATTTCAGATCGATGGAGGGAAGCTTCAACTCCGGCGACGTTCGTGTCGTGTTCTCACCAGCCGACATCGTCAACAACTTCATCAACGTTGCCACCTCTGCAGAATCTAGCTTCTTGATGATCTCCTCCATCGATGCGTCGTCTATCCAGTCACGTCACGTCCGCTCCACGACTCACGCTTGTCCTCGTCGTCCACTCCTAGATCCGAACATGTCCCCCCCTTTTTCAGATCTAGGCATCCCTATTAGGCGCTGCCTCGTGCTGGTGCGGAGGAGGCGGCAGCACGCATGTCACAACCGCCGTCGCAGCAGCAGCAGTCGCAGCAGCCGCAGCAGCAGTAGTAGCCGCAGCAGTAGCGGAACGAGGCAGCAACAGCGAAGGGCGGCCTGTGAAGGGCGGAGAAGAGGAGAGGAGGTTAAAAAAGGAGGGAGGGGCGTGAAAGAGTTCGGTGGAGGAGATCTAGGAAATCCTCCTGTGGGTTTGTGGAAGCTTGGTGACGGCTAGGGTTTGTGGAAACTTGGCTCTGATACCATGTTGAAATTAGTTGATGATTTTATTGATTGTCTCATTGGCATTATATAGCCTTACAGTCATTAATACAATGATTTCAATCATTATGACAATAATCTCATAATGGAATATCCTGTGACATATTCTGGCATCCCAAATATGTCCTCAGGATATTCCCATGTGCTTATACTATACTTAAATATGACACCCAACATACCATATCAACACTTATCTCAAAAATCCAGTACAGACAACATCGGTATCAGTGTAGGCCAGTATTGAATCAGGACATATCAAAACCGATATGACCAATATGTATATGTATCAGTCGATACTGCATACCTTGCTAAGACGACATGGAAGCTTATGGATGCAGCAATGGCTACCTGATGAAAAGCGCTCAATATGTTTAATTTTGCCCCTTATTTTCTTTCTTCAAGGAAACAGAGGAGGCTTCTAAATCAAAGAGGTTCAAGGTTCGATTATCAGGAGTGAAGCTCAGCTTATAAATCTGTGATTGGACCGATTCTCTAGTCCTCTTGATATTGTTAGCGAGTATTTACTTGATTTGGGAATTGCTTTAGTGACAAAGAGCTATTGGATTTTACAGGTGCTCTCCTTGCCTACTTTTCTTCCTGGAGGTGGTGGATGTTCCTCTGAGGACTCCAGGTGTTCCATATCTTATTGGTAAGTATTCAATTAATTTTTTAAATGTTGATTGGCATGAATGTATGTCTAGTTGACTTTTGATTAAAACGTTTGTATCATGTTTTATTGTCGATAGAACTTTGGCAGGTATTACTTGATCCCATCCTTTTACTCAAGAAAAGAAAAACAGCCAACTCTAACAAAAGAATTCTTAGGTATTCCAAAATATTAATCAAATTATCAAACATGATATTATAACCTCAACTGACCTAATTTATTCATCTTGAGACAATTAATGGCTCACCCTTGCTTGGATGATCAGGATAGAGTTAACAAAACTCGCCTTAGTACACCTTAAGATATTACCAGTATGAAAATAATGCCAAATACCTTCTAAGCGGGATGCAACACTCCCGTTAGCCATAAAGGGATAGACAAGCATCTGTTCAGTATGTGTCGTGCAAACCCCACGAATATGTAGAATATTTGGGTGCGCAACCATGCTAATCAACTCAACTTCCACCTGAAATTGTAGGTCGTCGCGTGTTATGAGCCCAGTTTGCATTCTCTTTACTGCCACTAGTGAACCATCTCTAGGTCGTCCCTTGTAGACGCTCCCAAACCGGCCCTCGCCCACAAAGTTCTTAGTGCTGAAGTTGTTGGTTGCAACTTGGAGTTCCCGCAGAGAAAACCTTTTAAGCTGACCTAAAAGAATCGTTGGATCCTTCTTGTCAGTGTTGAGAAATTATCTGACATTTTATCATGTAATCATTATCAAATATTTATGCACTCAAATGCTAACCAGGAATATTGGAGTGTTCGTTCTGTTTACGACGAGCCACCAAGTGAAAGCCCTTGTAGGTGCATCAAACCCCAAAGGACTTTGGGCAAGTTTACCAGTAATTTCCCCATTTTCAGAATCGCTACTTCCTGTTGAAACGAATGGGGATAGGATCTAGGATTTGAAAATAGCCATCTTGTTAAGTCAGATAATAGAAAAGGTTTATCTAAGTCAGATAATAGAAAAGAATTTATTCAAGGAATCAGGAGCTCATGACCATTTGCTCATCCTGGTTTCATATTTATCAAATGACATAATCTTCCAGTTACCACCTTTTATTCAGTCTACATCCTCCCTCAAATAACATTGTTGGATCATATAATAGATTTGGTACAAAATTCTATTGACACTGACACATATTTCTTTTACCAAAATTGTTATTCACCTAGCTCTTGATGTGTATTAGGTGTAAGAGACTTATTTGTAAGTGATTGCAATATTGCTGGGAATTCAATATTCCTGTTGGATTATATAATATATCATATTTTGCTATGTACAAGTGTACTCCAGGAATGTCCCAATTGTTGGTATATTAGAATATTCTTGGTATATTTGTTGGGATATTAGAATATTTTACAGGGGATTTTAATGGGGTATTAATGTAAGATGAAGGTTTGTAAGTCTATAAATAGCCAAGAGATTATCATTAAAAAATATAACAATTACTCCAAAATATTCTACATGCTATCAGAGCCCAAACTCTAACCACCCCTCCCAAACCCTAGCCGCCGCCGCCGCTGCCACACTGCCCGCCACCACCGCTGTCGCGCCTCCCGACACCACTGTTGCCGCACCGCTCGCCCGCCACCACCATCGCCGCTCGTCCGCCACCACCACCGCGAAGCCGCGACTCCCACGGAACCTTCTGTCGTGGTTCTTGGCGTCTCCCGCGGGTCATTCCAGACGTTGACATCGAAGGCCTAGATCTGATGGGGGAGAGACATGATCGGGTCTAGGAGAGGACGAAGAGGACAAAAGTGAATCGTGGGACGGGTATGAGGTGATCGGAGAAGAGGAGGATCGATGGAGGAGATCATCAAGAAGTTGGACTCTGCGGAGGTCGCAACGTTGATGAAGTTGATGAAACTGTCGGCTGGTGAGAGCTCAACACGAACATTGGCGAAGTTGGAGCTTACATCCATCGATCTGAAGCTTGATGGAACAGCCACATACCTGAGTTGGTCACGACGAGTGAGGAGAACCCTCGCAGGGAAGAACCTGGAGGGTTTCTTGTCAGGAGAGAAGACAAAGCCGGATGAGGGCTCGGCAGGAAGCGACGAATGGAAGTCCACTCATATGGTGGTATACATTTGGCTCCTCAATTCTTTAGTCCAGTCGATCGCCGCCACAGTGGATGACCTTGCGATGGTGAAAGATATGTGGGAGAAGTTGAGGAGAACCTACGATGGTGTGAGAAATAACTTGAAGATTTTCCAGATCAAGGGGGAGATCGACGACACCGTACAGGGAGAGAAGACGGTACAGGAGTATGCCACGGAGTTGAAGCATTTGTGGTTGGATTATGATCACTTCTCAGATCGGACGATCTGCGAGGACCCGAAGTGTAAGGAGAGACAGGTAAGTCTGCAGGAGAGGACGATGAAGTTTCTTAAGGGGTTGGCCGCAGTGTTTGCTCAGAGGACAGCACTACTTCTAGCCCAACCGAAGATTCTTATACTTGAGGAGGCTATCTCGACCATGATCCAGGAGGAGACTCGTATCAAGCTACAGGCAGGGACATGTGGTCCTCCTGAAGTGAAGACAGCATTGGCGGTTGCCAATTCAGGCGGCACAGGACCTAAGGGAGACCCCCGGCAGTGTTACAACTGCGGGGAGGTGGGCCATCTGAGGTATGCTTGCACCAAACCACCCAAGGAGGAAGATTCAGGTGGCGGACATGGACAGTTTGGAGGACGTGGTCGTGGTCGTGGGGGTCGACGGGATTGTCGATGAGGTTATCGGGCGAACCTACTGGTAGCATAAGGCGAGGAGGGAGCTAATGGTGCCTATACTGAGGAGGATCGGGCACTACTGGACATGCTGGAAGTACTCAGGAGAAAGCAGAGAACATCAAGCGATGGAGACAGGAGGAGTGGGACTAAGGAGGCGTCCACCTCAGTCATCGCCAGAGGCAACGCTGCCATGTATCCGCTCATGTCGTAGCACATGCGGCCGTCCATGCGACCGGTCTTGCAGACCGCTCATGCCTCCAGCTCATGCGGCCGGCTCATGCGGTCCGCTCAGCAGCCGGCTCATGCAACAGCGCATAACCGAGCGCATCAAATGTGCACAAGCGTCATGCGCCGATGCTGACGTGCTAAATGTAAAGCGCGCCAACAAAGTGTCACTTTGCGCTCTTGAGTCCGAGTCTGAGTCGCTATATGGAATAAATTCCAAGAAAATGACAAAAAGCATAAATGCTTTCATTAAGGAGTTAATCCTTCTTCGTACTAATAAAATACCCCCACATGGCACCCCATGTGCCTCACTACATCCCATGTGCACACCTCAACCCAAGCAAAGCATTATATTGAGATACTCACTTTGTGGTGTAGCCAATGTGGAACTATCTTTTATAGTCCAAAGGCAAAAACACCAACAATTACTTCTTCGTGTTCATGGTACATTTGCCTAGCCGGGTGAGTAATTTGGCACAGAAATCAACCGTTTCTCACCTAAACATTTATATTAATCGTAATAGAATCGAATAAAAAAAAAATCATTCGATTCCATTATATTACAGTAAATCAAACGGACCCTTAAAAAACCATGTCCTAGAAATAAAGTCAAGGACTTTGAGAGAATCGATTCGTGCGGAGCGTGCGTACCTGGGAAAGACGGGTTGGGGGAGGAGGAGGCGGAGCTTGGGCATCGAGGCCGCCGAGGCGATGGCAGCGGCCAGGACGACGACCACCTCTGGTTCGACATTATCCAGCTCAACTGCAGAGACTCACTCGAGAAAGAAAGAATACTCAGTACATCATAAAATCAAACATTAAGTGTGGGTTGTGGGAGAGAATGTTGAACTGTATCTGTCTAGAATACATGACTTTGGGGGAAGCAATCCACCATTCAACACAAAAGAGGTGGAGCCAAGCGTGAAGGTACAGGCAACAATGCTGACTTCTGAGTCGATGTCATATGCTCCTCCTCGAGAAATTATTGTACGGATCGAACGTCAGTGCATTAAAGATGTGTGTACACATATCATTATAGTAATTCAACAGTTGACAGGTAAAAAATATATTGCATCTGACACATTTAATAATTTTTTTTTCTTCTCTTTTTTAGTGTGTTTGGTAGAAGAGAAAAATAAAAGAAAGTAAAATAGAGAAAGAGAAAAGTGAAGGAAATGATTTACTTTTAATGTTTTATATGAAAGAAGAAGTGGAAGGAAGAAAAAGTGGAAGGGATTATTTTTTCCTCCTAACTAAGAAAATTCAGTCCCTCCAAAAAAAAAAAAAAAAAAAAAAATATAAAAGTTATATTAATTAAAAATTAAACCTCTATATTAATTATGTTATTTAAAAATTATTAATAAAATCAAATGGTAAATAAGTATTTTTATTTGAAGATATAAAGTCTATATATTTTACTTTCTTTTCTAGTTTTTCTTACATGCCAAATAAAGGAGAATGAATTTTTTTTTTTTCATCATTCCTATAAAACATATATATATATATATATATATATATATATATATATATATATATATATATGAAAGAAAAATACATTCTTTTTTTTTCATTCAACATTTGTATTCCTACTACCAAACGACATTAAAAACTAAATCATACACTACTGACGGAGAAAGAAAAAAAATACTATAAATCATCCGACTTTTTTTTTCTTTTTTCAAAATTGTGGTCGGGATACATCAGATCACTCTCTTTAAAGAAAACTACAATGCAACGATTTCGCGTTCGAGTCTTTAGCACCTTTAGAAAAGTAGAACTAAACCAAATATCTTTTACGAAAAAATCAGTAAAAATTAATTGTAATATTAAATTTTATATGTAACATCTAAAATTATGACATCCTTCACCATTTAAACTATAAATATAAAAAATTATTGATGATTAAATATATTAAATATATATTTTTATAATGTAGTTTGTTAAGATGATAGGTTTGTATTCAAGAAAACATGGTTAAAATTTTATTTATATTATTTTTTCTGTCAAACTTAACTTAGCAAAAAAAAACTCACATTCACACAAATCGGACCAAGTAAAAAAAATATAACTACTCTTTAAAAGGTACCAACTAGGTATCTTCAACTATTTTAATTTTGTAACTTGATACATGATACTTTTATTTTATATTAGTAAATGATTCAATTATAATTAGGCAATTTACTACGCAAGTTGACTAAAAAATTAAAATGATCAAAAATCTTTCATTTAACTTCCACCCTCAATTCCGTGTCAAACTACTTAATCCCTTTTCATAAAAAAAAGAAAAAAAAAAAAGAACACTAAATCCCTAAATCCTAAGAAGAAGAAGAACCATTCTATCTTCATCTTTTCCTCTTTTTCGTTGTAGACATATTCATAATCAGTTTCCATTACAAGAAGAAGAACTATTCCCATGTAAAAAAAATTAACTCATTTAAGGAATGTTTGGTACGCGAAATACTATATAATAGAAAACTTTATATTTTCGAAAATCAAATTACAAATAATTAAATTTTCTGAAAAACTATATTTTCATGTTTTGTGACTATACAAATATTCTCGAAGAAAATAAAAAAGAAAAAGAAATGAAAAGTAATTAAATTCACTTTTTGTGTATAATTTTGTGTTAATCTATGATAACATATCCATTGACACTCCCTTTTTTGGGCTAATTTAGGATTTGTTTAATTACTTTACTATTTTTGTAGGGTTATTTAGGATTTTGCTAGGTTGTACGGATCTTAATGTTTGGATTTTTTTTCTTCTTCTTTTTGCTATTAATGTATAGATTTTGGTAGGTTGTATTGTTGTTTATTTGATACTCCATGTGAATACAAACGGGTAAACTTCGATTTGAAATAATAATTTGTTTGTTAGTTGGGTACCAAAATTTGAAAAGTACTTCTAAGGCCATCTCCAATAAAAAAAATTTAAAATTGAGTTTCTATCATACTCGGTATTGTACTTTAAGGAAGTTTTTATTCTACTTGGTAGAGTTTCTACATAGAAATTGTACAAACAAAAAATAATCTTTAATGGTTCTCCATTTCTATCTTACGTGGCAGAAAATAAAATGATCAATTTAATGATGTGGAATCCAGTAATAATTGTCATGAGAGAAGAATAATTTCTATGAAAGTTTCTACATGTAGAAACTCTAATAGAAATTCTCCATCCTACATCAATGCCACTTAGGATAGAAATTTTCATTGTGAGAAGTTTTTTCTAAAAAAAAAAAAATTCTACCATAGAAATAGGGGAGATAGAAACCCCCATTGGAGATGGCCTAATACTTTTTGTTACATTTGAAAAAAAAAAAAACTAAAAAAAAAAACATGAAAAAAAAAACTAAAATGAAACAAAATATAAAAGATAAATTAACAAAAGATAAATTCTTTTGAAAACAAAAAATTAGATAGGGAAAAAAAAAGAGTAATTTGAAACGACAAAAAAATATTAAAAACAGAAAACAGGAAAACAATGGTTTAAAACAGAAAACAAAAACTGAAAAATAATTTTAAAAGCAAGAATGATAAAATAAAAAATATACCCATGGGCGGAACCCAGTCTCGACCAAATTCGAATTCGAACTTAAAGCTAGATACCCACCTATTCGGGAGGGAATAATTTTTTTTTTTTATGATTCATTGGAATATAATTTTTCCGGAGCATTCAAAAAAAAGTGTTCTATCCTAAATTTTCTTGAAATTAACAAAAAAAAAAAAAATCCAGTGCCAAATAATACACCCATAGTAAAAGACAAATATATTTGGCTATGATAAGAAACTGGAAAGTAATATAGTGTATTAAATAATAAAACTAACTAAGTATATATCAATGATATTATATTTAACTAAGTATTGATTGTTGTTAATTACATTTTAATTATTATTTATCTTATATAACAATAATTCACTAATTTAATTGATGAGCACTAATAAAATTAAACAAATTAGTTTAACAAATTAAGATAATTAGCAAATACAAACAATTAATATTTAAAAATTATTTTGATCAACTAATTAATTATCCCAAGTATATAATATTAATTAGTTACTAATGTTATCTATTTAACTAAGTGATTATTACTTTAAGTTAATATTTACCTTTACAACTTAAAATTAATTTTAGGAAAAGACAACAATAATAAGATAATTTATAAACTAAATATTAATTAATTATTAATTATTTTTTATTATTTATCTTCTCACATAATAATAATTTACTAACTGAATTGATAAGCACTAATTCAACGATATTTATTTTATACTATTAAATAATTATCTTAATAACTAAGTCATTAATCTAAAAATAATAAAATATTAATTAGCATGCCAGTTAATTAGCAAATTAAGAATAAAAAATATTCATTTAGATTTTAATTTTATATGTTCGGCATAACGTTCGGGCTTTGTACACGCAGCGTTGCATGTCTTTTGGGCTCACTGCTCTCAACTCCCACCAAATAAATGTAAGAAACAATACGCCCTCGTGGCTCGATCCACCGATCATCTGCCACCAAGCCATGATCTTATCTCTCTCTAATTACAATAAGGGTCACTCGAGTTCAATTCATTTAGAGTGTGGAAATTTAAATTTGGAGGTAACAAAATGGAGACCCACATGAGACAAATGAAAATTCGGCCCACTTTCAAATGAAAGTACAAATTCGGACCAAAATCTCATGGTGTCTATCGGGATGGGTCAGGCCGGCCCATGGTCCGATTTGATCGGGGTTGGCCGATTTTGAGTCGGTCCGGGGTCCGATTTGACAGGATTTGACCGATTTCGGACCGGATCGATTCGGACTTAGCCCGAGAGAGGAAACGGGCCGGGTCGGTCAAGCCCGGACGGGTGAGGGGAGAACCCAGTCCGGACCCAGACCCGGAGAGCTTTGGGCCGGGCCGAGTCCGAATTTAATCCGGGCCGAACCTGACCCGCGAGCCGAGCAATTTAAAAAAAAAATCTATTTGATTTTACTATATGTATACCTATTTATTCACATAATGAATTAGAATGAGTAGTTATGGGGAGAAACTTAGTGTCAAAATCTCTTCGGAGAGGAGATTATAGGTTCGATTCCCTCCCCATGTAAATATTTATATTTAATGCATATTATTTGAACCGGGATCGGGTTCACCTGGGTTTGAACTGGGTCGGAAACCAGATTGGTCCTGCCCAGGTCAAGCGGGCTTAACGGATTTAATCGGTTCGAGCTGGTTCTTTAATCGGATCGAACTTTTGGACCAAAAACATAGACCCAATCCGAATCTGTTATATTGGTGGGTCGAACCGGCCGGTATGTTGACCGGGTCATGGCCGGCCCAGACCGGCGTTGGCCGGGTGGCCCGAAAATCAGCCTGGGCCTGTCCATTATACACCTTGTACCGAAATCCACTTTACCAAACATGCTTTAAAGGTTTACCCAGCATTCTATATATTTTTTTAATAAACCGGTTTAAATGTGTGCTGGGTAAACCTTTAAACCGGTTTGGTAACTAGGAAAAGTAAGATTATAATAATTATTAATTAAATGTGTGCGAAAGATATATGAGTCTGGATTTTTCGAATACTATGCTAAGGACCTGTTTGGTAACTAGGAAAACTAGGATTTGGATTTTGAACTTTGATTTAAAAATCTAAAATTTGAATTTTGATACAATCATGAATTTCCAAATCCAAATCCAGTTTGGTAAACTAAAAATTTGTCATTGGATTTTGTTAAAATCCAAATCCATTATTAGAAAATAAAAATAAAATTTACCATTAGATTATAATAAAATATTTATTAACAATATTATAATTTGTAAATTATGATTATAATTATGATTAATAAATTAATAAATTATTAATTACAATAAGAATAATATTTTAAATTATTAATTAAGATTATAATTTTGATTAAAAAATTATTAATTAAGATTATAATAAACGAATTATTTTTATTAATAATAAATTATTATTTAAAATTATAACTAATATTAACTAATAAATTATTAATTAAGATTATAATTATGATCAATAAATTATTAATCAATATTATAATGAAATATAAATGCATAACATTATAAATTAATTAATTATTAATTAATTGTTGTAATTATGATTTAATAAATTAATCATTATGATTAATAAATTATTAATTAAGAATATAAGAAAATATTATTCAATAAAATTATAAATTAATAAATAATTATTGTAATTATGATTAATAAATTATTAATTAGAATTAGAATTAATTAATAAATTAATTAACTTTTACTTAATCATTATAATTATAATTATGAATAATAAATTAATAATTAAGATTATAATAAAATATTAATTGGTAAAATTATAAATTAATACATTATTAATTAAGATTATAATTGTGATTAATAAAATGTTAACTAAAATTATAATAAAATATTAATTAATAAAATTATAAATTAATAATTTATTAGTTAAGATGAAAATTTTGATTATAACTATGATTAATAAATTAATAATTACGATTATAATAAAATATTAACTAATAAATTAATAATTATGATTATAATTTAATAAATTATTAATGAAGATTATAATTATGAATATAATAATAATCAACAAATTATTAATTAAGAATAAAATAAAATATTAATGCATAAAATTATTTATTAACTAATTATTAATTTATTATTATAATTATGATTAATAAATTATTCATTATAATTATAATAAAATAGTGATTAATAAATTATAAATTAGTTATCTATTAATTAGTTATTAATATTATGAATAATAAATTAAATAAATTATTAATTAAGATTATAATAAAACATTAATTTATTAAATTAATAAATTATTAATTAAATTTGTAATTAATAAATTATTAACTAAGATTATAATCATTATTAATTAATAAAACTATAAGTTATTGAATTTTTATCCACTTTCTAAGCATTGGATTCCATGTAGGATTTCATGGATTGAAAAATAATTATTACCTACTTTTCAATTCCAAATTCAAGACCCAACCAAACATAATATTTCTTAAATTTGACTCCAAATTCATGAAATCCTGAAATCCGGCTCCAAATAGGATTTACCAAACAGTCCCTAAAGTGGCCATCACAGCATGAAAACTCGTACTTAGTGAGAAATGAATTCTATATGTTTATTATTCTAACAAAGAATAGTTGAGAAGAATCACAAGCCAAAATAATTAGGAAGAAAAGGAAGCAATAAATACAATTGATTCATTCCACTACTTCTGAGTGATCATTAGAAAAGCTAACAGAACAGTAGAAGAAAACAGATGAGGACTTCTAACAAGCTCGTATAGGCATATACACTATGAAATTACTGTGAAATAACAAAAACTGCTACATACGTTACAGTGAAAAATAGCATGAAAGCAGAGGACAAAAACATGGTAATCATTTTTTAAGTTTTTAACCTACCATTTGGAAAACATGATTCATTCTTATTCATCTCACTCGAGGAGATTGTGTAATGGGTGGCAATGTCGATCCTCTTGTGGCTGGACGCAGGGGTGGAGTGCTCTGAATTATTGGATTTGGAGCATTAATGTGTTCGGCATTTGTTAGTTTTTCTGCTCCCTTCACATCCTGAAGCCGTTCCAGTGCTGCCAGGACCTTGGACATAGGGGGCCGGAGCTTCGCATCATTGCCAATGCACTGCAAGGCAAGCATAGCCACAACACGAACCCCTTGCTTGGGATATTGCCCTTCCAATTTGGAGTCCATGAACCGGGACAGCTTCCGCTTGTCAGTCAAACAGGGCTTTGCCCAGTCCACCAGAGTTTGCTCTTCGTCTGGCTTCGACCTGTCAAAAGCTCGGCGCCCTGATAAAAGCTCCAGAAGCACAACTCCAAAACTGTACACATCAGCCTTTGCAGAGAGTCGACCTGGAATTTTCAGTACATTGGGTTGTTAGAAACCAATTTATATGGCACTGCTTATTAATTCAAATAGGCAATGACTATATTAAAAAAATTTGCTAGGGAAGTAAGGTATGTCACGTTTATTTCTGATTATTTTGATGGGGGTGCCTATATGTGTCTGAGTGTGCATGGATGGTAATATGCATTCTAGATAGACAAGGGTCGTCTTCTTCATGCCAAGGTTTCTTTAATTGTAAGGAAAGGTCAAAACGAGGCCACTCTCGACTGGCTTAAAGTATTGTTTAAATACTTTAGGGAAGAAAATGTGTGCAAGGTTGTGGAGAAAGAGAAGGATGGTTTCCGGTATTACTCACTTTATTTTTTATGTAAAAGTACAAATTAATTGTACTTTAAAGTATGATTTTGAAGTATGCACAATCATCATTATCGAACGATCTCATGCATGCTGATTTCTTAGCTTCTTAATATTTGACAAATCATCAGTTCAAAACCATAATCACAATTATATTGGGTCCTGTCTATAGCCATACTTATTCAATTATCCTCCGCCTCCACCACAATTGGTGAAGGAGACCCATTGGGGAGCAGGGACGGACCTAGCGAGTGGGGACAGTTCTCCCCACTGAATTTTTTTCTTCTCAGTTAAATATTCCCGTTCTTTTTAAATTTTCATCATCAATTTTATGTTTGCCCCATTCGAAATTTGTAATTTTCAATTTATATATACATATTTACATCATGTTCTACTTTTTCCTTCATAATTTTCTTTTTTTAACAAAATTATGATATAACGAACTTTATTTAACAAAATTTTGGATTTTTTTTACATTTGAGGTTGACTCTCTTTTAAATTCCTGCATCCGCCCCTCTTGGGGAGGTTGGTGTTGCCAGTAAACAAACAAGCTATAATGAAGTTATTCCAACCAAGGGAGAGATTGAAATTATTAAGCAGTTTAAAACAATTCAAGTATTACCCCTGGCATTGATCGCTGCATTTGCTTGCCAGTAACTAGGAGAAGGGGATTGATGGATATGATCAGAATTTAACAAACATAAACAGTAGGTATTTCCCGTGGGCAGATGAGAGCTAGAAGCCTAGAAACAAGGTTTCTAGAAATGCCAACAGCTTCTAAAAAATTAGCACTCAAACATTGTGAAAACAAATGTG
Organism: Iris macrosiphon; assembly: GCA_036927795.1. Classification (NCBI taxonomy): domain Eukaryota; kingdom Viridiplantae; phylum Streptophyta; class Magnoliopsida; order Asparagales; family Iridaceae; genus Iris; species Iris macrosiphon. The sequence continues at coordinate 191,354,373 of JAYESA010000008.1, read as the reverse complement.
AACTGACCCATTGACAATTATGAACAACCAAAAGAAAAATTATGTACTAGCATCCGAAATTGTTGCCATAAATAAGCAAAGGTTACTTTCCGAACCTGTTGCAACATATTCTGGAGCAGCATATCCCTGAGTACCCATGACTCGTGTAGAGACATGAGTCTTATTGTCCTTGGGACCATCTTTTGCCAAGCCAAAGTCTGAAAGTTTTGCATTGAACTCCTGTGTTTATGATAGCAAGTGTCAACAAAAAGTTCCAAAACAAACATCTAAAAGTTTATCTGCTCTTTTTTCGGCATACCGAGTCAAGAAGTATATTTGAAGCCTTCACATCTCTATATATAACTTGGCTTTCAGAATCATGCAGAAAGGAGAGTCCCTTAGCAGCTCCAATAGCTACTTTTATTCTTATGGCCCAAGAAAGAGGGTGAGGACCTCCTTAAGCAGAGCAAAAGCAAAAAAGTAAGGTAACAATTGCATAAAATAAATTTGTTATGGAGCATTGTCTTCTAGGATGATCTAGAATAATCGTATTTGTTTTCTCTCTCTTTGTATATGACAATTATAAGATTACAAAAACCATAAATCTTATAAGAACCAATCCTAATAGAATACTCCCAGCTTCAGTACATTAAAGATAAAATCTCAATCCATCATAGAAAACATATAGTGTTAAATAAAGACTACTTTGTCAAAAACTAACAAGGACAACAACGATAAATCCTATGTGATTTACCTATATATCCAGATTTTTGGACTCAGGGTGTAAATTAAACTAACAAAACCTTGTGACATACATAAAATCAAAATAGTGACATGCAAAAGTTTGCCAAGTTAATCGCAACCATCCTCTAATGTTTCCAAAGACTTCATGTTCCGCTTGTAAACTTGAGATTATCAACATATAGCACAAGGATGAAATCTTTCAATTTGCTAACAGATGATAACTTAAACTACTCATTTGCCACTTGATAATAACATATTAAAGTTTGGTGTTTGCAACTTGTGATGAAATTTCATAATGCAATAACAGAGTGAATTTTTTGTAGAAAAATATCAGAAGAAACTTGTAATATCGATTTCAATGAAAATAAATGATATAAAGTGTCAAACTTTAATAGTATACACTAGGACACACCAAAATTGTGTCGTGTCCTTACCGTGGCTTGTAGTATCCATATCCATGCAACACATTTGTTGTTTCACAACACATGATCAGTAAAAACCATTTGGAGGGCAATAACAGCATAAACGGTTTCAACAATTAATAGTCTAATAGCATTAAGTCTAGTATACGTGGTAATCGCTAGTATTTTATAAACATATTATGAAATACATAAAAAGTGTTTGCAACAATAAATCAAAATTTCTCGCTCCATGAACAAATTGGCAGAAAGAAGGATATTGAAACACATTATGCTACAAAAGATGGGGAATATAATGTTGCAGTGAGAAAAGTAAGGATCTTATAGATAAAATTTTCTTGCTTACTTTTAAAGAGATGATTCTCCAAACTGCCTCTTGGCATATATTCATACACCAGAAGCCGGCTATCACCCTCTGAACAAAACCCAATGAGTTTCACTAAATTTGGATGTTGGAGCTGGCCAAGATAATCTACTTCTGTCTGCATCAATTTAAATAAAGGATATCTAGGTACAAATGAGGTAATTGGGCAAAGTAAAGAAATGAAGAGAAAGGAAAAAGTGACACAGTTCAAGAACCTACCAGCCATTCTTTGTGGCCTTGGAAACCCTCTGGCTTAAGTTTCTTGACAGCAACCACCATGCCTGATCCAGGCTTTGAAGCAGTAAAAGTTTGTTCATCGATCCAACCTTTAAATACTAAACCAAAACCTCCTTCACCAATAAGACTATCAGGGCGAAAGCCTCTAGTCGCACGTTTCAACTCACTGAACGTGAAAGCCTTCAAATTTGGGGATGACAAGATTTCGCCTTCAGTGCGTGGAGTAGGATGAGAGCCACATGGACCCCCTTCCATATAAGAAGGCACAGTAAAGGTGGAATTAGTTGAGCAAGTTGTCAGAGTAGAAGAGGCAGAAGAGAGGCCTGGATTGCTGCTGATTTTTGAATGATCTGCTTGTAGAAGAAAAATAAAACCCTATTTTCAGCCTCATGAAGATGGACAGTAGAGAGGAATCCAAACACAAATATCACTTATTTGCTAGCAATCACTTGTATAATGTACAATTCACAGGGAAAAATAGTTGTGCCACCAAAAAGTGAGGAAATTAATCTTTTTCAAGAATACAAGTCAAGTTGGACTTATTTTTAGATAAGTGTGCAGGTTTTTGTGTGTGGATGGGTAGAGGGTACTAATCCATTGATGATAAACCGCATTAAAGCCACATTGATAAAACTTTTATAAACCGAAACATATCAAAAAAGCGTTATGCTTGTCATAGCTTATTTCCACGTAAATCTAAACTCGGTACCATTAATCGTAATATCGTCTATAAGCCTTTCAATATACTAGTTTTGGCCATACATTTATAACAAAGTCTAGGAAATAGATAGTGAATTCTCCACCTCCTAACACCACTCAATAATAACTAGGTATCAACATTGAACCACTTTCAAAAACAAGCACATAGATTCTCCAATTTCACTTTACAAATCAATTATTTCGGCCAATTGACAGATATTCCAGGAATCACTAAATTGCCATAATTCACAAACATCCGACATCCAATAGTTTTATCACTGATGAATTTTCTCAGGAGTTTCATGATTTGGCATACATTCTTGATGTGGTCTTTAAACCATCATGGTGATTCTAGAAGATTGAGATGGACATCTACAACTATTTACACTGTGAAGTCTACGTACAGAAAGCTTAATGTCTCTGGTAGTTTGTGTCCCCCTGCTAATCTTATTTGGAAATCCCTGGCCCCATTGAAAGTCAAGAGTTGTTAGTGTGGCTTTTCCCCTTCATCAAAAAGGGGTTTCTAGACTTGGATGTCAAAAAAGTTGTGGAATTTACATCTGGGTCTCCATAATCGATTTAATTAGTATTTGGATTTAGACCTACGGTTGACTTAGGCATTCATGTACACAGAAGAAATGAAATTATAGTAGGTATGGACATGAATATCTACCATGAGGTAGATACAAGGATTCTTACAATAACATAACCCACTCAGTCGAGTCAACCGTTGGCCCAAAATCCAAATATTAATTAGGTCGATTATGGAGACGCAATACAAATTTTGCAAACTTATTCGAGTCTCGAAGTCTAAAAAAAAAACCATCAAAAATATTCGCTTTGATTCATGGAAATTGTTTCATTCATAAACTGAACGACTCTCAATCCTGGTTTTTGTATGAAGCAGTGGGAATTGAGATTCCCGGCAGGAATTCCATATCCTAAACCAAGAGTGGGAAAATTATTACATAATTTACAATTATTCACCCATTAGCTTAGTATGGAATAAATCAAAGATTACTTCCACCCCCCACACAAAAAAAAAAAAAAAACACTCCTCCAAAATCAAAACTTCTCTCTATAGCTTTTCCCACGATATAAATAGCAGTTAAATTTCTTATTACAGGGAAAGAATAAAGAATCTAATATTAACCATATGGTACCAAATGAAAATAAGACCACTTCCAACTATAAGAACAGGAACCCACTTCCTTCAAAAATAAATTGGAAAAAAAACACAAGAAAATCACCTGAAATGTTACGAGACCCCGAGGAAGAAGGATTGATGCAATTTCCCATGGGGAATCAAACTGCCATATAGAGGAAGTCCACGGTTTCCTGAAGTAATATCAGGAAAACTTGGAGGTGGTAAGCATCAAGATCGGATTTTTCCCACGACTTTTTCTTCTCTCTCTCTCTCTCTCTCTCTCTCTCTCTCACTCTGTTGTATTTGAGAGGGAAGTGGCATTAAGTTACGGTGGCACACTTGTGGGAACGCCAAATGTGTGAAGTTCACATTTTCAATAATAATAAAATAAAGGGAATTCTACCTCGTGCTTTGTTGTTAAGGAATGAGTTCATTTTTGTTCTGTCACCAAAACTAGAATGTGTGTTCATCTTTCAATCAAGTGTTACAATGTATTAAAATAGAAGTCAAAATTATTTTAAATTTTCACAAAACTACTTTTAAAGTGGTTTTAAGTTGCATAAAATTGTCACGTGGCACAACTTGATTAAATGATGAACATACACTATTGTTTTAGTGAGTGAACAAAAATAGGCTCGTTAAGTAATTTGTAGCTTATGACATAGGAAGTGATTTATTTAATAGTACGGTACAATTTGTTTGGGTTGCTTCCGCTTAAGTTTTTAAAATAGAAATAATATATATATATATATATATATATATATATATATATATATATATATATTATTTTTTACTTTTTTTGAATCACTTGTCTCTGCTGTTAGGTTTTAGCGCTAAATTTGTTTGGAAAAAATTGTTGACAACGAAATATATATATATATATATATATATATATATATATATAAATTTAGCGCTAAAACCTAACAGTAGAGACGAGTGATTTATATATATATATATATATATATATATATATATATATATATATATATATATTACTTTTTTGGATTTATATATATATATATATATATATATTACTTTTTTGGAATCACTTGTCTCTGCTGTTAGGTTTTAGCGCTAAATTTATATATATATATATATATATATATATATATATATATATATATATAATTTATTATTTATTATTATTTTGGAATCACTTGTCTCTGCTGTTAGGTTTTAGCGCTAAATTTGTTTGGAAAAAATGTTGACAACGGAATTAGGTTTACTTCTGACAAATTTTTTGGCAGTGGGAATATGCTTCAGCAGAGCTACCTCTGACCGCATGGTTGCTCTATTCAACAGAGTTGTTCCATTCGACCAAGCTAATGACTTGACCAATTTTTGTTATTGCTTCGAACGATATTGTGTTCGTTGCTAGCCATTTTTGGCTAATGATCAAGAAGGATCTAAAAATATTGAAAGCTATTTTTGGCTAATGATGGAGGAGGATCTAGGAATATTGAAAGTCATTTATGGCTTTAGACTATCGCCCATGCAGGTTGGAGTTTGCTTTAGGGAGGAAAAAATCACATCTTTATCTATTAAGAGCAAGAAAAATAGAAGATGTTCGTAGTGTTCGAGGATAGTTGCGTGGTCATGAGCTTTCACTTAGTAGAACTATGTGATGCTAATATTATGATACAATTTAATTTACTAGACTAAGAAAATGAAAGATATGGGAGAAAATTCTCTAATGGTTGAACCCTCCAAGGATTCTTCGTAGACTTCTCTTTATGATAATTTAATGAATTAACAGCCGAATATGATCTTAATTAAAAAAATTATTGTATCGATAATAATTTTATATTAATTAAGCATAATTATAGAAGCTTAAAAAAAATTAAATTTTTTATATATATCGTCAACTGAGTTAGCAAAAATTAGAAGTGCTCGATTTTCGTCAACCCAGTTGGCAAAGATCCGACAAAAATCGACGTGGAATCCTACGTGTCAAATTTTGGACGGAAATGGATGAATTTTCGCCAACTGCGTTGGAAAAAATTTTATGGGTTAGTTTTTTTGGGTTTATTTTTTGGTTTTATGTTAAGGGTTTGATTTTGTTTGCTTTTTTTTTTTGGTTTGATTTGTGTTGGGTTTTTCTTTGTTGTATTTTTGTGTTATTATTTTTTTGGTTTATTTTTCTGAAATTTGTTGTAAAGAAAATATTTTTAAACCAAATTAACTAAAACGAAAGAACTATTTAAAATTTTGAAATCACGAAAGCTTTCGCCTTCTCTGATGGGAAAAAAAAATTTGGTTTCTTTTTTTTTTTTAGGTTTTTTCTGTTGGTTTTTTTTTTAATTTTTGACAATACTAATTTGGTTTTTTTTATTTTCTGTACAGAAAATATTTTGTCATAAAATTTGCAGTGCAATACTAATAAGAAAATTTGTTGTACAGAAAATATCTTTAAACAAATTAACTAAAACGAAACAATTTGTCAAAAATTTGAAATAACAAACTAATTATCATTCATATTAGTATAGATAATAAAAAATTCGAAAATAAAATTACCGAAAGTAAATTTTGGATGTCGAAACATCGTTTTTTGCGAAGTCCATCAAACGGTAAAACCGTTTATCCCGTAGTACTTTTCGATACGGTCATTTTGGCACAAACTGGAACTTGTTTCGATCTCTCAGTCAAAAGTTATGATATTTTAAAGTTTTAAAATTTATATTTTTTCATGTAACATGTGGGATAAAAATTCTTTCTACACGAATTGTGTTACTCTCGTCGAAAACATACAAATCGACCTATTGTTTGACGAAAAACGATTTCAAAACAAATAGTTATGACCGCTCGAAGTCTGCTCGACGGCAGACGTAATATTCTCACGGCAGAATTTTTTCTTTTTTTGTTGTTCAATGATAGCATATTTTGGATGTTAATTTTTTTTTATTTATTTAAAAAAATTATTGCTACAACAACTTTTAAAAAAAAACTAAACCTAAATAAAACTAAACAAAAGGAAATAAAAAAAACAAAACAAACCAGGAAAAAAAACCGAGTTGGTTCTTCCGTTTGTTTGTTTATTTAAAAAAAACCAACAAAAAAAATACTTAAACAACAAACAAAAACAAATCAAAAAAAATACCCAAAAAAAATACTATTGTCAGATTTTCGTCAACTCGATTGGCGAAAAATTGGCAAACCCAAATTTTCGTCAATCCAGTTGGCAAAAATTTGACAAATATAAAAATAAGTTATTATTATTTCATATTTTCGCCATCAGAGATGGCGAAAGCTTTCGTGATTTTAATTTTTTTACAAATTATTTTATTTTAGTTAATTTGTTTAAAAATATTTTTTGTACAGTCAATTTTCTGTATCTTAATTACCAAAACTACAAAGAGATAAGTATATCTCTATTATTTTGACACAATTAACTGTAACATATTTCAAAATTATTAATGATCTCATCAAATGGAGTACGTCATAGAAAAGTATTAATGATATTATGGAATATAATTTTGTTGAGGAAGATGTTAAATTATTTTTATTTAGCTGCAAGGACGAATAAGATTTAATATTACTATTTTTATTATTTCCACAGGATATATCATTTATCTAGTATAGTCAAAACATTAGGTTCATACCTATATTTCTATATTCAAAGGGAATCTCTCAACTATTATAATAAAGACAAAAAAAAAAAAACATAGCTATTCTTTTTACATCACTATCAATGAATAGACATTGTTTCTTAGAATTGAACCCATCTAGATCCGGATCAGGAGTTTCATTTTCGGAGTTTAGTCAAAGTTCCGCAAACCTCGACCGTTGGATCGATCAGACACGCGTGTGGGTCCCACACGAACATATATATACACGAAAATAACTACAACTTACAGGAAAAAAATTAATCTCTCTTTTTAATAAACAAATTTATCTCTATCTTAAAATTTTAAACATCTGTTTAAAAAAAAATTCTATCTATATTTAAAAAATGTCTATTTTAATTTCAACATTAATGTTATTATTTATCTTAATGTTAATGTTACTATTAATATTAATATTAATATTAATATTAATATTAATTCTAATGTTAATTTTAATATTAGTCTTAATTTAAATTTCAATGTTAATTTTTAATTCTAATATTAATATTTAATTGTAATGTTAAAATTAAAATTAAAATTAATAACACTAACACTAAAACTAAAACTAAAATAAAACAAAAAAATTTATATTTAAACTTATATTTATATTTATATTGATGTTTAAAACGGCTCAAAAGTGAGCAGTTTAAACCATACATATATGATCATCAATTCATTATTTTTAAAAAAAATTAATACTACGTAAAAATTTGTTGAAAAAATTAAATTTGTTATAAATAACACTACAAAAATTCGAACACAACCAATCTTAGAGAATACCTCACATCTTAGCCACACGAGTTACAAGAGATATTTGTTTATAATTAGATAATATTACGTAGCTAACCGTTTCGATACTCTTTATGAAAAGTAGAAATATATCCATAATTAATTATAATTAAAATATAATCAAATATATAACAAATTATAATTAAAATATAAAAATATATATAGTAAATTTTAATTTAAATATTTAAATAATTTTAGTATTAGAAATTATTTTACATGCAACACAACTCGAACCCCGTACCAATAGTGTTACAACTACACCATATTTTATATATATATATATATATATATATATATATAGAGAGAGAGAGAGAGAGAGAGAGAGAGAGAGAGAGGCATCAGTTTATCTGGCTGGATGGACTTGGTCCATGAGAGCTCGTGAGTGCATTAACAGCAAGTGATGTGAGCGATATATAGGTTCCGCGAGTAATTGAGTGAGTGGCTACTAATTAATCTCCAATGTTAGTCAAGCTTACGAAACTGAAAACTTATTGCACGGTTGAGAATGAGATGACCATGAGTCAACTAAAACTAATAGTGAAATAGGATTGGTAAATTAATTAAACTTTCGGGCAGCCTAGTGTGCATTTGGGAACACTAGCAAGCACCATTTTTTATGTTTGATACTCGGTAGATGAAGGGAGCAATTTTTTTTTTTTTATGATTGATCAAAAGATTAGTACAACTTTAAGATTCAAAATCAACGTTCTTTCATCAGAGCCGCCTCCGGACAAACTGGCTACGCAGCTGTCTATGACCTCCTCTCCCAAGAGCTCTCAATTTTATAAAATTTTAATTATTAAAAAAAATTCAAACTTTATTAAGACGGTAGGTCTATGCAAGAATCAATATATCGCATTGGCTATTCTCTCGCACTGCAATTGATGTTTCTTTTACGATCATTGCAACCGGCAATCCATCACCCTTTGCCACCACAATTCTTCGCCGGACGTCATCCACCTAAAGCAGTGAGAAGCCGCCGACTACTAATCATTTAACTATTTTAATATTTTTTAATTGACAATTTTGTATATCAAAAAACGAGAAGAGTATGAATTTTTTCTTCGTAGATTTAGTTTAATGATATTTGGTTTCATTTAATGTAATAAATTTAGAATATGGAGTTGCTTAATTTATTTGATCTTGATGTTAATTAATGTATATTCAATAAGTAATTATATTGTATTTTTTATTTATTGGATTTGCTGAAATTTATATATATATAATATCATATAGAGGGACAAGGGTCTCATTTTTTGGATTGTCTAGGGTCTCCAAAATGTTGGAGCCGACACTGGCTTTCATGATTGAAGAAGAAAATCAATCTGTTAATATTTTTAATTATAAAGTCGTGGTTTGAACCTAGATTCACAATTTATGTATCTTAATTATGATCGGACCATTTCCATGAGTATCGATATCGACGGTATCAATAGTTTCAACAGTTTCGTATTGGAGTATCAATTTTTTTGGTGTCAACAAGCAAATAAATATTAATATTTTAGAAGAAACAATATTTTATACATTTTTACATAATTTTAAGTATTTTTTTTGTTATTTCTTAGTAGTTTTGAAATTAAATGAAATAACAGTCACCATTGTCGATTGGTTGACCTGCAATAAACAAGTTTTCTTCTTTTACATGCTTTTACAGCCATACTATGTTTGTACACTCTTGCTAAATGGTCTTTTCCGTTCAATTCTGTTGTTGATTTGACTGAAAAATACTCCGATACTGGTATCGATCATCATCGAATATTGGTATCGGATCGAAACATGCCAAAATGTATCGGTATCGATCGATACTACAATTTATGGCTTGAACACGGTCCAAGCACTACAAATTTGATTTTCTGTATAATATGTAAATGCAACTTTAGTCTACTTCTTATACTTGCCACTTCTTGGAAGTTACTAAGACACGGTTTAGGATTGTTAATATTTAAAAAAGAGAGAGAGTAGAATATACTTTTAGTAGCTACTTTCGATCTGCTATAAAAAGTTGTTTGAAAATTTAGACCGAATTTTAAAAATAAACTTTGATATTATCATACATGTTTTGGAACTATTTTTAAAAGATAAATAATTCCAAAGCAACCCTGACTCTGAGCAAGTCGCATGATGTCATTAAAAAAAAACAAAGAAAAGGGCCGAAGCCTTTGACTTGTTCATAAGTTTGTTTCTGCGAGAATTAATGCAGGTATGGTCATAGCAACCCATACTACCCTATGGCCAAATTAGACAGCGTCACTTGTGGAACCGGTGCCAACTCCGAGACTCCACATTCACACGGAGATATCAGTGCCTCAATATTATAAGACCTGAACTTCCTCCCATTGGTGTAAGAGCATGCACAGATTATATTTTAATTTTAGTTAAATTTTGTAACATTTGAAGATTACAGTGGACATTTTTGCATATTTAAAAATTGTTAAAAAGTTTCAAGACACTTCAGATTTGGAACGTGTACTAGCTCCTCTATATTAATTGAGGGGTCAACAAAAAGTAACCAAACACGAAAGAAAAATAAAAAGTAAAAAGAGAGAATTTTTTTTACCAACTATGGAAGAAAAATAAAGAGAAAAAAAAGAGGAGATTAATTTGGAGTGTATCATTGTGTACCGATATCATGAAAACACTTCAAAAATAATATTATATACAATTTTTAATAATTTGAAATATGTATTTGGAGTGTCTCCACTGTGGACGCTTTAAGTAACATTGTCATTTCTGAAATGAAAAAAAGAAAAGAAGAGGATTTTCTTAAAAAAATAAACAGATTACTAATCTACCATTAATCATTTTTTTGATCAACGATTTGTTTCCTTCGCTACTTTCCAGCTAGTATAAAACTATAACGATCAATGGGGGTTTCTGCTCGTCAATGTGTGATACAAACAAAAGCTTTACTAGATTGCAAGGAACTTTTACAATAAGACATAACACAGCTAAGATTAAAAAAAAAGACATAATTATTCCCAGTATAAGAATTTCAAGTCTTTTGCCTCGCTGTTGCAACAATATGAGGAATATATGCCGTCAAGTTCATTAATAAGTTGAGTGCACCCCATCCTGCAAAATAAAAGAAGAGTCTAAGCCTTAATTTCAACAATGCGAACAAAAACTAATCTACTACCGAGTTAAAAACATTAAATTGCATTGTAACATTTTCATATCAACATCCTTTTGTGTATGTATATTAAGAAAGGAATATTTGCTATTATAAACACGATAGACCTTCTAATAAAGTTAAGGGTTAATTAGACTTTAGGTCCCAAAAAGATTCAAAAATTAGTATTTTGGTCCTCAAGATGTCCACATTAGGGTTAGGGTTTGGGTCCTTAGATGACGGTTGACATGTGTTGACCATCCAAAATCTGTTAATAAATATTTTAGGATTAATTATATTTAGGGCCCCAAAAACATTCTTGCATTTCTTGAGTTCTTATTCAATTTATTTAGGGTTAGTTAACCTCTCCGATGTTTTATGGTTATTATACGGACCTCCCTTATTTTGAAAATAATTACACGGGCCTCTCCTATGCTTTATGTTTTATTTTTAAAATGAGGGTGGTTAGTGTAATAATCCTTTACGGCTTTACATAAAACATAAAACAAAAAACGTAAAACATATGGGAGGTCCTTTGTAGTTATTCTCAAAATAAGGGAGGTTAGTGGAATAACAATAAATATAGGGGAGGTTATTGAACTTATTGTAAACCATTTATTTATTAACATATTTTGGATGGTCAACACGAGTCAACCGATATCTCAGGACCAAAATCCTGGGTTGGACATCTTCATGACCGAAATGTTGATTTTTTAATGTTTCTGGGAGGCTAGGACCCAAAGTATAATTAGCCATAAAGTTTACTTTTAAAAGATGTAGCCAGTATAGAAATTATTCCTTATTGATGCTTAGCACTTATGTTACACGGACTCGGAAAAAATGGTGTCCGTATCCATATCGTGTCCGTATTCGTACAACATAGGTGTGGACTACCCATCTAGAAATGTATGTATCCCATATCCTTATCATTTCCTTATTTGTACCCGTGTCCATATTCATGCAACATATCTTAGCACAGATGTTCTCTTTTCCAAGATAAGAGCAACTACAACGTTCCTTCAAAGTAATTGAGATTCAAGGTGGACGAGGAAGCATGAAAGATAAAAATGGATCTGTGAACCTAAGAACCCATTGGTAGGGATGCAGATGGATCCTAGAAAAAAAAACACACCCCTTTATGGATCTAGTATGCATGATGCATCTTTGAGCATTTAAGCGAGATAGTCCAGTACTCTGCATTCAATGTATACGACTAGAAATGACAACCTGGTAATCCAGTTAGGACTTTGAGCTTCAAGTGTCCCATAACACCCCCCTTGTGCCTAATACCTAGAGATTCCTTCACCAGGTATTCTTAGGGAAATCTAGCAAATAGCTAGCTTGTTCATTTTCTTAAATTACAAAAGGAATCTATGACATTGTAAATTTGTAGACTGCTTCCCAATATGTAATCAACAAAATTGGAAGAGACTCCAGACAGTTAAAAAATATATAGTTCTTTTTGCAAAACAAAACTGTAAAGTACAAACCTAATTGGCAATGTACACAACATGTCCTTAAACTAGTCTGCAAAGTCAAATTTTGGTTCTCTAATTTTTATAGTTTGCAATAAACTGTGAAAGATTAATTTTGTAGTTCTGTTACCTTCAAATTTCATGCTCAGTATAAATCTGTCTAAAGCTGTTAGAATACTAATATACAATTTTATTCATTATGTATTACAATCTGAAATTAAAATTTGTTTTCTGTAATACTACTATTTGCAACAAATTGTATTCTGTTTGCAAAATAGATATGTAATCTGTTCTCAAAATAGATATGAAATCTGTTTGCAATCCAGAATCTTTAGTTGTAAATTTGGTTATGTAATTTGGAATAATTCTGCAATTTGAATTCTGTAATTATATTTTCTCAAACCAGAATTCATTCTGTAGAACTATGAACTGTTCTATTTCTATAAAACAGTCACCTCTATAAAACAGTCACCCAGAATTCAAATTTTGTAAACTTCAATTCTGGTTAAATTCTGTAATTTGTAAAAATAGTAAAGTTGCAATTCGCCATTTGAATTCTTTTACAAAACAGAACTTGCACTATCTCCTCCGCAAAAATACAATCAGTAATTTGCAATTTTACGTTTACAACATGCAATTCTAGGTCAAGACGGGTTGGAGCTGTTCATAATCATCTAACCTTCTTTCAACTAGACCAAATAAATTTGTTGAATTGTAGTACCCCTCAATCATTAACTAAAACCAAAAGTTACGAGGGAAACTTTTGTTCTTTAAAAAAATTCATAGATTTCACTTATGGCTAAATTAGGAATTACACAGTGCACTTTAATAAATCTGAGAATGATATCTGCACCTCAAATTACTGATGATTACAAATATTCATCAATGTCACTAAACTGGTTAACAAAGTAGTTGCAAGCAAACAAAAGTTCCGAACTAACTGTTTCAAAATATAGAATTTGTTCTGTAAAAATGCACAAAACTGTGACACTTCTATAAAACAGTCATCCAAAATTCATATTTGTAAACTGCAATTCTGGTTACATTATGTAATGTGTAAAAATGGGAAAATGCAATTTGTGATTTCAATTCTAATTTTACAAAGCAGAACTTACTAACTGTTCAGCAAAAGTACATTATTAATTTGTAATTTTTATGTTTACAACCTCCAGTTCTCGGTCATGACAAGTTAGAGCTGTTCATACACATCTAACCTCCTCTCAACCTCAACTAGACGAAATAAGTTTGTCAACTCGTAGTGCCCCTTTAACTAAAACCAGAAGTTACCAGGATAAAACTAAATTTCATGGTTTTGACTTGTGACTAAATTAAGAATTACAAAGTGTGCATCTTAATAAATCTGAGAAAGGTCCCTCAACATCAAGTTAATGAAGATTATAAAAAATCCCTCACTGTCACCAGTTTGGTTAACAAAGTAGTCGCAAGAAAACAAAAGTTCCAAACAAAATTCCATATATTTCAATTATGACTAAATTAGGAATTACGTGCAATTTAATAAACCTGAGAATGATTCCTGCACAAAATAAAGATCAACAAAATTTATCAATGAAGCCAATTTGGTTGACAAAGTAGTTGCAAGAAAACCGTAAGTTCCAAACTAACTGTTCCAAAACATAATAATGCAGGACATAGTGATCTATTGCACAAGGAATACACACCTGTCTTCCCTTCTACCAGAAATCTTTGCAAGAGCATACTCCATTTTCAAAGTGATGAAACCTCTTAGCATCCCGTGCAATGAGTAAACGCCCAGTTATCTTTGACATGATCTTCATTGCATTATGACAATCCCTACAAACACGGAGGTTCTTTATAATTCGAATAGGTGATCTAGCAGAGCTCGTCAGGAGGCCATAAGCAGTGGCCAGTCTCTCACTGTGGTAGAGCAAAGCTTCCTCCCTAGACTCCTCATCAACATCATGGAGCACACATTTGATATCCGGAACATAGCCAGCCTCCTTCATGTGTGGTGCCAAAATATTTATCTGTTGATAAATCTCCGGATTGGACCTATCCCCTGCACGATACTCATGGATATGACTTTTACCCCTGAGCAAGTTAGATTTCTTTGTGCTTTCTGTTTTCGCATTGGTAGAATCATTCACAGTTAAAAGCCCCTTTCTTGACTCCTCAGTTAGCCTTGAAGGATCAAGGAGGTCCACTATCGCAGCACAACGATCACCGAGGTCTTCGTACCCATTAACTCTACAAAGGTTCATCAAAGTTTCCCATACATCAACATTTGCCTCTATAGGCATCTTTTCAATAAATTCAAGAGCTTCATCCAGATGACCACTTCTTCCAAGCATGTCTACAATACTAACATAATGTTTCATCGTAGGGGCAATACCAAAATCAACTTTCATTGAATTAAAATGTAGCATCCCCTCTTTGATGGATCCAAGAACACCACAAGAAAGGAAAACAGCAACAAATAGGTCCCCATCAGGCTTAAGACCCATTTCATTGAATTGAAGGAAGAGATCAATTGCTTCTTCTCCGAGATTGTTATTAGCCAGACCCGTTATCATGGTATCCCAAGTTGTCAAGTTCCTCTGAGGCATTTTATCGAAAAGTTGGAAAGCGTCATCCGTTGAACCACATTTAAAATACATATCTAATATCTTGTTATGAACTCCTATGCCTAATTCACCCATTGCTTGAAAGATGCGATCATGGACAATCCTTCCTTCTTCAAGTGACTTAGTGTTGCCACATGCTTGCACCAACTGTAAATATCTTGGAAGATCTACAACCACACCATTTTTCTCTAGCAAACTCAAAACTTCAACTGCTTCTTTAACCTTGCCCTCATTGCTGAACTCATCGAGCTCGCTAAGAGTACCCTTATAGCTATATATTTCACCTGTTTGAGCTGATTCATCATTAATATTGGGGATACCAAAAAAGGGTGATTCATTAGAATTCTGCTGCACATTTGGCACTGGGTTCTCTCTGTTATATCCATATCCAGGATTAGCCCCATATTGGCCATAAGGGGTTTGTTGGAACTCCTTCTGGTTTTCTCTGTTGATTTCACTTGGATTACGGTACATCTCCGAATGGCCATTTGGGTTTTGTTGGCCGTACCAGAGGTTGGAATTGGAAGAGAACTCCTGATTATTTCCTGGGTTCCGATTATAGGTTCCCATGGGAATTTGTGAATGACCCCCACTAGTGTTTCCACCTGGATGCCCATTAGCCATCTGAGTGTGCTCTCCATGAAACCCAGAATTCTGGTGAAGCGTACCATTGCTACTTGTCCTGTGAACATCTCCGAAATTACTTCCTGGATGAAGAGCTGGACTCCCCCTATCAGAATTCTGCTGTTGAACCTCTCCAAGATCAGTTCTTTGATACCCAACCGAGTTCTCTCCGTGACGCGCAAATGAACCAGGCGGCTGAACTTCACCATGCTTGCTTCTTTGATTCCCAACTGAACTGTCTGCATAATACCCTCCAGAATTGACTTGCGGAACCTCGCCAAGATTGCCACTTTGATACCCAGCTGAATTATTCACCACAGAACCCACTCCAATATTGCTTCTTTGACCCCAATCCAAAATGTCTCCACGAAACCCATTTGGATTCCCTTGTTGAACGTCCCCAAGGCTTCTTTGGCACTGAAAAGAAGAATTTTCTCCACGATACCCATTCAAATTCACTTGTCGATCCTCGCCAATATTGCTTCTTTGACCCCAATCCGAATTTTCTCCACGAAACCCACTTGGATTCACTTGGCGAACCTCGCCAAGATTGCTTCTTTGATCCCAAGATGAATTTCCTCCACGAAGACCATCCAAATTCCCTCTTTGATCCCAACCCGAACTTTCTTCCTGAAATCCATTCCGATTCGCTCGTCGAACATCCCCAAAATCACTTCTTTGGTACTCAGACGAGCTCCTACCATAAAACCCATTGGAGCTTTTCTGGAAGCTTCCGGTTGTTGGGAAATCGGATCCAAACGGTTTCTGGTGGTAGGAACCGTCGGGGTTAGGATCCGCCGGCGGATCGGATCTCTCAGCGGAGGTTGCGGAGCTCCGATAGCGTTGATGGATCCAATGTGAGGTTTTTAAGGGATGATAGAGAGCTCTGTTAGAAAAGGGAGAAGAGGAAGAAGTGACCTGAGAAACCGAGGAAGAGATGATGATGTTGAGCCTGTGGATCGATGGCTTCTTCCGCAGCATTTGATTGATGGAGAGAGAGAAAGAAATAAAGAAGGCTCTGGAAAATGAAATTTTTGCCCCAAAATTTTGGAGTGGCTTAAACCCTAATTCTTGAAGAGGAGAAGATATCGTTTACTCCAAGCCTGGATCCCTCTAAGATGATGTGTTTCTCACATTTATTTGTGGGGTTTTAAAAGCGCAGTAAACTAAGGATATAATAGTCATTTTGACCCAAGTAGCCTTAGATTACACTTCTTTCCATATGCTTGGGAATATAGGTGGAACTCGAATGGGTTGGATCGGACTCGAACTCAACCCAGAGTCCAATCCGATGAATCATAGGTCTAGTTTAAGTCCAAGTCCAATACGACATCGGATTCAACATATGAAGCCTAAATCGTACCAGAGGAATAAAAAATGAACCAATGTTCTTCGGGTTGGACCCTAATTGGGTAGGGTCCATCGGATTTATCGGATTTTACCAACGTGGATGGCGAAAGTTTGAAAGTTTCAGATTTTGTGAGAATTTCGCGCTAGCGAAGTTGGCTAAAATTCAACTCTTTGTTGTTGTTTTTCCGCGGATCGATCTGAGAAGAGGTTTAATAGGGTGAAACAGTTTAATAGGGTGGGTCGGGCCTTTTGGTTTTTTCTTTTCGCACGCAAATTAATTTTTTGATGGAATTTTAGATTTGAGACACATAACGTGGTCGATTTTGTAGGGTCATCTACAATTCTGATCTTTTATGGGTCGTGCTAGGTCTGAAAAATTGTCGTAAGTAGAGGAATTTGTCCAAACCCAAAAACTTGTCAAGTTTACCATGGATCGGTCTTGACTGAAATGGCCTCCAAGCTGCATGCAGCAAGTTACGGTCATCCTCATTCCTAGCTTTGCCACCTCCTCATCCAGCAAGAGAGAGTACCTAATCGCGACCTAGGCACTGATGGATGCTGCCATCAACTAGAATTGTAACGTGTCATTTTTATCCAATCTAAAATCGCTTTAAGAATGGTTTGATAAATAGTTATATTTAGTTTTGATCACTAAATTTTCAGTTGAAAGATGAATATACATACTAATTTTAGTGGATGAACAAAAATGAACTTAAGCCAAACCAACAATTTTCTCAAAATTATTAACCAACACTTACAAATTGCCACGGTAGAACCCAAAAGATGGCTTTACGCTTACGCCACTTGTGAAAGGTGTTGGAATAAACCTTTGTTTCTCTTTATTTATTCTGATTCTGATTAAAGCATGTTTAGTTGAAAATAAACTTAGTAAGAATTGATATTCTGAGAATCTATGTTAAGTGTGTGAGTTGTATAATAATCTTACTTGCATTGGAGAAGTTGTCCATTCCAGTTTTCTGTTGATTCCACAATATATATTTTTTGTCAGTAGATGGGGCTGTTCTTAATGAAAACTTGTGTATCAACAGGAACTGAAATACTGATATATATAGACATTGCTTGTGTCAGTTTCTTCCATCTAAGAAACTGCCTAGCCTAACTGCCTTTTCAAACTGCCTAAGTGCCTTTTCAAAATCTGAATTATCCTTATAACTGTCGTAGGAATTCAAAACAAAAGTCTTATAATGATATTTGAATTCAAACTAAGTCAAAGCGTAAGCCACATAATCAGATCCTTTGTAATGTCTTGTTCACTGAGTTCTCTAACAATCTCCTACTGAACTTGACATTACTTTAGAACTTGAACTTACATATGAGTTAGTATAATGAAGAGTGCACCATGAATTCATATCATAAAACCTGTTCAGAAACTTAATTGACTATATCAACTACAAGAAACAAAAAACAACATGATGAATTAGAAAAATACCAATGTTCTAAGTTTACTGTGTAGTTATCTAATCACATATAAATACAACAGTCCTATATGCTAAAACTGTACTGATCGATCTCAATAAAGCATATATATATATATATATATATATATATATATATATATATATATATATATATATATATAGGCAATGATGTTCTAACAAAATTTCTAACAATATAGAGATTAGACAACAAGTTATATTCCATAATCACTGCATATAATACTGTCGAATAACAATATATACTAAATTTGTACAACTTAATTTTGCAAGAAGCAATGATCATCTTATTTAAATAGGATACGACACTATACATAATAACAACGAAGTACTTTCACTTCTCTTCAGTATTCATGTTCTGCATGACTCCCATGGTTTTAACATGTTCATTGAAAATAGATACTGGTAAAGCCTTTGTTAAAGGGTCTGCAAGTTGATCTCTAGTGCCAATCTTGACGACTTCAATCTCATTTTCATTAACACTCTCCCTGACAGCAAAATATTTTACATCTATATTCTTAGAACCTGAAGATCTTTTGTTGTTCTTTGAGAAAAATACTGCAGATGCATTGTCACAGTAAATGGTCATAGGTCTTTCAATGGAATCCACCAATTTTAACTGAGACACAAAATTTTTTAACCATAAGGCCTGACCAGTAGCTTCAAAGATAGCTATATATTCTGCCTAGAAGGTTGAAGTTGCTGTGAGTGTCTGTTTTGCTGTTTTCCAAGAAACTGCTCCTCCAGCCAACTGAAAAATGTAACCTGAAGTTGATTTCAAATCATCCAAATCTGATTTGTAAGAAGCATCTGTAAAAGCCTTAACTTCAAGTTCTTGATCTTCCAATTGTCTATATACCAACATACAATTCCTGGTTTTCTTCAAATACCTTAACACTTTCTTTCCAGCTACCCAGTGCTCATGACCTGCATTTGACTGAAACCTAGACAACATATTCACTGCAAAAGCTATGTCTGGTCTTGTGCATATTTGCAAATACATTAGACTCCCAACCATCCTTGCATATGGCACATTCTGCATATCTTTTCTCTGTAAAGCATTTTTGGGACACTGTCCTTTGTGTAGTTTGTCTCCTTTCGACATTGGACAATCTCCAGGTTTGCAATTCTGCATACCAAATCTCTGAAGCACTTTGTCAATGTAGTTTTTCTGAGAAAGTTCCAGCATATACTGCTCCCTATTTCTTGTAATCTCAATACCAAGCACATAATGTGCTTCTCCCATATCCTTCATATCAAACATTTTCATGAGAAAAGCCTTCGTTTCTTTAAGGAGACATATGCTACTACTAGCAAGCAAGATGTCATCAACATATAAAATTAACAAAATAAAATTACTCCCACTGTTCTTCAAATAAATGCACTCATCTAGCTTGTTTTCCACGAAACCAAACTTAGTAATAACTTTAGAAAATTTCAAATACCACTGCCTTGAAGCTTGCTTAAGGCCATAAATTGACTTCTTGAGTTTGCACACTTTACTTTCATCCTCTACAAAACCCTCAGGTTGCAACATATAAATTTCTTCATATAGATCTCCATTCAAGAAGGCTGTCTTGACATCCATTTGATGCAATTCAAGATTAAAGTGTGCCACAATAGCCATTATAACCCTAAATGCATCCTTTGTTGAGACCGGAGAAAAAGTCTCATTAAAATCAATTCCCTCTTTCTGATTATAACCCTTAGCTACCAATCTTGCTTTGTACCTCTCTATTTTTCCATCTGTATCCCTTTTTGTTTTAAATACCCACTTGCATCCAATTGGCTTGAAATTATCTGGTTTGTCCACCAAATTCCATACCTCATTCTTTGCCATACTCTGAAGTTCATCCTCCATTGCTAATCTCCATTTTTCATTGTTCTCGGACTGCATGGCTTCTTTTACTGTAATAGGATCTTCTTCATCATCTGATTCTGCATTTTTGACAGTGAGAAAAGTGTAATAGTTATCACCAATTGTAGACTTCTTTTCCCTTATAGACCTTCTCAATGTTACAGGTTGCACATTTTCTGAAACAACTTTTTCTAAAATATGATCATTATTAACTATATTTTGGACATTATTTTCTTCTGGCACAACGTCATTATCAGCCCCTATAATTTGAACAGCTTCTACATTTTCTGGAATCATTTCTAACATGTTTTCACCTGCAACATCTACCTCAAAATCAGGATAAATGAACATTCCTCAATTGCACCATGAGAACTACTAGCTTCAACTTCCAATTCTTCCCTCACATTTTCTTGTTTATCAAGTAACTCATCATAAAAAGTGGCTCTATGTGATTCCATAATTCTAGTCCTTCTTCCTGGACAATAAAATCTAAAACCTTTGGATTTTTCACAATAACCAATGAAATATGAACTCACAGACTGAGAGTCAAGTTTCCCATTCTCCACATTGTGAATTCTAGCTTCTGTTTTGCACCACCAGACATGAAAATGATTTAAACTTGGTTTGTATCCACACCAAATTTCAAAGGGAGTTTTGATCACTGCCTTGCTTGGAGTTCTATTGCAAATGTAATTTGCAGTCTTCAATGCTTCTCCCCACAGAAATTTTGGTAAACCAGACCTCACAATCATGCTTCTCACCATGTTTATCAAGGTTCTATTCCTTCTTTCTGAAACACCATTTTGCTGAGGGTTGTAAGGTGTTGTATACTGAGCTATAATACCACACTCTTGCAAATGCAAGGCAAATGGACCTTTATGTTGTCCCTTTTCTGTGAATTTTCCATAAAATTCACCACCCCTATCAGATCTGACAATCTTTATAAGTCTTCCAATTTGTCTTTCTACTTCAGTTTTAAAGAACTTGAAGGTTTCCAAAACTTGTGATTTTTCAGAAATCAAATAAATATAACAATATCTTGAAAAATTATCTATGAAAGTGATAAAATAACAGTTTCCACAAATTGTTTTGACTGGAAAAGGACCACAAATGTCAGTGTGAATCAAATCTAGTAAATTTTCACTTCTTTTGGAACCACTTTTTTTTGGAATTAGTCATTTTTCCTTTTAAACAATCAATACAGGTTTCAAAATCTGTAAAATCTAAAGATGGCAAGATATGTTGTTTAACCAATTCATTCAACCTTTCTTTTGATATGTGGCCAAGTCTTTTATGCCACAGAAAAGAAGAATCATGTTTAAATTTTCTTTTCTTGCTATCCTTATTACTCATCATAAAGACATCTGTACTGACATTTGAAATAATAAAATTATTTTTGCAATTGACCAACCAATAACCATCTACAATTTTAGCATTACCAAAACACTCAAAATTAAAATAGAAAGACATAATTTCATTATTACTTGAAAAATGAAAACCAGTTTTAGATACAAACTGGGAACCAGATATAAGGTTCCTCTTTATTGAAGGAATACAATACACATTTTCAAGTTCTAAAATAAATTTATTGGAAAACACTAAACTGACAACCCCTATAGCTCTCACAGTCACTCGTTGTCCATTTGCAACACACACCTTAGTCTCTTCTTTAGTTGGGATTGTTATCCTTGATAATCCCCGTAAAGAATTGACAATATGAATAGGTGAGCCAGTGTCAAACCACCATGAGTTGTCAGATACCAAATCTTTAGAAATAAAACTGAAAATAGGTTTTGTCAAAAAATCACCTTTCTTAATCATCCATGCTTTGAAACCTTCACAATCTTTCTTAAAATGACCTGATTTCTTGCAAAAGAAACACTTCATAATGCCAACAAATTTATTAGACTTACCTTTAGTGTTGTCAGACTTTACAGCAAGTTTAGTACCAGAGGAGCTACCCTTTTGAAACTTGTTGTTCCCAAATTTCTTCTTGTATTGTGGCTTGTTCACCAAATGCACAGAAATTTTCTTTCCTTTCTTCAATATCTCTTCCTCAACTTCAACACAGAGTGAGATCAACTCATTTACACTCCATTTCTCCTTTTGAGTCTTGTAAAGAGTCTTCAATTGACTATATTGGTCTGGAAGTGAATTCAGCAACATGTGAACAAGAAAAGGCTCCTCAATAGGCATGTTTAATTCTCTCAGTTTGCCAGCAGTATCAGACCCCTTCATGATGTACTCTCTAACACTACCATGTCCATTAAAGTGCATCTTAATGAGCTTGTTCATGAGGTTACCAGTTTCAGCCTTATCCGAGCGCTTGTACTTTTCAGCAATTGAGTCAAAAAAGGTTTTGGCAAACTCGGAGTCAGGAACACCCCCTCTTACATTTTCAGTCATGCTCCTTTTGATACATATCAGTGCCATTCTGTTATGCTTGTGCCACTTTTCAAACTTATCCTTGCTTTCCTTGCTAGCATTACCAGGTAATGGCTCTGGTGGATCCTCCTTCAAAACATGATCAAAATCCAAAATTTCCAGATTCAACTCAATGTCACTTTTCCATTTTCTGAAGTTTGAGCCATTCAACAACTCTATCTGACTTATGCTCATTGGAAAATGCATATCTGTAGATAAAATGAACAAGAAAAATTATTCTAGTTTTTTTTTTAAATGTCTTTGAATGAAATTTTGTAATGAATATTCATACAAAACATAATATATCAGTACAAATATGAAATGAATTCATTTGAAGACTTTGACTACCTTTGTGGTGTACTAGTCCTTTAATGGAACTGAATGTTCATATTTCATACATATGAAATCAAGAAACCAAATATTTTGAATCTATATTTCTTTGGAAATTTAAATCAAAGTTAATTTTAAGTTCCTTGATTCAACATTAGTAGTCAACTGGTTCGAATTTTCATATCTTTATACAAAGCCATTTTGACAGCATGCAGTATGTGTAGAAAATTCATTTGACATATTACAATAGTATAATTTTGATCTGTG
This sequence comes from Iris macrosiphon, assembly GCA_036927795.1. Lineage (NCBI taxonomy): Eukaryota > Viridiplantae > Streptophyta > Magnoliopsida > Asparagales > Iridaceae > Iris > Iris macrosiphon. The sequence goes on along the minus strand of JAYESA010000008.1, from coordinate 191,330,899 downwards.
AAAAAAAATATATAATTCTGAACATATGGCTGCTTTGACAGCACTCAATGTTAAGAGTTTTCATCATGAGTATATTCAATATCACAAGAATATAATTTCATGATTTTATTAAACAACAAAATTATGATAAATAGAACCAATAAATAGTGCATAAGAATATATGTTAATAACTTAGATATGCAATCATAAGTTTGAACAAGTGAATTAAACTACATGCGGATTAATAAAATATTCCCAGAATTCGAAAGTAGAGGAAATTAAATAACAGCAATTTAATCTGAATCAGAAAGCTCTGATACCAATTGTTGGAATAAACCTTTGTTTCTCTTTATTTATTCTGATTCTGATTAAAGCATGTTTAGTTGAAAATAAACTTAGTAAGAATTGATATTCTGAGAATCTATGTTAAGTGTGTGAGTTGTATAATAATCTTACTTGCATTGGAGAAGTTGTCCATTCCAGTTTTCTGTTGATTCCACAATATATATTTTTTGTCAGTAGATGGGGCTGTTCTTAATGAAAACTTGTGTATCAACAGGAACTGAAATACTGATATATATAGACATTGCTTGTGTCAGTTTCTTCCATCTAAGAAACTGCCTAGCCTAACTGCCTTTTCAAACTGCCTAAGTGCCTTTTCAAAATCTGAATTATCCTTATAACTGTCGTAGGAATTCAAAACAAAAGTCTTATAATGATATTTGAATTCAAACTAAGTCAAAGCGTAAACCACATAATCAGATCCTTTGTAATGTCTTGTTCACTGAGTTCGGATGAAATTCTTAATGAACAATATTTATAATATATAAACTATTTCGAGGTCTGGGTGGCACTGCCTTCCCCAAAATTTTAATATTGTATCATTTTTATACGAAGCAAGTTAAGATATAGGACTAATCATTTATTAATTTATACGCACGAAATTTCTTAATTTATACACATGAAATATGGTAGCTGATATAGTTGGTACGGATTGAATTTTTTTTAGTGGATAAAATTTAAATCCTACAAAAGAAATTTACTTTTCCCAAAACTATGTTTTAAATATATATTTTATTTTCATTAGGTTTATGGTTTGACGTTTCCGACTAACTTATTTTCGTTAGGTTTATAGTTTGCATTTCCCAATCATTACTTTCTGGTTTTGTCTCTCATTAAAGTGGATGACTAATTTATTATTTAGTATAAATAATTGTAAAAAAAAAATTCATATTATGAATTTTTATTTTTTTATCGATATCTCAAGATCAAGATTTCGAAAAAATATTTCATAAAAGTTAATTGGTATTCTCCTTTGATAAAACAAAAATCAACTAGGATTATCCACCGCTTCTAGTTTTATTGGAACAAAAAAAATTCCCTTGATGTTATAGTGAGTTGAGAAACTTAGGAACTTTTGTTCGACAAAGCAGAACAAAGTCGACATTTTGAATACGCATTTCAGTAAAATAAAATAAAATTAAAAAAAATTGTTTGGATATTTTGAATAAGTGGATAGTAGAGATAGAAAATGCTCAAATATGGTGTTTGTTGGATTTTGAAGTGTGTGAATTTTTATTTTTTTTATTGAAGTAATATGAATTTTATTTTATTTTTTGTTAAAGTATAAAGGAAGTGGTCTTAAAACCAGACCAAACGTTTGAATTTGAAATGAGAAATTTTTGCTTCACTTCGAATAAAAATTCAAGTCAAAATTTCAATTTTATGGTAGACAAAATTTATTGTTCATATTAAATAACAATAAATTGACTATAAATTTGCGAACCAAACAGTTTTTTTTATAACAATTGTTGTTGACAAATTTGTAATTACGATTGATCGGAGCACTCCATGTTCTGATGTTGCTCTTTAGTAAAATGTTGATAAAGTCGAAAATATATTTAACCTACACCGACCGAGCACGTCAGGAGGAAGACGGTCACATCCATGGACGTCGTATACGCGCTTCCTAATCCTGTTCTTGTTGCTGGTGTCAGATTAAATTGTCAGTTTTGGTGGTGGTGTTCGTTTTCTGAATTTCAACTTTTTAATGCTAGAATGCTTTCTCCTATCCAACTTGAATGCAGCTCAGATGTTTTTTTTTTTTTTTTTTCGGCATAACGTTCGGAATCCGAGGTAATGTTTGAAATTTTGTGCACACAGCATTTCATGTCTTTGAACTCATTGTCCACCAACTCCCACCATTTATAAATGGAAGAAATAATACGTCTCCGTGACTCGATCCACTGATCTTCTGCCATCCAAGCAGGATCTTATATCTCTCATCCGTAACCACAAGAGCCACTCACTGATCTTATGTCGCACTGCATAATCGAGGCCTACAAACTCGGTCCGAAGGGTACACACATCTCAACCTGTAGGCCCTCACCTGCACCGCACCTGAACCGCACATGCGCTACACCCATCACTAACTCACCACTTAATTCCCAAAAAAAAAAAAAATTTAATACACTAATTTTCTGCCACACACACACATATATATATATATATATATATATATATATATATATATATATATATATATATATATATATATGTGTGTGTGTGTGTGTACCAACCATTCGGATGGTTTCATAAGATAAAAGTACCATATGTTACATGCGTTGGATTCGGATTGAGTGGATGAGATTAAAAGGTGTGGACCCCACCACCTTTTAATCTCAACCACCAAATCCAAATCCAACTTATATAAAATTGAATGATTCAATAATATAAAATCATCCGAATTATATATATATATATATATAACTATCTTTTCATATATAAATAAAAGGTCAAAATGAGGAAGCCTATACAAGTAAACCTCCTTCGACCGGAGAACTCAAAGATCTAGAAAACCAAAAACCAAAAACCAAAACCTGCAACCAAACCTCCTAAATAATGCCCCAAGCAAACTGCACCTTGTCTTTCTGCCTCATCACCTCACCAACCAACCCTTCCAACGTAAACGCTGAGCCTTCGTACCTGTGTTTGTGTTGTTCAAATTTTGGATTATAGACGATTGTACGATCTGTCCTGGGTCAGGACTGTGTTAGAAATTTTTGTTGTCTTTTCTTATTGAAAATTTCAGAATACAAAAAATAAAATTAGATGTTACCGGCCTCTGGGGAAGTCGTGCACGAAGCACTGCCCTAAGAGTTTATTCGGGATCTGTGTGCAGACGTACCCGAAGCTCCTAGTGGTAAAACCCCCGCACTACCGGTATCTCGTTGCCGCACACGACTTGGAGAGAACGACTAGAACTTAGCTCTGCCCAGAGCTCAGAGACAACGAAAATAGAATAGAATGTCGACAGAGGTTTGGAGTACGAAAAAAAAAATTCTGATGATTTTACAAAGAAAACAGTCCGATATATATAAAACTGTAGTGTAACGGTCTGAATTAATTCTCTATTAATTCAGACGTTACACAAGAGAATAAATAACGAACCTGGACACAAAACTGGTTCAGAAACATTTTGTAACGTTCAGCTATTAAATCAGACGTTACACAAGAGAATAAATAACAAATCTGGACACAAAACTGGTTCAGAAATATTTTGTAACGTTCAGAAATTAATTTTCTAACGTTTAGAAAATTAAATAAAAATGAAGAGGAGCAAAAAGATTTTTAGGGTCCCAGCCCGAACCCGAAGAGAAAATCGGATCGGCATTCGGCGCCCGCAGATGTGGGCGCGTACCCGCACCCGTTACGCGCGCCGAACCGAACCGAACCGAGCCGAGCCGGGCCGGGCGGCGGCGGCGGCGCGCGCGTGTGGCCCAAGGGGTTCCCCACACAACAACTTAATAGAGCAAAAGAGAGAAAGTAATATATGTACACAAGAGGACTTTGGTGCATCCGATGTGGGACTAAAGAAATAAAGAGGAATTGAACTTTTGCAAAAGAACAAAGCAAAAACCAACAATCCCCCCCCAAAAGGTCAAGTTCCGAAACAGTGATAAGAGTGAAGTAAATAGAGAGAGAGAGAGAGAGCATCTGGGCAGTAAAATACTATGCATAGATGAGATGGACTACAGCCTTGAATCTCACGTAGTGACTATTGCCTTAAATCTGAAGAAGTGCTTGATGGACTATGCCTTGAATCAGACTTCTTTGAACCAGATTTAGAAAATAGCACACATAGTACGCTAGAGGTCCTTGGTCTATCGGGTGGCGCTTTTAAATGGCCATGCGCTCTTTTCACATTCATGAGAGTTGTCTGGGATCGCCCTGTCCCATAGTCGCGGCCTTCACGACCTCTCATATAGGTAAGTCCTTAATGGTTGGTGATATGAATCAACCTAGCATTACAGCTTGGACCTATTAAGAGTTTAAACTCATCCTAACCATATCACACAGGAACACTGTCACCATAGGGATGGGGAGTTATTGTACACATGTACAGCCGCTTGGGCTTTATTTTAATGAGATTTTAATCTCGAGTCAGTGTTCCATAAAGTCACCTAAGTTCAGCTTGTTCCTACCCATTGAACCGGCTTCTTGGGATCTCCAGTCAGACTCGGTTGGGTTGCCACTGCTGGTGACTAATTTATGGGCTTAACCCCATCCCCCTCGATGATTCTAGGATCAAAGTCCTAGACAGACCCTTCGTCAAGTGATCTGCAAGGTTCTTTTCTGACTTTATATAGTCAAGAACCACATATTTGCCTAGTAGGCTTTTGATTGACTTGAAGCGCAGCTGCAGGTGCCTGTTCATCTTAGCATTCACAGAATCATGCTTTAGTAGTTCAAATAACAGATTTATTATCACAATTTATAAAAATTGCAGGAACAGGACTAAGAGAAACAGGTATATGCATAATAAGATTTTTAAGCCATTCAGCTTCTGTGCAAGTTGTATCTAAAGCTATCATTTCAGAGTCCATTGTACTCCTAGCTATGATAGTTTGCTTACAAGAGCTCCAGGAGATCGCAGCTCCTCCTAGAGTAAATACATATCCAGTAGTGGATTTTATATCATGTGAGTCGGTTACCCAGTTTGCATCTGAATAACCTTCTATGATATCAGGGTGCCTAGTAAAATGAAGTTTGTAGTCTAGGGTGCCCTTGAGATATCTAAATACCCTATCCAAGGCAGTACAATGTGACTGATTTGGGTTACTGGTATATCTGCTTAGTCTCCCAATAGCAAATGCAATATCAGGTCTTGGGAATAAGATCTAAGGTCATCATTCTTTTAATAGAATCTAGGTTCACATGACCTAGTCTGCCATGCCAAACATTTGAAGATTCTATATTAGAGACAATGAGAGAACAATCAGAATTTTTATTCATTGTACTTAAAATGAAAAGACCGTCTTTTACAAAGCCTTTTCCTATAAAAGAGTCATGCTTAGAAAAAACTACTTTATTAGCCTCCATTACAATTTTGTATCCTGAGGCTACAAGAAGGGATCCACTAACTAGGTTTCTCCTGACAGACGGCACATGAAGAACATCATGAAGAGTTAAGATTTTTCCTGATGTCATCTTCAACTCAACTTTTCCTCTTCCAATTATTTGTGCCGTTGAGCCATCTCCTAGAGTCACACCTCCTCCACTTGATTCCTGATAGTTTGAAAAACAGGAGCGATCAAACGAAACGTGAACATTGGCTCCAGAATCCAACCACCAATCATCAGAATGGTAAGAGAGGTTAATAAGGGATTGAAAGCTTACAGACCTGAAGGAACTCGAATAACCTTTGTGAAGCATGTTCGCTTCTGGTCTAACTGAGTCTGACTGAAGTTTTAGGTTTTTAGTTTTGGTGTTTAGGTGGTCTTTGCTAAACAATCTTAAAATCTTTAGTTTTTCAAGTGTTGATCAACTCAGGTTAGCTGTAGGGGCCGGTTCCCAGCTAGCGGTGGTCCGAAGACTCTTAAATACCGTGTCGCTTAGGATTATTTACACCCGGTTGACAGAAGGACCCTTTCGGCTTGTGCCCGAGTTTGTCTCTACTTTGAAACTTTAGATTTGAAGATTTTATTTGCAATTTCCTTTTACTAAACTATTTTCTTTTTGGTCCTAGATTGGTTTCAAGAAACAAAGTGATAAAGAATTACAATTGACAAAATTATGAAATGTGCTAACAAATTGCTAGAAGAACAGAATGTGGTTACAAATTGCTAGAATGACAGAATGTGTTCACTGTAATGTGGTAACAAATTGCTAACAGAATGTTAGAAGCACAGGTTAAGCAAATTTGTATATTGATAGTTATAGTATAGTAAGTAACTATTGAAACAATTAAAACTATTGAAACAAATTGCTAACAGAACGTTAGAAGCTCCTTTTTAATCAGAGGCTTTAGAAATATTTTCTAACAGTAACAATTAAAACTATTGAAACAATTTTAATCAATAGTATAGTTTTATGAAGAAGCAATTGAATTCTAACAGTAGGAATTTTTATAGCAATTGAATTGTAACAGTAGCAATTTTTCAAGCAAATGAATTGTAACAGTAAGCAAATGAAGAAGCAACTGAAATAATTTTTTTTTTTTTTTTTTTTTGTTTATATTTTGTTTTTCTTTTTTTTTAAAACAGTAGCAATACAAAATTCTAAGAAAGGTAAACTAATGGTTGACAGTAACAATCTTCTACTGTGAAATATTCTTTAATAGCTATTGAAGTAATTTTTCAACTAGTGAAGTAACAGTAACTAGTGAAGCAACAGTAAATAAAATTAGTGAAGCAACTAGTGAAGCAACAGTAAACAGTAGTTAGAAAAATTCTAACAAAGTTCTAACAAAGTAAACAATAGTAAATTCAGATTTTTTCTAACTATTTTTTTTTTCTTGCAGTAACTAGTGAAGCAACAGTAAATAAAATTATTGAAGCAACTAGTGAAGCAACAGTAAACAATAGTTAGAAAAATTATAACAAAGTTCTAACAAAGTAAACAATAGTAAATTCAGATATATATATATATATTTTTTCCTTGCAGTAACTAGTGAAGCAACAGTAAATAAAATTCTAACAAAGTTCTACTCTAACAGTAAACAATAGTTAGAAAAATTGGTTCTAACACAAATAAACTCTTAGATTGTTAGAAATTTTTGTTGTCTTTTCTTATTGAAAATTTCAGAATACAAAAAATAAAATTAGATGTTACCGGCATCTGGGAAAGTCGTGCACGAAGCACTGCCCTAAGAGTTTATTCGGGATCTGTGTGCAGACGTACCCTAAGCTCCTAGTGGTAAAACTCCCGCACTACCGGTATCTCGTTGCCGCACACGACTTGGAGAGAACGACTAGAACTTAGCTCTGCCCAGAGCTCGGAGACAACGAAAATAGAATAGAATGTCGACAGAGGTTTGGAGTACGAAAAAAAAATTTCTGATGATTTTACAAAGAAAACAGTCCGATATATATAAAACTGTAGTGTAACGGTCTGAATTAACACGTTACACAAGAGAATAAATAACGAACCTGGACACAAAACTGGTTCAGAAACATTTTGTAACGTTCAGCTATTAAATCAGACGTTACACAAGAGAATAAATAACGAATCTGGACACAAAACTGGTTCAGAAACATTTTGTAACGTTCAGAAATTAATTTTCTAACGTTTAGAAAATTAAATAAAAATGAAGAGGAGCAAAAAGATTTTTAGGGTCCCAGCCCAAACCCGAAGAGGAAATCGGATCGGCATTCGGCGCCCGCAGATGTGGGCGCGTACCCGCATCCGTTACGCGCGCCGAACCGAGCCGGGCCGGGCGGCGGCGCGCACGTGTGGCCCAAGGGGTTCCCCACACAACAACTTAATAGAGCAAAGGAGAGAAAGTAATATATGTACACAAGAGGGTTTTGATGCATCCGATGTGGGACTAAAGAAATAAAGAGGAATTGAACTTTTGTAAAAGAACAAAGCAAAAACCAACAGACTGGTCGTGCCTAAGAATATTGTTCATAAGTTAAGTGATTGTTAATTGTAAGAACTTAATTAAAGGCTCAATGTAGATCAGCTTTATAGCCTTTAAAGGTCATTACTGATGGTTGAAAGAAACCTCCATGTTAGGTTACATGATCAAAAGGGCATGATATAAATACATTAATTTTTATTTCAAAATAAGCTAGTTTAGAGACCACCAAGGAACCGCCTAGTTGTAACATTGCTAAGTCCGGACAATAATTAATGTAAAAGATTTTGGGGCTAGTAACCCATCGAAACAGTAACTATGATTAATGCATATTCTTGTCTTGAAAACTTAAAATCTAAGTATCAATAAAATAATTGATCTACCCAACCCCTCTTAATTAAGACAATGATATCTGGGAATACAGCCACAACTTGTCTGCGATGTAGACTTTAATCATATAATACACACTAATGTTTTGTTTGAAAACTTTTGAAAAAAAAAAAAATAATAATAGTAAAAGAAAAAATAAAAATAAATATAAAAGTAAAAGTAAAATTAATTTTTTATTTTCTTATTTAGATGAACAAAAAGTAGACTAAGAAAAGATTTAAAAATATTTTTTTTGTTTTATATGAATAGATATATAATTACTATTTAGTCGTTGGAATTCTCATATCATAATTTATACGAGAAATAGTTGGGTAATTTATTTCATTTTTCTTCCATCTTCTTCCATTTTTTTTTCACTTTTGAAAGAATTTTTCTTTAATTGGATCCACATAATTTTTTTTTTAACTTTTTCTTCTCCACTTTTCCTCTCCTTCCCAAACACTTTCATTCATAATTTTTCTATCACTTTCTCTCAACTTTTTCCTTCCTCCCACTTTCTTCCCTTCCCAAACATTACTTAAAAAATTGAAATAATTAGGTTGAGAAAGGAAGTCATTATTTTTCTATGTTTGGACGTCAAAGAAATTGAGCAGGAAAAAAAAATGATTCTCAATGGAAAAAAAATTAGAGGAGAAAATAGTTCCATTTTTCCAACCATGTATTCACTTTCCGTTCCAATGTTTTTGGTATTTTCAAACATCAAAAAAAAATCGATAAAATTTATAATTTTTCAAAAAAAAAAGAAATAGCAAGGAATTTATTTTCTTTCCTTCTTCTTTTCGCGAACCAAACGAAAAAATAACATGCAAATACATTGTTTAGCTGGATGTAAATAATATTGCAAAAATTTTAAAATATTATTTAGAATGATATGATTAGGATATTTGCTCGACTCTTTTTGGTTTTGGGATTTCTGCTATTTAATCCGAGAAAATGGTCTATTTACAATGTTGTGGCAAGTGATGTTGCCTTATTTCGGCAGCAACCAAAATTAGGAAATAAAAAATTATTTTAATATTTGTTATATATTGATTATGTTGTTTACAACAAATCAAACACTAAAAATAATAAGATTACAAGAAATATTGAATATTGCATAGATATAGTATTTGCGGGCAACCAAACAAATCTCGTAAATACACATTTATATATAAAACCTTGCCTGGTAATTAATTTCTTTTACCAATTTGCTTCATGTACCATTGGATTGCTACACAAAGATTGTCTAGAAACGAAACGATATGTGCATCTCACATTGGAATACTTGTAGATTCTTAAAAAGAAGCTGACCTATTTAGATGTTGGTTTAGATGTTGGTGTATTAACAATAGGAAAAAATATATAGAATACATTCAGTTGAAAATTACAAATATTATATTTTTCTTCCGACCACATGCGATAAAAGAGAGCTGGATTATTAAATAAATAGATTTTTTCAAAAAAAGGAACGAATTATAGTATAATTGCGAAAAATGGAAAAAAAATTTGTTGAATAGCAACGAGGGGGACAACTCGCCAACTTAGTTGACGGGGTCAAAGGGCTCGCCAACTCAGTTGGCGAGCTCGGGGTGTTGGGGGCAGCGCTTGCCAACTCAGTTGGCGAGTGAGTGGGGGGGGGGGGGGGGGGGGAATAAAATTTCGGCCGTTGGTTTCTCGGGATGGGGGACGGGGAGGAATTATAGCCGTTGACTTTTGTGGGGGGTTGGGGGGAGAAATTATAGTCGTTGCACAACGGCTAATACAAACTTCTATATATTTTTCTCTCTCAACCAAATCATCCAGCACTCTCACTCCCACTCTCTTTCCTCTAGCAAAGCCTCAAACACTCTCTCTGTCTCTCTGCCTCTAGCAAAACTTCCAACTCTAAAAAAAAATTCTGCCTGCAACTAAAGTTCATATGAGTTTCTTGTAGCAAAAGTTCTCAACCGTCATGTATCGTAGCGTAAGAATTGTATGCTCGCACATCGGTAAAGTAAATGGGTTAAATTACGAAGGAGGAGAAAGCCAAAATTTTTCAACTTATCCGAATATTAGTTTTGAAAATATACGTCATCATATTATTGAATGTTGTTCTATTCATCACAATTTTATTCAGAAGTCTATTTTTGGTTCTAATTATTTTTTGATAGATAGTGAAGATGCATGGAATTATATTCTTGAGATTAATTCACAATCACGGTATAAAAAATTATATGTTATTAAAGTAGCAGCAACATTAGATAATAGAAATGGTGAAATTTTTTCTGAATACCAGCATGTTAATTCGGGTGCTAGTCCTTCTCAACAAATTATTTTATTTTTCCAAGAAGGTCATTCATCAGATGAATATAACCATGATGATGATAGTGTCACGCCCCAGTCCCAAAATATCTAGGGACTAGCCACGTGGCAATGGCCAGCAGCACACACCGATAGACAAACCCAATTTAATGGATCCATCGGGGCATACTTAAGCTGTATTACAACAATCAGGGTTTACTAATCTCATCCACAGAATAAATACAGCAATATCATCAAAAGAAAATAAAACATCATCCATTCACAAGTAAATAAAATCGGGGAACAACCCGATATTAAGTCTGTTACAATTGTTCACTTAAACAAGAATTAAAAGAGTTTATTTGCCATTTAAAACTGAGCAAAGAAGAAGCAGATGTTCAGGAGAAATTCTCAGCGATCACCTCGTCCTCAGGTTCTGGTACTGCTCCGAGAAGTGCTCATGTTCCGTACACCTCAGGATAGATATCCTCTGCTAATCCTGGAGACATAATCCAGATCCAGGTCCTCAGGGGACATAGCAAGGTACAAGATAACTCATGCCAAAATAAATGAAGTGCAGCAATAAATGAAACAATAGGGTAAATAAATAACCAGCTAAGTGATATGCAAGTGAGAGTTTTAGTCATACTCGGGCTGAGACTACTATAGGATCAGTGTCGGTGAAACCCATAACAGTATTCTCTCGAAGGGCCAGAACTTGCGCCAAAGCTCTGTATCAGAGACTAAGACACCTCCAGATGATAATATTTATAATATAATCAGCCTTTGATATGGTAATACTCTCCCCACCCAATGTAATCTCACATCACAGTTCACGATGTACATGTTACGCAAGATCAAAACTAATGCAACAAGTCAGGATAAAATCTAAGCATGTAAAGATGTATATGTCATAAACCTGTATCCTATACAGAATTACCTTGAATATTTCAGGAAGATTCTGTCTCATGATTCGTGTCAGGTGTCCTGGGTATAATGTACTTGATATGGCAAGTACGAGAATGTAAATGTCACGATATCCATCTCTAGGTGACGTTACACAACTCCGCGTACGGTGTTGGCACCCGACTATTAATCGGACGCTAAGTAAGTCACACGGTCCTAGGTTAAGTATGTATAACAGATAAATAAGACAAAGAATTATGTAACAAGAACTACAAGCTTCGGCAAGGTACACTTGTCTGGGATTTTGTCTCCAACTGTAGCTCTGACCTCAGCGGGATTTGCAGGCAATTCTCCGGTTGCTGAAATAGACATCACCATCAGATCCAAAAAATATTAAATAGTTAGAAACGCCTGTTCTTGAGTCCAATTTGGACACAAGGACAAAAATGATATTTTCAGGTCCAAGCGGGGTCCACATATGGGTCGCTTTGCACCGAAAAATGTGTCAGAACCAAAGGTCTCCAAATCTGTCAAACTTAGTGTCAACAGGTCCAGAACGTTGATACGAACCCAACGGAACTTCCAGAATTGGATTCCGATGAGCCGGTCACAAAATTGCACGTCAAGTGGAGCCGTGGGGCCCACAATACGCGATTTTGTCAACGTTCTCAGAATCGAACCAAACTTGGGTCACAGGACCAGCGTATTGCTACGAGTCTAATAGCGTAAGTTTCGTTTCGATCCGACATCTATACACTAAGTTACAGCGAAATTCAAAATAGGCGGATACGGGGCCTTGTCGACGGATACGCGTTGATTCCGGTGTGCACGCACATCCAAATTAACTTCTGCAAAATCTCGCACGTCCGTATCGACAGTGCGCACATTTCGGTAAAGACCTCACGCGACCAAGTTATCCCGTTTGACGGGGCGCACTCAGTTCCGGGGTGAAACAGGGCGTTGGTTTTTCTATTTTTGGATCGCGGTTTGCGATCACCACAGGACGCGACGCACCGAGCGGGTTGCATGGGCATCGAGAGGGTCACGCAGGGTTCGCGTCATAATAGACGGGACAGAAAATGGAGCAACGAGGAGAGAGAACGGATTACCTGAACATGGCTCCATGAACCGAGAATTTTACGTGTCCGCGTGTTGTCTCGACACTGTGCTGTGTCGTGTCAGCCGTGTCCGGTCACTGTTCAGTTCTAGGGCTCGATGCTGGGGTTGGGGGATTTCCCGGAGGAGGGCGGAGACGGCCGGGGATGGGTCGACAGGCGGAGGCGCTGCTGGCCTGGGTCGGAGGTGACTTCGGCGGAGGCGGAGGCGGAGGCGGCGCCGGGCTGTGGGACGGAGCTCGGGCAGAGGAGAGCAAGAGAAGGGAGGCGAGCTGGCTCGGGAAGGGTCGTCGGGGAAGACGGTGGTGGTGGAGATAGGTGGTGGTGGTGGTGGTGGAGACGACAGGTTGGGCGAGGGGTTCCGGTGGCGGCGAGGTCGGGCGGAGCGGAGGCAGCGGAGACGGAGGCGGGGGCGGGTTTTATAGGGGACCGAGGGAGAGGAAGAGGCGGCCGGTGCGGGAATGGAAACCGGAGCGACGGGCAGTTGCGGGGAGCTGAAGCGGAGCGGCGGGGACGCGAAGCCGCGTGGGGTGCTGGAGCGGCGCAGCGGCGGGGGTCGGTTATAGGGAAGAGAGAGGGGCTGGGGCACTGTAGCTAGCGGTTCGGGTCGGGTCGACGGGTCGGGCAGCGGATCCGGCCCGATTCGCTAAAGCTTGAAAGCGGGTTCGGGTTCGGGTCGGGTCGGGTCGGACGGATCCGATCCGTTAGGGTCTAGGAGCGGTTCAGACCGGGGCGGTTCGGTTGGACCGGGTTCAGGCCGGTTCAACCCGGTTTGAGCCCGGTTCAACCCGGTTTATTTGATTTTTAATTAAAATAGGATTTTTGGTCTTTTAAAAATATTTTCGGGGTCCAATAAATTCCCGAAAAATTATCCTATGTCTAGTTTTTTATTTTACACCAGAAAATATTATTTCTATAATATTTTAATATTATTTAGTAATATTTAAAAATCATTTAAATTTAAAATATCTTAGTTTTAATTAGAGAAAAATTCCAAAAAATTATAGAAAATTATGAAAAATCTATTTTAAAAATCCTGAAAAATCAGGGGGTTTACAATCTACCCCCCTTAAGAGGATTGTGTCCTCGCAATCAAAGAATAACTGGTCAACAGAGATGACACGGTTGCAACATAAATAGTTGAAAATAGTGATGATTTAGTTGAAAATATAGATTATACGATAGCTGATGATGTTGTAAAAGTTATCACTGATGAAGTATTTAAGGGACAATCATTTCCTAGCCGTTCTCACTTTATAAGCTTTATAAGTAATTTAGCAATTAAATATAATTTTAGTTGTTCAGCTAGTTTAGGAATAATGCTCGTGGAATTATATATAGTTGTGATCATCCAAATTATAATTAGAGAGTATATGTCAAATCCATTGGAAATGACGATATAGTTAAAGTTAGTACATTAGAAAATCGTCATTCTTGTTTAGGGAGACTTAGTATAGGACGTCATCGACTAGCTACCGCTGTATGGATTAAGACCATGATAATTGATATTATTAGAGATAACCAGTCATATAGTCCATCACAAATTGTTAAAGATATATATATGAAGCACCGTATACAAGTTAGTTATTCCAAAGCCTGGAGAGCCCGAGAGACGACATTAGCTGAAATTAATGGTAGTTATGATGAGACATACGCTAGTCTTGAGGAGTATTGTTATAGAATTATGGAGACGAATCCAGGTAGTACATGTGTTTATTAAAACTGCTGAAAACAATAGCTTTCAACAAATTTTTATTTATTTTAAGTCATGTATTGACGGGTTTTTAAGGGACTGTTTACCGGTTATTAGTACTGATGCTACATTTTTTTGTCTAAATATCAAGGTATCTTATTTATTGCTTGTGCTCACGATCCTAACTATCAATTATATCCTATTGCTTATGTTGTTGCTGAAGGTGAGAATAGTGATTATTGGTCTTGGTTTTTAAACTCTCTTAAAATATCTTTTAAAAGTTTTTTTAATGATTGGAGTATAATTTATTTATATCTGATAAGCAAAAAGGATTAATAAATGCTATTCGTGCTATTTTTCCTACATCTCATTTTTTTGGTATTCAGTATTTTAAACAAAATATGAAAAAGTTACGAAAGAACCAGCATTTTAACACTTGTTAGACTCGCTTACTAGATCATATAATAAAACGGATGCAGAGAGTGTGTTTGATATAATTAAAGCCGAAAACATAATGTTGTACGATTGGCTTATTGGTGTAAACGATGAAAGTCGTCGATTTGAACATTGGATAACAGCGTATGCTCCTTGTCCTAGATTAGATATTAACACTTCTAATATTGCTGAATGTTTCAATAGCTGGATTAAAAAAATTATGAGATAAGCCAATAACAATACTTCTCGATGGTATTAGAGCCAATATTATTATACTTCGTGACAATCGTAGAAAGAATGCTAAAAATATAGACACGGATTATTGTCCGGAGATGTTAAAGACTATGGATTGTATTATCAAAGAGAAGAATCACCTAGAAATATTAGCTATTGAAAGTTATAAGTTTGAAAGAATAGACCGTGCAACAAGTAGAACCTATATTGTTAATATAACCGACAGATCTTCTACATGTTTTAGATGGTACCATACTTATATACCATGTATACATGCATGTTTTGTTTGTAGATATTGCAATATTAGTATTGATAGTTTTTATCCTGAATTATTTTCTACGGAGACCATGAGAAGTGTATATGCACCAAAAATGGAGCCAATTCTAGTTCCCTACAAGATCCAAGCTGTGGCGTCCCGTTCCTCTTATTCGAGGAGCGCGGCTAAGAAACACAAGATGGTATCGTTCGATCGGGATAGGTTGAAACAAGAACTCGTCCTCGTTATGGATTTGTTTCTTCGGAATCGATTCCCATATTCAGTAGACCGTGCCCCCGGGATTGACTTAGCGGCAGAGTCAGGAGGGACCTCTCCGCTGTTATCTTTGTTGTCTCAGATTTCGATGTCGCTTGTTGCTTTCGTGCTTTGAGTTGGTTTTCGGATTTGCTTGTTTTTCTTGAATGGTTTTGATGGATTTTATTATTTTCGTTCATTGAACTGCACTTCAATTCCGAGATTGGAAAGAGAGAAAGAGGTATTGATCGAGCTGTTCGTCGATGCAGGTGAACGAGCAGTAGGCGGCTTACGAGCGGAGTCTTGAAGCGCCTCTTTTCTTCTCCCTTCCAACCATCTAAGTGAGTGGCTACCATCCCGATTAAGTAGCCCTGCTTCCAAGCCTCACACCTATAAAATTTTGCATTTTTGTTGTCCCGATAAAGCGATACCAACTAATAATTAAAGATACCAAGATAAAATGGGAATAGACTTGGAAAATATTGCTTGTCAACTGAACTTGTGAACGGTTATCATACTGCATGCTAGTTCGTTTATAAATGTTCTATAAATTATGCTAAGTATGGATCATATCATGTATGCGAATAATTGTTCAAGGAGGCTATACAAAATGAATCATGCAATACTGCTTGTCTTGTACTCGTGTTCTTATACTCGTGTTGCCTCAACTGCATGAATTGTTAACTTAATAATCGTGTTCGATCACGGACAACTTGTACACAAGGTCTTTGTTCTACGGACGGTCGCTGGGGCACTGGCACCGACCCGATCCGGGCGGAACTCGTGTGTAGTCATCGTGTACGGGACGGGATAGCTTGCAAAAAGTGGATCATGTACTCTCGTTGCATGCTATCCTCGTCCTTGGCTACGTCCATTATGGCATCAAGCCAGTGATCCTCGTGTATATTTAAACCTGTTACAAACTAACTTGTGTCTTCGTGGCAGGAAAGGCATGGTAAGTATTGTGCAGGTAGTTCAGACGGACAGGTAAAAGCCACCGAACGGTAGCAAGTTCATTTCAGTAAATTTTATATGCTGCTTACTTGTAAATGAACTAAGGCAAGATAGAAACCCACAAATAATAATATGCATGCTTCATTAAAACAATGTGTTGATTGGTATAGTTGGGTTAGCTCGCCTTCACCAGTATGTTTCGACATACTGACCCTCATTGAAGCAGGTTCCCCGCACTAAGACGAACCGAGCGAGGAGCCGAAGTCGTCTTTCTGATCCAGTCCAGCTGTAGGCGCATCCTGATCGCGCCGCATTTTGAAGTACTTGAAGAAAGGAGCTTGCAACTCTATATACACAATGCAGCTCCGTGGAAAAGCCGTCCTCCAGCCCGAAGGTCTTTATCATTTTGAAGTTTAGTAAATGGATGTAATGTACAGGACTGCTAGCTCATTTTGTGTCAACACTTTTATAGGCCCGTGCGGCAAATTAGCTGACTCGTTCAAGAGTTTGTAATAGATGTTCATTATCAATAAAGAGAACTTTTTCATGTTTCAAATCTGTGTTTCAATTTATCTGCGTACTCTGAATATGTGATCGTTATGCAAAATACTTTAGCCTTGTGCGGGCGCAACCCCAGGCCCGCACGGCGGTCACGACTCAGGGGACGCCCCAACGATTCCACGAAATCGGGTTGTGACACAAGTTACTTTGGTTAGAGGAGAAATTAGAGTACCAGATGTAAGACGCAAAGCCGGAAGACCAAAGAAGAACCGCATCAAACTTCGGAAATCATCGACGAGAGATCTTCGTTGCAGTAATTATGGTACGATGGAACACAACCGAAGAAGATGTACTAGTCAACTGAGAGAGTAAAATAGAATTGTTTAATACAAACTTATAAATATTGTAATAGTGAGTCTGATAATGAAAGTTGAAAAATATTGCAATCAAACATTTTTACAAATTATACTTCTAAACATTCATCTACTCATCCTCCTCCTTGCCTTGCTAAGATTGGGTAGGCAGCGGTGTAACACCTTGTTCCGCTCAAGCAGACTGCCGATGATTCAAAACGGCAAAAGTGTAATGTCCCGACCCGCTTTACTCAAACGAGAATACTCGTTTGAGGCAAAGAATATCCAGACTTGTCCCTACAGGAGTCCGGCTTAGGATTTCAGAAGCTCGCTTGACGTATGGCTCAACCAAGGTAAATCATCGCTAAGGTGGGTAGCTACGGTGAACTTGTCTTTGCTTAGCCAGCACACTTAAAATATGGAACGATATATGCTAGCCGCTAAGTGAATCACCCCCTGCATGCTAATAAGAATATAACGCACCTAGCTAAGGAAATAATCCCAACTTGTATTGCTTGTGCTAGAACATGGAAATAAAATATTGCTTATATTCAGACCCTCTCATGCTATTATAGATCTTGTAGCTCGGAAATCCCTTACGGTTTCACTTATTGGCTTACCTTCGGGCCCGAGATAATGCAAATGATTATGTTTATACAAATTCATGCTTGCCTACTTGTATATTGCCTCGTTCGATGCTTGTTGCATAAACTATGCCTCAATTATGTAATACTGTGCATGTCATGCATTCATCTAGTTTTTCTCGAAAGACTATCTAATAGTCCTTCCGTGCAAGAATGAACCTGCAAGTATCCGGGACCGTTAGGTCACCAAGGCAATCCCCGCCCCAGGGAAAATGCATCAAGGCAAGTTATTAACTAAACAAGAATCAGGATTCAAGCATCTCGTGCACTCATGTTCTCGTGTTCTCGTCTATCTCATGAAATTGGAAAGATAAATAATTGTATGTCGCGGACAACTCAAAAATGAGGTATAGTTCCACGGACGGTCACCGGGGCACTGGGGCTGATCCGATCCGGATGGAACTTCACGTGTGGTCCATCGTGTGTGGGCGAGATGGTTTGTAGCCCCTTTTGTGCTTTCGTTGCATTCCATTCTCGTCTGGAAAAACTTTATGTGCGGTCCATCGTGTGCGGGCGAGATGGTTCGTAGCGCCTCTTGTGCTTTCGTTGCGTTCCATTCTCGTCTTGGACTGGGTCCTTTATGGCTATGGCAGCGACATATGTCATATAGACAAGTCATCCTCACTTAGCGGCTATCCACGTGCGAGTCATTGCATTACATCAAAAGAACAACTGAACACCTGAACGATCATGATATAGCGACTCTCGTGTTTGCATATGTTATTGGCTTGGTTTTCATTATGAATGCTCGTGCTTAAATTAACTTGGTTTGCCTTGGATAGGGAAGGTCAAATCGTAAGTTGGTAAGTCTGTCATGCCCCAGTCCCAAAATACGTAGGACTAGGTCACGTAACCATGCCAGCTGGCCCGTATATATGGCAACTCCAATATATGAAAACCACATATACGTGCGTACGCTGTATAATGAATAATAATTCATAAGTGGTAAAACTAATTACAGGTCACAGGGTAATATCTAAATCTCATCCACAGAAATCACATAAACATATGAATAACCAATAACCATGTAACTAGATATCAATACAGATATCTAAGAATGACAGTCAGATGGAAACAAATCTACTGCCGAAATAGAATATAAAAAGGAACCAGATACACACCATATAAGAACAACATCTGACAATCATGAGGCTCGAATAGAAGACCTCCTCGGAATATACGTAACATGTCCGGCTCTGTGCTCCTGCGAATACTCAAGAACATATACACCTGGCAGGGGACCAGGTCCTCAGAGGGACATAACAAGATACAGAAAAACAACATGCCATGTATGTAAATACTGAATCAGTAAATGGGGTGTGCTAACCATCTAAGTGAATGCAATTTGAAGACCTTATAGTACGTATGTGAATGTGTAGGCTTGACATATGCTGACATAATTCACCAATCGTCATGACTGGCTAGTATATGTGTCATATGCCCCCGGACACACGGGCAGCTCTGCAATCGACCATGAGGAGCATGGTACGAAGGATAAAGACTCAAGGAGGGGGTGTCCCATACGCCTACTAGATATCTTCCCTGCCCAATGGATATACAAGTCGTGAAAACGACGTGGACATCTCGTATGATGATGCAAGTCTCCATAGAATAAACAACTAAGCTAAATACCACTACACGTGTTGCTCACACTGATGGCCAGTCGCGCATGAGGCACGCGTCCCTACATGTACTCACTCTGTGACGTGTAATGATACGTGTCAAGGCCTGGAAAGTTATATCAATAACTTCACAACTTTAGGTGGGTCTACTAGACACTAGGTCAGATATAAATTCTAACGTCAACGCCTTCGTTGACTGCACCCGAGTTTTCTTGGACGCGCACATTCATATAATAAATAAACATGTAACTATCAATAACTGAAAGTAATCAGTACAACAAGGCAAGGTATACTTGCCTGACAAGAGAGCTGTAAATATAATGTCCAGATGTCAAGTGCCAAAAGTCAGAACTATGGCCTCAGAATAAATGTCTTCGGATACTGAAATAAACATCACTAACAGTCTCAGAAAATATCAAATAGCTAGAAACGCCTGTCCTTAAGTCCAATTTGGACACAGGGGCAAAAAAGGCAGTTTTTGGTCAAAGCGGGGTCCACAAGTGGGCCACTTTGCACCGAAAAATGTGTCAGGGTCAAAGGTCTCCAAATTCGCCAAACTTAGTGTCAACAAGTCAGGAACGATGATACGAACCCAACGGAACTTCCAGAATCGGATTCCGATGAGCCGGTCACAAAATCGCCCGTCAAGTGAGCCTGTGGGGCCCACGATACGGGATTTTGTCAACGTTCTCAGAATCAAACCAAACTTGGATCACAGGACCAGCGTATCGCTACGAGTCCGATGGCGCAAGTTTTGTTTTGATCCGACGTGTGTACACAAAGTTGCAGCGTATTCCAGAACAGGCGGATACGGGGCGTTGTCGGCGGATACGCGTTGATTCCGGTGTGCACGCACATCCAAATCAACTTTTGCGAAATCCTGCACGTCCGTATCAAAGGTGCGCACGTTTCGGTAAAGACCGCGTACGACCAAGTCGTCCCGTTTGGCGGGGCGGACTCAGTTCCGGGGTGAATCGAGTCATTATTTTTCCTGTTTTTGGATCGCGTGCCGCGATCGTCACAGGACGCGATGCACCGAGCGGGTTGCACGGGCACCGAGATGGTCACATAGCCTACGTGTTACAACTGACGGAATAAAAAACGGAAGAACGAGGAGAGAGAACGGGTTACCTGAACAAGGCTCCGTGGAAACTAAATTTCCCGTGTCCGGTTACTGTGCTGTGTCCTGGTTGCTGTGTCCGGGCTGTGTCCGGCTGCTGTCGAGTCCGGTACTGCGCCGTGTCCGGTACTGCTCGAGTCGGGGTCGTTGTGGGGTGGTCCGGAGTTGCTGTGCCAGACCGGACGGGTCAGGGGTACTGCACGCCGGAGCCTTCAGTTGGTCGGACGAGGCTGCACGGCCGGGCCGGAGTCGACTGCTGTGTTGGCAGCAGGCTGGGTCGGAAGAATTCTGAAGTCGGAGGGGAAGAGTCGAGGGGTGCCGCAACACCGGAGCTGCGCGGGTCAGCCGGCCGGAGTCGGGGAGACTTACAGCCGGGCCGGATGGGGGAGGAACTGAACCGGAGTGGGGGTGTTGGGCCGAAGTGGCTGCGGAGTTAGGCTTTAGAGAGTGGATTAATACATATAGGGAGAGAGAGAGAGAGAGAGAGAGTCGGCGGGGGGGGGGGTCTCCTAAACCGCTACTGCCGCGGTTTCTTATTTTCCTTCTTTCCTTTCTTCTTACTTCCTTCCTTTCCATTCTTACTAAATGTGCTGCTGTTTCTAAGTTAGTGGTTTCTAACTTTGCTTTGCTGCTGTTTCGATTTTGTGAGAGTGGTTTTGATTTTGGGTCCATGGGTTTTGGGTTTGGATCCATTAAGGATCCAAACCCATTTCTATTTCTTTTCTTTTTCTTTTTCTTTTTCTTTTTCAACTAAACTAATATATATATATATATATATATATATATATATATATATATATATATATATATATATAATTCTAGAAAAATATATTTGTGCACATCATTTAGCTAGCCACTGTCCACCGGGTCTCCTACATAAAATAAATTAGAAAAAATTTATAATGGCTCCAAAAATCTCCTAGATGCACAAACACCTCAAATAAAATTAAATAAATTCTATATTCTCTATTTAGCACATAATTACTAAAATAATTAATTAAAATAATAAAAAAATTAACTAATACGGTTTTCAGGATTTGGGGTTTCACAATTTACCCAACTTATAAAAATTTTGTCCTCGAAATTAAAACTAAACCACGGTAGAAGTCAAAGACGGCATAAGATATGATTTAACAAAGTAATTTATATCTTGGGTTACGAATAGGTTCGAAAACGTTTACGCATGTCGTACTCGCGCTTCCAAGTTTTATTTTTCTGGTGCGTCACGCTTCCATGCCACGCGGATCAAGGGAATAGACTGGTTCCTCAATACTTTTTCTCGATGGTCAAGGGTTCCCACGGGTTGCTCTTGATACGACAGGTCTCGGCCTAATGGTGATATCCTCAAAAAGACATGATCGTCCTCTTTGAATTCCAAGGGATGATGATGACGGTCTGCCCACTGCTTCTGTCTATCTTGCACTGCTCGCAAGTATCCTTGTATTTACTTAACTGTCTCTTCGGTTGACCATCAACTTTGGTTACGCGAATCCTTGTCTGGTACAATGCTGATTGGTATACCGTACAATCTTACGATTTGTCTCATATATAAATAAGCTAAAATTTTTGCAGACTGGCCAACTCTATAGGTAAGAAAAGTGCTGACTTGGTGGGTCAGTCCATAGGAATTCTTGATCCTTACAAGTCAACCTAGTCATAGGTGCTACTATCCATTCAGGGGTCAATCAATTATTTATTCAGGTGAAATCCATTTAGACTCCTGTCAGCAAAATGATACATCCTTTTTCGTAATACTTGAGTTCTGAATCTTGCTCCAAGTTTTGAGGCAAAAATAAAATTTTGCTGTCATAGGGATGCACGTATCAGGAACGTAATAAAACGTAGGCAGGTGGGTAGGTAGGTAGCGAAGGTCATTCTAAAGATAGCACAGTTTTAAACTGCAATCTAATCTAATAATAGGGTTTGGTAATCTCCAAGAAACAAACAGAAATGGTTACAAAAATAATACACCTCGTATTTATACTAAGCACGAGGTTTCGTTTTTCCGAAATAAGGGAAAACGGAAAACAATAACCAAGAGTTCAAGGGGGTGGTAATAGATTAGAAGTGTGGGGATCAATGCGTTTAAAGAATTCAACGGGAATTGTCAAAGCAATTGTGGATTGAAATCCTATTCTGGTAATCCCTATTCACATATTCGTATCAGCACAGTTACGTAACTGATATGATATGCTCAGACATATCTAGAGGGTAAGTACATCTGTCTACTAATTACTATATATCTCAATCCACGTGAAGTAGTTATGTGAAGGGCGAACCAAGTGCACTCTGGTTGATCAGACCGTAATACACTGATTCTGAAATGTATTAGTGTAGTACTCCAATAATACATATCTCAAGAACAAGCTTGATAAAGAATAAGCTTGCGAAACTAGGCTATAATAGCGGCGTAAGTCAAGGTAGTATGGTAAATATAAGTACGCTAGATTATGATGTGAGAAATTTCAAAACAATTCAAATTCACAAAAAAAACAAGACTCTACAAAATCTACAATTATTATTCTAATCCTTGTCTAAGTCGCTAGTTGACCCAAAAGAGGTATGGCCTTCTAAGTTCTATAATCTTAATACACACTATAGGTTGTCCGCCTAAAACAGAGATTCCAGGAAGTCCGCGTAAAGTAGGGGTTCGAGGTTGTCTGCGTAAAGCAGAGGCAAAAATAATTGGCGTAAGGTAGAAATCCGAAACTGTTTGCGTAAAACAAAATTTTAAATTGTCTAGCGCAAGGTAGGGATCCAAAGTAGTTTGGCGTAAATCAGGGATTCAGACTATCGGCGTAAAGCAGGTTTCAGAGTTATCCGCGTAAAACAGAGAAGCGTAAGGTAGAGCTTCAGAGCTGTCCGCGTATAAAGTCTGCGCGTGAGAGATTGCTATTCTTCCTGCGTAAGGTCTGCGGGCAAAGTATTGCCTAAAGGTTGCGTAAAAATCTGCCAGCGTAAAAAGTCTAGCATACGCTGCAGCGAAAAGTTGTACAAGAAACTCATGAGTTTGTCAGTCAAGTTAATGAATCTTGTCATCTAACAAAAGTACTTGCACAACGATCGGAAGGACGGCTGTGATGATAATTTGTACGGAGTTCCAGGTTGTCTTTTAGTGACTTATTGGATACAAGTTATTTAAGCTTAAGATGAGACAAAATCAGATGTCCTGTCAAAAGCTGTTCCTTTTTGTACAGGGCTCGAGGCGTATCTCTGCACTTAGTGCACAAGATTTGGTCGTGTCTGGGGAAATCTAAGGCTGTACAAATACGCTCACATCATATTCTTATGTTACGCCTAATCAGGTTACTCTACGATGGTTATCTATTATTCATGAATCATCAGGTCTACGCAGGGCAGTTACCTACGTGGCTCTCATGACGCAGGATAAGGAAGACTAAGGGCTCGTGGGTAGCAGTTGTTATAACTGTGGCGTAAAGGGGACAATCTTCTGTATAATTGGTTTTTTACGCCAACTAGGCAGTTGTTTGGTTTTTACGCCAACAACGGTCAATTGGGTTTTACGCCAACAAGGTAAAGGGTCTCTGGCGTAAAACTGGGTTTATCTAATATAGAATGAGGTTTCAGTCCTAGTATTCAAACTTGAATTTCTATGGGTTCCTCAAGACTAGGGTCAATACTATGGTAAATGTCTCTAACTAATCCTAGTAGTATTCATACTACTCTCAAGTCATACATAAATACGTCAAGGGATAAGGGTAAATTAATCTATAGGTAGTGATGCTAGGGTTCAATAGGTAATAAGGAAGGCTAGGGTTTATTTAGGAAATCAGGAAGGCTAGGGTTTATTTAGGAAATCAGGAAGGCTAGGGTTTATTAAATAGTCTAAACTTAATGATATGTCCATGCCCTAGTTGGGTTCTTAATAGGAATACTACCCTAATAATCATCCTATCAACAGGGATTCCTATATCCTAGCAGGGGCTATACTCGAGGAATTATCAGGGAAGCACATGAATCAAGCATGATGCAATTATGTAAGTAGGACAGACTGGAATGAAGATAAGTCATAGTAAATTTTGGATGAGATTCTATATTCTAATCCTAGGTGCAAGCTTGCTCGGTACAGTAACGTAACCGAGACAATATGCTCTGACCTGCATGGGCCACCACTAAAAATATGTCACGCCCCAGTCCCAAAATACGTAGGACTAGGTCACGTAACCATGCCAGCTGGCCCGTATATATGGCAACTCCAATATATGGAAACCACATATACGTGCGTACGCTGCATAATGAACAATAATTCATAAGTGGTAAAACTAATTACAAGTCACAGGGTAATATCTAAATCTCATCCACAGAAATCACATAAACATATGAATAACCAATAACCATGTAACTAGATCTCAATACAGATATCTAAGAATGACAGTCAGATGGAAACAAATCTACTGCCGAAATAGAATATAAAAAGGAACCAGATACACACCATATAAGAACAACATCTGACAATCACGAGGCTCGAATAGAAGACCTCCTCGGAATATACGTAACATGTCCGGCTCTGTGCTCCTGCGAATACTCAAGAACATATACACCTGGCAGGGGACCAGGTCCTCAGAGGGACATAACAAGATACAGAAAAACAACATGCCATGTATGTAAATACTGAATCAGTAAATGGGGTGTGCTAACCATCTAAGTGAATGCAATTTGAAGACCTTATAGTACGCATGGGAATGTGTAGGCTTGACATATGCTGACGTAATTCACCAATCGTCATGACTGGCTAGTAT
The DNA here is from genome assembly GCA_036927795.1 of Iris macrosiphon. NCBI lineage: Eukaryota > Viridiplantae > Streptophyta > Magnoliopsida > Asparagales > Iridaceae > Iris > Iris macrosiphon. The sequence continues at coordinate 191,305,562 of JAYESA010000008.1, read as the reverse complement.
ATGTGTCATATGCCCCCGGACACACGGGTAGCTCTGCAATCGACCATGAGGAGCATGGTACGAAGGATAAAGACTCAAGGAGGGGGTGTCCCATACGCCTACTAGATATCTTCCCCGCCCAATGGATATACAAGTCGTGAAAATGACGTGGATATCTCGTATGATGATACAAGTCTCCATAGAATAAACAACTAAGCTAAATACCACTACACGTGTTGCTCACACTGATGGCCAGTCGCGCATGAGGCACGCGTCCCTACATATACTCACTCTGTGACGTGTAATGATATGTGTCAAGGCCTGGAAAGTTATATCAATAACTTTACAACTTTAGGTGGGTCTACTAGACACTAGGTCAGATATAAATCCTAACGTCAACGCCTTCGTTGACTGCACCCGAGTTTTCTTGGACGCGCACATTCATATAATAAATAAACATGTAACTATCAATAACTGAAAGTAATCAGTACAACAAGGCAAGGTATACTTGTCTGGCAAGAGAGCTGTAAATATAATGTCCAGATGTCAAGTGCCAAAAGTCAGAACTATGGCCTCAGAATAAATGTCTCCGGATACTGAAATAAACATCACTAACAGTCTCAGAAAATATCAAATAGCTAGAAACGCCTGTCCTTAAGTCCAATTTAGACACAGGGGCGAAAAGGCAATTTTTTGTCAAAGCGGGGTCCACAAGTGGGCCACTTTGCACCGAAAAATGTGTCAGGGTCAAAGGTCTCCAAATTCGCCAAACTTAGTGTCAACAAGTCAGGAACGATGATACGAACCCAACAAAACTTCCAGAATTGGATTCCGATGAGCCGGTCACAAAATCGCCCGTCAAGTGAGCCTGTGGGGCCCACGATACGGGATTTTGTCAACGTTCTCAGAATCGAACCAAACTTGGATCACAGGACCAGCGTATCGGTACGAGTCCGATGGCGCAAGTTTTGTTTCGATCCGATGTGTGTACACAAAGTTACAACGTGTTCCAGAACAGACGGATATGGGGCGTTGTCGGCGGATACGCGTTGATTCCGGTGTGCACGCACATCCAAATCAACTTCTGCAAAATCCTGCACGTCCGTATCAACGATGCGCACATTTCGATAAAGACCGCGTACGACCAAGTCATCCCGTTTGGCGGGGCGGATTCAGTTCCGGGGTGAATCGGGTCGTTGTTTTTCCTGTTTTTGGACCGCGTGCCACGATCGCCACAGGACGCGATGCACCGAACGGGTTGCACGGGCACCGAGATGGTCTCATAGCCTACGTGTCACAACTGACGGAATAAAAAATGGAACAACGAGGAGAGAGAACGGGTTACCTGAACAGGGCTCCATGGAAACTGAATTTCCCGTGTCCGGTCACTGTGCTGTGTCCTGGTTGCTGTGTCCGGCTGCTGTCGTGTCCGGTACTGTGCCGTGTCCGGTACTGCTCGAGTCGGGGTCGTTGTGAGGTGGTCCGGAGCTGCTGTGCCGGACCGGACGGGTCAGGGGTGCTGCACGCCGGAGCGTTCAGTTGGTCGGACGAGGCTGCACGGCCGGGCCGGAGTCGACTGCTGTGTTGGTAGCAGGCTGGGTCGGGAGAAGTCTGAAGTCGGAGGGGAAGAGTCGAGGGGTGCTGCAACACCGGAGCTGCGCGGGTCAGCCGGCCGGAGTCGGGGAGACGCACAGCCGGGCCGGATGGGGGAGGAACTGAACCGGAGTGGGGGTGTTGGGCCGGAATGGCTGCTGGCGCTCGGTCGGAGCTGTACAGCGGTCGGCTGCTGCGTAGTCGGGCACCGCAGGCTGGTCGGGGGAGGACTGAATCGGAGCGGGGAGGGGAGAACCGCACGGGCCGGACGGGGAAACGCTGGACAGGGAGGAGGCCGGACGGGGACTGCACAGCGAGGTTGTGGTCCGCAGGAGCAGTGGCTCGGTCAGCCGCGGCGGGGGAGAAGTCAGGCCGGAGCGTGGTGGAGAGGGTGGAGTCGGGTTAGGCTTTGGAGAGTGGATTAATACATATAGGGAGAGAGAGAGAGAGAGAGAGAGAGAGAGAGAGAGAGAGTCGGCGGGGGGGGGGGGGGGGGGTTCTCCTAAACCGCTACTGCCGCGGTTTCTTATTTTCCTTCTTTCCTTTCTTCTTACTTCCTTCCTTTCTATTCTTACTAAATGTGCTGCTGTTTCTAAGTTAGTGGTTTCTAACTTTGCTTTGTTGCTGTTTCGATTTTGTGAGAGTGGTTTTGATTTTGGGTCCATGTGTTTTGGGTTTGGATCCATTAAGGATCCAAACCCATTTCTATTTCTTTTCTTTTTCTTTTTCTTTTTCTTTTTCTTTTTCAACTAAACTAATATATATATATATATATATATATATATATATATATATATATATATATATATATATATATATATAATTCTAGAAAAATATATTTGTGCACATCATTTAGCTAGCCACTGTCCACCGGGTCTCCTACATAAAATAAATTAGAAAAAATTTATAATGGCTCCAAAAATCTCATAGATGCACAAACACCTCAAATAAAAATTAAATAAATTCTATATTCTCTATTTAGCACATAATTACTAAAATAATTAATTAAAATAATAAAAAAATTAACTAATACGGTTTTCAGGATTTGGGGTTTCACAAAGTCTCACCGTGTTTCCTCTTATATCGCACTGCGCTCTGCCAAACGAGTTAGGTTATTCAATATGCCATAAAGATCATCCTAAGATAACTAGAAAGATAACATAATAGTTGGTGCATTGAACCTATATTACATATTTGGATTTGTCGAGCGGGCGAGTAGCCTCCCCACCAGTGCATTCAATGTACTGATAATCCAACAGATCGTTTGCAGGGTGCGGAAGAACCTCGTTCGGTACGGATGCCTCCTTCGTGCGTGATAAGGCATGGAGTTCACTCTGGAGCCTTGGAGTGCTGCGTCCGAAACTGAAGCCCATATACAAGACATAATATTGAAATATCGCCTATACATCATTCCACTGTTGTAGCCACTTGGCACGCTTTTACTGTTTCGGAGAGAGAGGCTTGAGTGACTTGTAATCTTGGCTATGCGCCACCTGTAATACTTGTTTATATCAATAAAGTGTTGCTTTACTTCTACTTGTGTTATTCAATGCTTTCGCTATTGTCGACTTAGTGAACTTGTTACCAAATCGCCTATGCGTTTATGATTCTGCTGCACTCGGACAATCTGTGCGACTCTGTGGCTTAGAACTCTTACCGCCAGCCAATGAACAACGGCCTTGCATAGGCGTGGCTCACGTTCGTGCGGCATCACGCTGGGATGGGTCAAAGCGATCGTCCGTGGGAGCGCTGGCGCGGTGATTCTCGCCTAGCGGGGACGGCCGATTTAGCCTACGGAATATCGGGGCGTGACACAGCGGTGCTGATGGAGTCAAAAAAAATTGTGTGAATATCTGGTAGCTTTTATCTCCAGCGTCCTGGTGACTAATGCCCGCTCCAGCAGACTCGTGACTGGGGCCAGCTCCAGCATACTGGTGACTAAGGCCAGCTCCAGCATAGTATTGGGAAATATCTCCTGCATATTGGTGAATAGGACTCGCTCCAGCATAATATTGGGGAATATCTCTAGCATACTGGTGAATAGGTCCCTCTGCACCATCCTTCCTACGACGATGAGAGTGTCTCTGTCGTACAAAGTCAGTCGGATAGTCTGGTGCAAGACGTGATTGTACTGGAGGCATTTCAGGTTCCCGCTCAACACCGAGATGATCAACACGAGTCACAAGTTCCTCCATGAGAAATCGACTTTGTGGGAGAAGATTTATCTCAGGTTGTTGCAAATATTGTTGGTATACACCACTCTGAAATATGAAAGATATAAATTAATTTTTTTATCATATCTATATGTAATTTTTAAAGTGTAATGAAGTCATACCAAATTATGCATGCTATTGACAAAAGCACGCAAAGTAGAATCATCTATAGATCTACTCTTGAACCTTTGCTCCTCATATTTGTATACTCGGTTGCTCATAAGAAGGCATCCCCACCATTGCCTATAATCCAAGTTACCAATGTCTGCATAATATAAACAAAATTTGAGCAAACTATTTACACTAAATTAATACGAATAATGAGTAACTTAGAAGTTACATTCCTCAACAGATCTTAGTCCGGGAGACATGTCCCTCACACTATAATTCTCGAACCGATTATTCCAATCAGCAATGAGACCAAGGATTCATTGTATTGCATTTGCTGGCTCATAACCGACAGTCGGTAGATCATCGAGAATTATTTGACTCATCCTGAATTGTCGAAGACCGCGGTCTGCCGGATGGTACATGGTGAACCGATCATATATAATATAAGATCTTGTGATCGGTGAATATCGCCACTCGTTCTCCATATAGATAATGTCTCCATAACTTCAGGGCGAAGATGACTGCGGCAAGCTCCAAGTCGTGAGTGGGATAATTCTTCTCATGAGTTCTTAGTTGTCTTGAGGCATAAGCTACAACCTTCCCATGTTGCATTAAGACACAACCCAATCCTTTTCCGGATGCATCGCTATAGATTACGAAACCTCCGGATCCAAATGGTATAGTCAAAATGGGGGCAGTAGTCAGACGCTTCTTCAACTCACCGAAAGCTGTCTGGCATTCCTCAGACCAGATGAACTCCTGCTCCTTGCGGGTAAGATATGTAATTGGCTCCGCGATTCTTGCAAAGTTTTCTACGAACCTCCGGTAATATCCGACAAGTCCTAGAAATCTTCTCACCTCTGAGTTGTTGGTCGGGGTTGGCCATGTCTCCACAGATGAGATCTTTGCTGGGTTCACCGAGATGCCTTCTCCTGTGATCACGTGCCTAAGGAAAGCGACATTATCAAGGAAGAACTCGCACTTGCTTAGTTTAGCATAAAGGCTCTCCCGTCTCAGCGTCTCTAGCACTAGTCTCAAGTGCTCTTCGTGCTCCTCGTGGCTCTTTGAATACACCAAGATGTCGTCGATGAAGACTACCACGAACTGGTCCAGATATTGGTGGAAGACTCTGTTCATCAGGTTCATGAATACGGCTGGTGCATTAGTCAGTCCAAAAGGCATCACCAGGAACTCGTAATGACCATAGCGAGTCCTGAATGCTGTCTTTGGAATGTCTTCTCTCCGTACTTTGACCTGATGATAGCCTGATCTTAAGTCTATCTTTGAGAATACCACTGCTCCCGTCAGTTGATCGAATAGATCATCGATCCTCGGCAATGGGTACTTTGTTTTGATTGTCAAAGCGTTGAGGGCTCTGTAATCAATACACATCCGATATGTTCCGTCTTTCTTGGGTACTAACAATACTGGTGCTCCCCAGGGTGATGCACTAGGACGAACAAATCCCTTAATTTGTAATTCCTCCAGTTGCAGCTTCAGCTCGTCAAGCTCCTTCTTCGCCAGTCGGTACAAGTTTGAGGATACCGGTGCAGCTCCGGGTATCAGCTCAATAGTGAACTCTACTTCTCTGTCAGGCGGTAGGCTGGGGGTGGCTGGGGGTGTCGTGGGGCGGTGGGAGCAGGGTGGTTCGGCGGAGGGCGGTGAGGCGGAGCGGACGGGGGGGGGTGGCGGTGGACCAAGGCGACGGAGGGTGGTGCTGGGGGAGGTCGGGGGTGCTGGGGGTGAGTTGGTGCGGGTGACGGGGTGGGGTCTGTGGGCGTTGCCGGCGGCGGAGGAGGTGGCCGGAGAGGGTGGCGGTGGTCGGAGGGGAGGGCAGGGAAGTGGCGAACAGTTCGACGGAGGTTCGGTGGCCGAAGGTGGGCTGAGGGTGGTGGTGTAGGGTTTAGGGAATGGGGGGGTCAGGTATTTATCGGTTTAGGGGGGATGGCATGGGTGGTAAATAGTTAGAACTTTAGGGGTATTTTGGGTATTTTGATTTTTAGGATATTTTTCTGATATTTTTAGCATATTTTGGTAGGTCCCACTGCCACGTGTACTGTGTAGATTCACCAGCCAATGAGGTGATGACACCTCACACTGAAAATTTACATAAAACCCCCTAAAATTTCATAAATTGCAAATAGGTCCTAAAATTGGTATTTTGCGTAATTACGCAATTTGTCTGATTAAAAACACTGATTCCTAAAAATACTGAATTGTACAGAAATAAGAAAAAAACCTGGGGGAGTGCCTTGGGGGTGTGGGGGTGAGCCTGGGCAGGGGCAGGGCCTGGTTCTTTGGGTGATACGGGTCACCGTATTTATTAATTAATAAATACTATGCATGGTGTTCTCTAATTATTTAGAGGCAGGTAGGGTCATAATTTTACTACGGTGTCAATATACTAATTGTAGTATATCCAAGGTAGAATATTAACGTATTTTTGTTTGGATAAAACAGGTGCATGTTGGGCCTCAAATCCCTAGGGGTACATAGATGGATAAAGAGCAGAAAATTAAATAGGAAATAAATACGGACGTTTGTAACGATATTTGTGCATTTCAAACGAGGCTCAAAATAAAGTATCTGGGAGTTTCACAAAATTCAGAAAAATAGTCTAACATGTCTAGGGCAGGTATGTGAACTTTGTTTGGGTCTAACAGCTAGTGTAATGCTCTAATTAATTGTGTAATGGACAGGTGCACAATCAATAGGATATGTAAGCAACATAAATTTTTAAAAAGTTACAATAATTCTAATTTGTCAAAAATATTCCTAAATTACTGAAATATGGTCGAGGGAGTTTATAATCTACCCTCCTTAGAATATTTCGTCCTCGAAATAAAAACACATATAATGAGAATGAAAGATTGATTTAAAATATTAGGACATACCCTGGTTTGGAAATAGATGGGGGAAACGCTGTCGAATATCCTCTTCTCGTTCCCAGGTTGATTCACCTAGTGCATGATGTCTCCATGCAACACGAACTAGAGGGATAGTCTGGCCTCGCAACACCTTCTCGCTACGATCTAGGATCTCTACAGGTTCCTCCTGGTACGATAGGCTCGGGCCGACGGTGATCTCTGAATGGTCCAGTACATGACTCGGGTCTGTAATGTACCTCCTCAGCTGAGATACGTGGAAGACGTCATATACTCCTTCCAGGGTCTGAGGTAGGGCTAGCTTGTAGGCAACTTCTCCGATGCGTTCCAACACATCGAAGGGTCAAATGTATTCAAGAACACATGCTCTCCTAATTGGAACTCTAGAGGTCGTCGATGTACGTTGGCCTAGTGCTTCTGTCTGTCTTGTGCAGCTCGTAGGTGTCCTTGTATCTTCTTTACTTTCTCCACCGTACGAACAACCAATTCTGGTCCCAAGATCTGTCTTTCGCCAACATCGCTCCAGCATACTGGAGAACGACATTTCCTGCCATACAAAGCTTCAAAGGGAGCCATTTGAATGCTCGCTTGATAGCTATTGTTGTAGGAAAATTCTACCATGTGCAAATGATCTTCCCATGATCCGCTGAAATCAAGCATGCAGGCTCTCAGCATATCTTCTAGTGTTTGGATGGTGCGTTCTGATTGGCCATCTGTCTGCGGATGATATGAGGTACTGAACTTGAGGCGGGTACCAAGACTTTCTTGCATACTTCGCCAAAAGTAAGATGTAAACCTCGTATCCCTGTCAGACACTATGCTGATGCACTATCTCCTTCATGTACATGTCCGCCAAGACTTCTGTAGATTGTCCGACTCTGAAAGGTAGAAAATGAGCAGCCTTTGTGAGTCTATCTACGATTACCCATACAGCATTACGACCACTGGGACTTCTTGGGAAGCCCGTAACAAAGTCCATCGTAATGTGTTCCCATTTCCACTCGGGTATTGGGAGGGGTTAAAGTAGACCGGCAGATCTCTGATGTTCAGCCTTGACTTGCTGACACACCAGGCATTTTGCCACAAAGCGTGCTATCTCTCGCTTCATTCCATGCCACCAATAGTATTGTCGCAGATCTTTGTACATCTTTGTGCCTCCTGGATGTATAGAGTATGTTGAGCTGTGAGCTTCTGACATCAGCTCCTCACGAAGTTCTCCATTTGGAATATAAAGACGTTCTCCACATCTTAGAGTCCCATCTTCGTGTATGCGACATCCTGTCTGAATTCCAGCCTCTGTTCTTTGTCGAAGCCTCTGAAATCTTGTATCTGTTGGCAGTGCAGCCTTGATTCTTTCGACCAATGTTGATTGTAGCTGGTAGTTTGACAATTAGCCGTCAATTCCTGGCATAATGACTTATATTTCCAACTTTTCTAGATCTCTCAATAGACCTGGTTGGGTGATCATAAAGAATGCCGAGGGTCTTCTGCTTAGTGCATCAGCTACTACATTAGCCTTCCCTGGATGGTACTGCAGATCGATCTCGAAATCCGTCATCACTTCGAGCCATCATCTTTGTCTTAGGTTCAGGTCCTTCTGAGTGTAGACGTATTTCAGGCTCTTGTGATCGGTGAATATCTCCACTCGTTCTCCGTATAGATAATGTCTCCATAACTTCAGGGCGAAGATGACTGCGGCAAGCTCCAAGTCGTGAGTGGGGTAAGTCCTCAGTTGTCTTGAGGCATAAGCTACAATCTTCCCATGTTGCATTAAGACACAACCCAATCCTTTTCTGGATGTATCGCTATAGATTACGAAACCTCGAGATCCAGATGGTATAGTCAAAATGGGGGCAGTAGTCAGACGCTTCTTCAACTCACCGAAAGCTGTCTGGCATTCCTCAGACCAGATGAACTCCTGCTCCTTGCGGGTAATACGGATAATTGGCTCCACGATTCTTGCAAAGTTTTCTACGAACCTCCGATAATATCCGGCAAGTCCTAGAAAGCTTCTCACCTCTGAGACGTTGGTCGGGGTTGGCCATGTCTCCACAGATGAGATCTTTGCTGGGTCCACCGAGATGCCTTCTCCTGTGATCACGTGCCCAAGGAAAGCGACACGATCAAGGAAGAACTCGCACTTGCTTAGTTTAGCATAAAGGCTCTCCCGTCTCAGCGTCTCTAGCACTAGTCTCAAGTGCTCTTCGTGCTCCTCGTGGCTCTTTGAATACACCAAGATGTCGTCGATGAAGACTACTACGAACTGGTCCAGATATTGGTGGAAGACTCTGTTCATCAGGTTCATGAATACGGCTGGTGCATTAGTCAGTCCAAAAGGTATCACCAGGAACTCGTAATAACCATAGCGAGTCCTGAATGCTGTCTTTGGAATGTCTTCTCTCCGTACTTTGACCTGATGATAGCCTGATCTCAAGTCTATCTTTGAGAATACCACTGCTCCCGTCAGTTGATCGAATATATCATCGATCCTCGGCAAGGGGTACTTGTTTTTGATTGTCAAAGCGTTGAGGGCTCTGTAATCAATACACATCCGATATGTTTCATCTTTCTTGGGTACAAACAATACTGGTGCTCCCCAGGGTGATGCACTAGGACGAACAAATCCCTTGATTTGTAATTCCTCCAATTGCAGCTTCAGCTCGTCAATCTCCTTCTTTGCCAGTCGATACACGTTTGAGGATACCGGTGCAGCTCCGGGTATCAGCTCAATAGTGAACTCTACTTCTCTGTCAGGCGATAGGCCCGACAATTCCTCCGGGAATACGTCTTTGAACTCTGCAACGAGTGCTGGGGGTGCTATCTCCATCGCCATGTAAGCTCTGGGAGTCTGACCTACTCCTTGCTTGATGGTACCTCGTACGTATTCGAACTCTGGGTGTCCTGGTGGTCTAAAGGTGATACTACCTTTTCGGCAGTCTAGGATAGCATTATTCTGGATTAACCAGTCCATGCCTAAGACGACGTCAAAATTTGGCACTGGGAGTACCAAAAATCATGCTCTTAGCTCTCTACTACAAACGACTACCGAGCATGTTTCAATAATGTTGGTAACTGGAACAATGCCTTCTCCGGTAAGAATTTTCCAGCACTTAGGCAGTGGGAAGGTGGCTAGTTTGTGCATGGTTACGAAACTACTAGATATGAATGACAGGGTAGCGCCAGAATCAAATAATGCGATTGCAGGTAATGATGCAACTAAAATGGTACCTATGATGGTTTCACCTTCTGGTTCTTCTGCAACTGCAGCTAAAGCAAAGGCCGGCCCATGCCTTTGTCCTCCAGATTGTTGTCTGGCCTTGTTGAACTGGCTCTCCTGGGTAGCCAGGGTGCTCCCCTCTGATGTCCTCCAGATGTTGAGGGGTGTTGTGATCCTGGTCTTTGCCCGTTCTGAGGTGCTGCATCTTTGCGTTGTGAGCAATCCCTTGCCATATGCTGGCTAGTTCCACATACAAGGCATAGTTCGTTCTTCTTTCTGCAGTCTTTAATATAATGCTCCTTTTTGCCACAATAGTGACAAGTTGGGAGCTCCTTCTTCTGATAGGGTCCCGTTGTTTGCTGCGTCTGATTTTGTGGACGACGGATAGGTCCTTCTGCTCCTTGCTGGTTTTTGGCCGGGATATTTGGATTAGAGCATCTCGCTCCTCGGCCAATAGCTTCTTGCACCCTCGCTTCTGTAAGAACCTCCTCGTAGGAGATCCTTGACTGTGTCTTCGTATATCTCTGGAGTTCGAATGTGAGGCCGTGGTGGAACCTCTTGGCCTTCTCCAGCTCATTCGGTATCAAGATGGCACCGAAACGACTCAGTCTGCTGAACTCTTCGTCGTAGGCGTCAACAGTCATATTTTCCTGTTCCAAGTGCAGGAACTGGGAGTATAGGGCATCTCGGACTGTTGCGGGGAAGTACTTGGCATTGAAGTGCTCCAAGAATTGTTCCCAAGTCTGGTCTTTGCCGACGCTATGCTCTATAGAATCCCACCAGTGATGGACGTTGCCTAAGAGTTGAGCTCTCACGGCGGTCATCCACAGGTCGAGGGAAAGTTGTGAACCTTCCAGCAGCATTTTTGTGTTGGAGATCCA
>JAYESA010000008.1:191287183-191289683 GCA_036927795.1 Iris macrosiphon | reverse complement strand
GGCATATAGTATATACTATAATATATTATGCATATATATCATAATATATAGATATATATATAGATATATATATATATATATATATATATATATATATATATATATATATATATATATATATATATATATATATATATATATATATATATATATATATATATATATATATAAAGAAATGATAAAGACATACATATAATATATCATAATATATATATACATATATATGTAATGTGTATATATATATATATATATATAAATAAAAGAAATAAAAAGGTATACATATATATATATATATACATATACAATATATAGATATATATATATACATATATATAAATAAAATGAAAGGTACATATATATATATATATATATATATATATATATATATATATATATATATATATATATATATATACATACATATATATATATATATATATATATATATATATATATATACATACATATATATAATATATATATATATATATAATATATATATATATATATATATATATATATATATATATATATATAATATATATATATATATATATATATATATATATATATATATATATATATATATAATAATAATAATATACCTATATGATATTTAATTATATATGTCTAATACATAAATAAATATATACATATATATATATATATATATATATATATATATATATATATATATATATATATATATATAAAAGAAAATAAAATTTAATAATATATATATATACATTGTATATATATATATTCTGTAATAATAATAATTATTATTATTAGATTATATATATAATATATAATAATATATATATATAATTACATATATAAATAATACATATATATATACATATACATATTATATATATATATATATATATATATATATATATATATATATATATATATATATATATATATATATATATATATATAAAAGAAAAAGAAAAAGAAAATAAAAGATGCATATATATATGTATAATTATATATAATATACTATATATAATACTGTATTTGAGTATATATTATATATATATATAGTAATATATATATATAATTATATAATTACATATATATATATATATAATTATATAATTACATATATATATACATAGATATATATATATATATATATATATATATATATATATATATATATATATATATATATATATATATATATTAATATATATATATATATAATAAATAATAAATAATGAAAATGAAAAATACATACATACATATATACTGTATATATAATTAATATTAATATTAATTAATATATAACTACATATAATAATATATATATTAATATATATAAATATATACATATATATAGATATATATAGCTATATATACATACATATAAAAAAATACATGTATTTACGTAATATTATATTAATATACTTGACAGGTCACCAAAGGGGGGCCCACGGCTCGTCGCCGGCGGTAGAGGACGACGGCGGAGGTGGCGGTGGCTGGCCGGGACGGCGGTCACAGCAGAAGTGGCTGCTAGTAGTGACAGCAGCAGCGGCAGCTTGCAGCGGCGCAGCGGCGTCGTCGGCGGCGGAGGCGGCGGTGCAGGCGGTTGGGTCGGCGGAGGGGAGGGTGGCGAAGGGTCCGGTGGTGGTGGCGGGGTCAGGGGCAGCCGGAGTGGCGGTGGGGGACGGTCGGGATGGGGGAGGGTGTTGTTGTGCGGGTGAGGGAGGAGACACTGCGGGGGAGTTGCCGGCGTCGGTGGTGGTCGGGGGGCAGTGGTGGTGGGTCAGTCCGACGGAGGGGGTCAGGGTGAGGCGATTGGGGGTGGTGGCGGTGAGGGGCGGTCGGAAGTGGTGAGGCGCTGTGGGTGTTGGTGGTCGGGTCGGCTCTGTGGAGCTCCAGGCGGCGGAGGCGGTGGCCAGGGAGGGTGGCCGTCGGCTGGGGGGTGGCTGGGGGAGGGGCGAGGCGTTCGGCGGCGGTCCAGTAGGCAGAGGGTGGCGGAGCTGGAGGTGGTGTGAGTTTGGAATGAGAGGGGGGGTCGGGTATATATAGGGTTAGGGCAATGGCACTAGTGGTAAATATGTTGAAGTCTAGGGGTATTTTGGGTATTTGATTTTTAGGATATTTTTCTGATATTTTCAGGATATTTTGGTGGGTTCCACTGACACGTGTACGGTGTAGGTTCACCAGCCAATGAGGTGATGCAACCTCATACTGGAAATTTGCCTAAAAACCCCTGAAATTTCATAAATTGTAAATAGGTCCTAAATTGGTATTTTGCGTAATTACGTAATTTGTCTGTTTAAAAACACTGATTCCTAGAAATACTGAATTGCACAGAAATGAGGGGGAAAGCTGGGGGAGTGCCTTGGGGGGTGTGGGGGTGAGCCTGGGCAGGGGCAGGGCCTGGTTCTTGGGTGATACGTGTCACCGTATTTATTATTTAATAAATACTGCGCACGGTGTTCTCTAATTATTTAGAGACAGGTAGGGTCATAATTTTACTACGGTG